>BSBK01001111.1:975000-1575000 GCA_027943335.1 Chamaecyparis obtusa | reverse complement strand
GGGGTATTAGGACCCCTTACAACCCATTATGACCCATTAAGACACATTAGAACCATAAAGTGTGTCTTATGGGGTTGTAATGTAATCTAAGGGGTCCTACACCTCCTTAGGACACACTTTATGGCTTTCATGTGATGAAAGGGATCGTAATGGGTTGTAAGGGGTCCTAATGACCCCTTAGGACTTGACAGACCCATATATATTATAATATTATATTGTACTATATAATATATTGTATTATATAGTACTATATAATATATTATATTATGTCCTAATTTATTATAATATATCCTATACCACTTAAATCCTAATTTATAAGATGTATAGGATATATTATAATATTATATAATATATCCCAATTTATTATATAATATTATATCTTATCCTTTTTTATTATAATATTATATATAACTATATATCTAATGATATAGTTCCATATACCATATTATATCCTAATTTATTATAATATAATACTATATAATATTATTTTTTGATCCCTAAAGTTTTGTTGTCTATTAGTGTCTTACACTTAGTCATTTTCTAGGAAATGTTGGTTGGTCATCACTGCAACCAAGTCATCATACTATATAATATTATATAGTATATAATATTATATAATATGATATATAGTTCCATATACCATATTATATCCTAATTTATTATAATATAATACTATATAATATTATTTGTTGATCCCTAAACTTTTGTTGTCTATTAGTGTCTTACACTTAGTCATTTTCTAGGAAATGTTGGTTGGTCATCACTGTGACCAAGTCATCATATATAGGCCGAGTCATGTATAATGTACATTTACCAAGCATTAGTCACTACCAAGTAAAACAGTGGTCATCGAGTACTTTTGTATTAGCCAAGTCAACTTTTGCCGAGTTATGTAAAGAAGACAATGTTGAGCACCAGGATATGAAGAACAGTGAATGTCGAATGCTAGAGATATCTAATGTTGAGCAAGCCAGAATTGACATATGTGTTTTTTATGACACAAACACTGAGGTAAAACATTTTGGCTGGCATTTATATTTCATTTTTGTTTGTTGAGTAAATCACGAAGGTGATTACGCTCATGTATTGTAATCATTAATCCCTTTGTAACACATGGAACCAATCAGAATTAGGGAAAGGTTAAGTGGAAAAAATAGATAATCTAGATCATAGATATTAAATCTTGGAGAAAGTTAAGTGTCTATATAAGATGTGATCTAAACCCTAAAATTATGTAAGAGTGTGATAGAGAGAATATCTTCTGTACAGAGAAGTATTCTAATAGAGTTCGGTGACCGAGTAAAACAAAGAAAAGAAGTGAAGGGAAGAACAGAAACATATTTGACAGATGAGATCAAATATATACTAGAAGGAGAAGATTTGTAATCAACATCATAGTGCAAACTAAAGGATTAGGCACTAAGACATTTTTATAGGTGTATCATTGTAAATCTTTTAACATAGTGGTTTGCACAGACCTTAGTAAATCTCTTAACCGAGTGCTTACTTAGTTGTAAGTCCTAAATCCTTTTGCAAGGTAGATTGTATAAATATCAAAGCTCTTAACAGGGAAGACCCCTCATAGGGTAGATCATATTTTGTGATCAAATTTGTTGCCCTAGCAGGAAAACTTTATACTGCAGTAGTGAAGATTTGTGGGTGTCATCTGCACCCCAGTTTTACCTTTCAAGGGTTTTTGGGTGACCAAAACCATTGTGTTATGTTTATTTTCATGGATGATGATTAGCTTATTAGAGTTGTTATACTATTGAGTTTTATGCTTATGTTATGCAAGTTTCATTTATGTAAAAGTGGATGAATTAGTGATATCTGATTCACCCCCCCCCCCCCTCTCTCTCAGTATCACATTTTTCCAATAAATTTCCAACAATTGGTATCAGAGATTTGGTCTCCTATAGAAGTCTAACCACTTGTGAGATAAAGATCTTGAGATGGAGGTTTATAAGTTGGGAAAAATTATAGAGAATCAAAAGATTGATATTCATCTTACATTACAACAACTTGAAGCGGCCAGAGGAGAACTGAAGAAATCCTTAAGCAAAAGAAGAGAAATAGCTATTCAACAAAATGAAACACAATATCAAGAAGAAGATACTACTGGACTATTTGATAGTGGGAACTCTACAAAAAGTGACAAAGCCATAAAAGAACTACTGGAGAAAAACAACATACTGAATGAGGACATCATAAATTTGAAGAGAGAATGAGAAATTCAATCTGTGAGACTCTGTGAAGTAGTTGAATAGAAAAAGAAATCTGAGGAAGAGAAGGCAATGGCCAAAGAAGATAAAAGAGAAATATCAATGATACTTGATGAAAAGACAAATGACATGCAAAGGTTGAAAAAAAATCAACTAGATATGGTAAATCAACTGCTACTGGTTAATCAAGAATTGGGCAGGAAAGATGTGGAACTCACCAATCTGAGATCAGAAAAAAATCAACTGAGGAATGAATTGAGAACTGAAAAGGAAGTTAATGAAAGGATGAACAAGCCTAATGAAGCTATAAGATACTTTGAAGAGTTGTTAAGGTCACCTAGAAGATCTAGTGATACATTTGGACTTGGACATAATGATAAATTATCATCCACTAAGGAAGGAGAATCATCAAAGAGTGGAGAGAAAAGGAATGCAAAACCAAAGAACAACAAGCCCACATGCCATCACTATGGAAATCTAGGACATATAGCCAATGCCTATAGAAGAAAATATGGTAAGTCTGATCCTAAACCTAAATTTAATTGACATTATTTTAACTGTAAGAAACATGGACATCAGACACATGAATGTAGGACAAAGGTTCGTAATCCACCTACCTCACCTAAATTCCAAGGACACTATTTCAACTATCATAAATATGGACATAGAGCATTTGAATGCAGATCAAAACCCAAATGGTCATCAAATCAATGGATGAAGTCACCTAAGAAGGGTAATACATACAATTGGGACTACAACACTTGGTATAGTTTCCATTACAGTGGAAAATATGGTCACATTGGAGAAAATTGTCTGAAGACACATTTTAGGGGTAAATCCAAGAGTTAGATGAATGGAAGTATGGTATGCTATAAATGAAATAGGATATGTCACCTTAAAAAATATTGTAGGTCACCCATACCGAGAAATGAGCAAAGAAAGAATGAAGAAACCATTGAGAAAATGGGAAATCAGATGAACAAAACATGAAAGAAGAAAGAAGAGGGAAGCAGTAGTGAAGTAAGTGCACTTGAGGTCACCCAATCCAATGGATCAGGTCATCACACTACTTTGAACTAAGAAAAGAAGGTATGTATGGAATTAAGTCCTACAATGTTTTGATCTTACATTAGCTCCTAACATTTGTTGAGAAAAAGTCCATATCTGCATAGATTAAAATGCATTAGGATAGATTTGAGCAAAGGAATACACTTCATATTTGATGTCAAGCATCACTATTTTAATCTATAGTGACTGAGTCACTAATGTATTCCAAGTACCTATGATAGCTGAGATGTGATGTACACTGATCTATAATTGAATGGTTGTATTGACCGAGCTTATGTTGACCAAGTTTAACATGAGATTACTGAGACAACTATATCTCACCTAGAAAGTGTATGGATCATAATTGAAGCCCTAATCTGATTGTTTGAAGTCTATAAAGAGGGAAGTTACCATTTATTTCATTTCACCAGTGAATTGATAATTTTTAGAGTAATTTAGAAGATGAGTAACCAATGCGATTAGTGTTAAGTACGATTTGCAAAAATCTTCATCATGTGTCATCGGCAAAACATCTAAAGAACACTTGTGCAAGGTATTTTACCGAGTAAAATCTTTTAAATACTTTAAACCCTTAATTTGTGAGATATGGCATCATCATCATCACTCGTGATGAAGAAGCAAGGAAATGAGGTCTTTAATGTTCAATTAGAGAGGAACAAGGCGTGCAAGCCATAGAGGTTTTAGGCTGTTATGAAAAGTGTGATCATGGGAGATCTGACTAGAGCCCTGTTGTCAATTCCGAAGAATGTTCTAATGATAAATGATATTTGGTTGTGTTACATGTGCAAGATTGGAGAAATCAGCAATTATAAACTTAGAGAGGCATACAAGAAACTATGTAGCAATGGGGTGTTGAAGTTAGAACACCAGAAGATTGTTGAGCAAGGGTTGGTTCATGCCCTTGACTTTCTATAAAATTTCAAGGTAGAATGGATCAATATTGTACTGAGCAGAGTACATGAAATGAAAATATGGCTAGAGGATGGACCAGTCAAAATCACCAAAGACATGATTCACCAGGTAACTAGATACCCTAACTCCCTAGGAAGAAAACTATGAGATGTCAAAGCAAGGAGTAAATTCAAGAAAACATACAAGCATTATGGAACAAGCGAGGTATGACTATCTCTACTATCACCGACCCAGAAATTGAGTTTGCAGTAAGGGTGATAGCACACAAATTCTATCAGTCAAGTCAGTTGGATAGTGTCCCATGCATGGAAAGTGGACCAAGCTTGGAAAATAGTTAGGAAGGATCACACATATGAGCTTGTTGAGCTCCAACTAACATAACTTGTCGAGAATCTTACATCAATCTGGAAAGCAAAGAATTCAATGTGTAAGTGTGGTTCCCTACTTGTTTGTTTATTCTTCTACATTCAGAAAAGTTTTCCTACTATTGGAGGAGTAGTATGGGATAGGCCAGTGACAATTCAAATTAATGAGTTTGTTAGTCAAATGGGTGATAACTTTGAAAGCATTATGGAGAATTACTTTGTAGAATTTAAGAAGAAAATAAGGAACAGAAGTAGGATTCATGTATCCTTAGTAGAGAAATATAATCAAGACATATATACTTTCTAGTTGACACTTACCTTACATATTCTCAAGTTGTAATACCGATGGTATCATGGCTAATGCCATTACCTTATGAGGTAAACATTGATGAAACTACAATAGCAATCATAGCCTTGTTAGCCAAGGAAGTTGATAAGAAGGCTACATATTTTGGAACCTATGAGGAAGCGAAGGATAAGATTACCATGGGACTAAATTCTTCTACCATGGAGAGAAAGAGGAGAAAGATAGTGAAAAACATAGAAAAGATGATAGGAGAAAGAGAGGTAGATGCACCTCTAGAACTGACTCAAGGATTAGAAGAAGATAAATCAAGTGAGTCTAGTGAAAATGAAGAGGAGGAGAAAGTAGTAGAAAAGAAAGGGATCAATTTTTGAGCCTATAAGAAAAATAATGTAGAAACAAAATCCTATCTCCTCACGTATACTTAGGCCAAGAACTAGGGCAGCCTCTACAACTATAGCTACCGAGCCTCAAAAGAAAACCCCTACATCAAGGAAGAGAAAAATTGTTCAACCTAAGGCAGTGTCAAGCCAATTGAAGAATAAATTGAGGAAACTAACAGTGATGAGGAAAAAAAGAATAAGGTAACATTACAAAAGAGAACAGTGAGTGTGGATGAAATATGCCACAACATTAAAAGTACTATTGGACTAGCAGGCTTCAAACAAATCAAGTTTTAAAGGATGAATATTGAGGACAAAGAAATAGTTAAAGAAGCAATGATTGAGATGCTCTACATATTCAAAATGGTACCACTTCAATTAGGGAAACTAATTCATAATGAATTATATCAAAGACTAGAACATAAATGGTAATATACCCTTATAACAGAAAACAAAATCAAGGAAAGCACACTT
Organism: Chamaecyparis obtusa; assembly: GCA_027943335.1. Taxonomy (NCBI): domain Eukaryota; kingdom Viridiplantae; phylum Streptophyta; class Pinopsida; order Cupressales; family Cupressaceae; genus Chamaecyparis; species Chamaecyparis obtusa. The sequence goes on along the minus strand of BSBK01001111.1, from coordinate 1,569,272 downwards.
GCTCAAGTCCCACCAGACATGTCCCCTACATAGATTCAGTAATACATGGAGCAGTACAAAAATAGTTTTTTTCCTAAGCTCTGGGCATACTCTATCCTTCAACACAAGGTTGAAGATGTTGTTCAACAAATGATAAAGGTATGGAAGATCATTTTTGGTCTTATAACTGATAAGAGCACACAAGAGGATGCTAGCACATCTAAAGGAGTTGAGCTAGATAATAAAGAGGATGTTAGTGAACCTCATATTCAGGAGGAAGAATCTCAAAAGACTAAAGAACATAAGAAGGTAACTAAATAACTATTGTTGATATCACTAAGGACACCCCAGTGAAAACTCATATATTGACTAGGGAAGAAATTCAGGCTGAGGAAGAAAAAGATACATATTTTCCGAGTAGTAATCCTATGTTATTACAACTGATAGATTATCCACAGATTGTGGATACATCAACTATTAAAGTTACCTCTGCTAGTCCACACAAAGTTACAGTTGATATACTAGCTGGTCATATTACTACCAAGGAACAAGACAAGTCAGTAATTACACCTACATCTACATCTGTCAAGGAGTCAAATAAAGGACATGCAGAATAGTCTACATTAGTTATAGTAAATCCTCATGTGGAGGAAAAGGAACTAGAAAAGAAAGAGACAAAAAAATAAGTAAACACTCAAGAGCCTAAGGAGAAAGAGGCAATAAAAGATCTTATATAGATGTCAAGTGGTACAACACCTAGAAAGAAGTCATAGAAAAATAAGGAGAAATCTCCCACTCCACAGGTGACACTCGATGAAGTTATTGTGATTCCTAAATGGGACACAAATAACTTGACCTATGATCAGATGCAAATTCTGTAGGATCTGTTGAAGAAGAAGAGAAAATAGGAATAAATGAGACAGGAACATCAGCAAAAGTAAATACTTCATGAAATAAAAGGTATATTTATTGATTCTTTTGAAATGACTGATGTAAATGACTATGACCCTATCCAAGAACAACTTGTTCATATTGTAAAGAAAGTGACTAATGACAATAGTGAGGCCAATGACAAGTTGTTGCAGTGGTCAGAAAGAAAATTTGAGACCAAGGTACTTAATAAGGTCTTTGCAGATATAGCAGTGAAGCAGGTAGAACTTTCTACCTTAATAATATCAAGTTCAGAAGAAGTTGTACTAAATGCATTATATTTGTACAAGAAATTGTGTGATGTAGAAGTGTTTACCAAGGACAACCAAGAGCTGGTAGATAAGCTACAGCTAGACATATGTTCTACTAGTCACTCATTGAGCTTGGATGCAAGTTCCAGCTCTATACATTACACCAGGCTTCTACATACTCAAGGGAGGTTAGCTGAGTTGATGGCTAATGATGGTAAGATAAGGGCTTTCTTACTCTCCATAAAAAAAATATTAACACCTCATCTGGAGGTCATACAAAGAGAGTTAGCTATGGTAAAGGAATTAGTGCATAAATATCCCCATCTTTCTATTGTCGAGAGCCTAGTTGACCTAGCTATTGAGCTAGAGGTAAAGTTTGAGGTTTTGAAGATTGCTACATCTGGTTAGGACAATGCATTGCATATGGTCATGTAGCTTCAAAAACCTATTCTGGACAAGTATTTCAAGCTCCCTACACCTGAATAACTTCAAGTGACAAAAATAAGGGGGAAATAGTAGTGACATGACATGTTAAGTCACAAAGAGGGAACAAAATCAGAGGGCAGAATCAGACTGACGAAAGCAGCAATGAATGGTATGAAATACTACATTTTTTAAATGTGTATATGTATTTGAGTGTATGTCAAATAAGGAAGTCTTATATGTAAAAATGTAAATATTTTTGTTTTGTAAGACCGAGTTATATTTTAGGGGGAGTATTCTGTATATACTTCTATTAGTACTAAGTACTCTTGTAAATTTAATGAAAATATCATGGCGACATGTTTTTTCCACTAATATCAAAGGGGGATATTGTTTATCCCTAAATTTTTGTTGTCTATTAGTGTCTTACACTTAGTCATTTTCTAGGCAATGTTGGTCGGTCATCACTAAGACTAAGTCATCATATACAGGCCAAGTCATGTATAACATACATTTACCAAGCAATATTCACTACCTAGTAAAATAGTGGTCACTGAGTACTTTTGTATTAGCCGAGTCATCTTTTTCTAAGTTATGTAAAGAAGACAATGCCGAGCACCAGGATATAAAGAACAGTGAATGCCGAGTGCCAAAGATATCTAATGCTAAGCAAGCCAGAATTGAAATATGTGTTTTTTATGAGACAAACACTGAGGTAAACTATTTTGGCTGATATTTATATTTTATTTGTTTTTTGTTGAGGAAATCACTAGGTGATTACGCTCTTGTATTGTAATCATTAATCCCTATGTAACACATGGAACCAATCAGAATTAGAGAAAGGTTAAGCATCAAAAAGAGATAATCTAAATCGTAGACCTTAAATCTTTGAGAAAGTTAAGTGTCTATATAAGATGTAATCTGAACCCTAAAATGATGTAAGAGTGTGAGAGAGAGAATATCTTCTATATGGAGAAGTATTCTGATAGAGTTTAGTGACCAAGTAAAACAAAGAAAAGTAGTGAAGGGAAGAACAAAGACATATTTGATAGATAAGATCAAATCTATACTGGAAGGAGAAGATCTATAATTGATGAAGGGTGCTCCCCTTAATGCCACAAACACATAATAGAAATAGAGAAACAACAACAATAGTATGCAAGGACAGAAAATTGGCTTCTTATTATCTCCACAAATGTGGAATTACAAACTTTCAAAATTACAATATGCAAAGCCACATGGGCATTCCCTTACAATATTCTTTAGGACAAAGCCTCGAATCAATACCCAGATCTACTACCCAGAACTATTCTGAATTGCCTAAGACAATAATAAAGCCTTCCTTATATAGGCAATTTTCCACCACCTGGGAAGGTTCCAGAATTTTAGCCAATAAGGCCGACCAACTTAGAATTATTTTATTTTACATTTTATTACATCATAGTTGGCTCAAGATAACCTTTGAAACCTGAATAGAAATTTTGAAGAAAATTATTTTCCACCATTTCAGGTGACCCAACTTCCGAAGACCATAAATCATCACCAGTTGACCCACTCGGCTATTATAACCCCATTTCAGAAATTCCACGAAGCACTCTACAGGCTTGACTCACGCAAGCGCCCGTCACCCAAATTTTTGACCTCATCCAGGGCCTCTAAAGCCTTCAAAACTGAGTTCAAAGTTTCTCTACCCTACTGCCAATACCGAAAATCTTCAATATCTTCCAATATACACTTGATCTGGCAATGAAACTTTACTGGCAGACTTATATGACCAAAATGAACCTCCAAGAAAGAAATAAGATCATTCTGAGCACATACAAAAATTACCAAAAATAGTAACTTTCCATAAATAGCAGCAGCTCTGCACAAAATAGCCCTTATTGAATACAAAAATAGAAATATTTTTGGGTGATGCAAGATTGCTCTTACACCCAGGATGCTCCTGCATCAGACACCCAGGGTAATTTGAGAAGTGACCCTGTCACGACTCAGGTGTGTAGAGGAAAACCAAGACGGCTAACCTCCTCCTTTGTCAGCCATGATGAATCTTCAATAGGTCATCCTTTCCATTTGACCAGATATTCTTCATATGTCATGTTCCTTGTGCTTCTACCAACACGACTGTCCAGTATATCTTTGATCTCCTTAGTGTCTAAACTAGTTGCTGGAATACTCCACTGTGCTGCTGTGATCTCATCTTCAACACCTCCTTCATGATACTCTATCAGATCTAAAATGTTAAACACTGGCAAAATATTTAGCTCAGTAGGTAATTCTACCTCATATGCATTTCCCGAATCATGTTTCTTCAGTATCCTACATGGTCCAAACTTCTTCATTTTCAGCTTGTTATATGTACCAACTGGAAACCGCTCCTTCCATAAATGAACCATGACTTCATCACCAACCTGAAATTCCTTATACCTCCTTTTCTCATCTGCCTTAGCCTTATACTGTGCATTCATCTTGGTAATATGCTTCCTCACCTCCTCATGGATGTTCTTCAAGTGTTCTGCAAAATCCTCAGCTTCAGCACTACTTATTTCTCCTTTATCTATCTTCCTCAATTCAGATGCATTTCTTGGACTACTTCCATATACAATCTGGAATGGTGATTTACCAGTGCTTCTATTGATAGAATTATTGTATGCAAATTCCGCCTGTGATAAAATCAAATCCCATCCTGTTGGCTTATCTCCAACCAAACATCTCAGCAAATTTCCCAAGCTCCTATTCACCACCTCTGTCTGTCCATCAGTCTGTGGATGATGTGATGAACTAAACTTCAAATCTATCTTCAACTTCTTCCACAATGTACACCAGAAATATCCAACAAACTTAGTGTCCCGATCTGAAACTATGGTCTTTGGCAAACCATGAAGTCTCACTACTTCTCTGAAAAATAATTCTGCTACATGAACAACATCATTAGTCTTCTTGTAGGGAATAAAATGTGCCATCTTTGAAAATCTATCAACTACCACAAAAATTGAATCGTGTCCCCGCTATGTCCTCGGTAAGCCAAGAACAAAGTAGTGAGACTTCATGGTTTGCCAAAGACCATAGTTTCAGATCGGGACACTAAGTTTGTTGGATATTTCTAGCATACATTGTGGAAGAAGTTGAAGATATATTTGAAGTTTAGTTCATCACATAATCCACAGACTGATGGACAGACAGAGGTGGTGAATAGGAGCTTAAGAAATTTGCTGAGATGTTTGGTGTCCTCGGTAAGCCAGAAATTCTTTCAGAACCTCATTCATGAGCTGCATGAAAGTGCTCGGTGCATTGGTTAGCCCAAAAGGCATGACTAACCACTCATATAGTACTTCCTTTGTCTTGAAGGTAGTCTTCCATTCATCTCCTTCTCTGATCCAAATCTGGTGATATCCACTCTTCAAATCTATCTTTGAGAAATACACAGCTCCACTCAAACAGGTCATAATATCATCCATTCGTGGCAATGGAAACCTATACTTGATTGTGATCTTGTTTATTGCTTTGGAATCTGTACACATCCTCTATTCTCCATTCTTCTTTGGTGCTAATACCACTGGTACAGTATAGGGACTCAGACTCTCACGGATCAATCCTTTCTGTAACAGTTCATGTACTTGTCTATTTAACTCCTCACTTTCTGCAGGTGTCATTCTGTGTGCTGCCTTATTCAGAAAACTCACTCCTGGGATCAAGTCCATCTGATGACTGATCTTCCTGACCGATGGTAATCCATCAGGTACGTTATCAGATACAATATCCTGAAACTCATTCAACAAATCTGCAGCTTCTACATGAACATCTTCTACTTTCTCTTTACCAGCTTTTGGAATTAAAGAAAAACATACATGCTCATGCCTCATACCATCTAGTAAATTTCTTCCATCAACAAAAGTTATCCTTGCATTACCACATACCTTTTCTTCAGTCTCCTTCAATGGTTTTAGCTTATGCCGCACTCCATCCTTTGTCAGGGAATAGGTATTCGCACGACCATCATGTACAGCACATCTGTCAAACTACCATGGTCTACCCAACAACATATGACATGCATCCATAGATATGATATCACACAATACCTCATCTTGGTATCCACCAATCTTGAACTTCACCAGGCATTGTTCATTGACCATGACCTTGTGGTCATCCTGTACCCAGGCAATCCGATATGGATGTGGGTGTTTCTGTCTCTTGAGCTTCAACTTTGTCACCATCTCTTCTGACACCAAATTGTCAGTGCTTCCACTATCAATGATCACATCACAACATTTACCTTCACACTTGCACCTGGTGCGAAACAGGCTCCTCCTTTGCTCAGGTTCATTCTCACCACTCAACATGACTCTTCTGTTAATCAACGTTTCTCCTCTTTCAGCATCTTCAAAATTTGATGATCTGACATCTTCATCTACATGTGCAACTTTGGCCTGGCCTTCATTTCTTCTATCTATTCTACCTTGGCGCTGAGGACATTCAAATGCCCTATGACCTTCTTCTCCATAGTAAAAATATGTTCCACGGAAGCCTCCTCTTCCAGATCCTTGTCCTCTTCCTCTTCCTCTCTGATCTCTATTATTCTGATCCTGGAAGCGATTGGAATTATTTCCACGTTGATTCTGACTGCTACTGGCCTCATCCTTCTTTTTCAGATCTTCATTTCGGCTACCATATGACCATCCACCAGATCGTCCACCGTGACCTCTTCCATTTTGTTTGCTCTCAAACTTCTTGTTCAGCTTTTCCTCTACTTTTAGTGCAAATTAGTATGCCTCCTCAATACTGCTCATTCAAACTAGATTCAACTCCTCCTGAATGCTTGGCCTTAACCCATTAAGGTATCGGGCAACTTTCTCCTTATCAGCTTCTGCATGGCCTATTCTGATGAGGAGTCGATAGAACTCCTTTGTATACTCCTGAACAGATCTTCCTGCTTGCTTCAAACTTTGCATTTTCTTTAGTAGATCAAGCTCATAATCAACAGGAATGAACTGTCACTTCAATTTATCCACCATCCGATCCCATCTTGTGATTTTATCTTTCCCTCTTCTATTTTGCTCCAATTGAATTTCTTGCCACCAGATTTTTGCATGACCTTTCAGTCTGGCCTTCACAAATTTGACCCTATCAGGATCCTCAACATCTTCATACTCAAAATATTCCTCACATTCATTGATCCAATCGATCAATTCCTCTGGGTTAAGATTTTCAAAAAATGTAGGAACCTCAATCTTAGGTCTTTTCCCAATCTTGGAAATCACCCGAAAAAGTCTTTCTTCCTCCTGGTTCATAATTTCAGCTTCTCCTTCTTGATATTCTTCTTCGGCTTCATCCTTGCTTTCATCTCTGACATTAAGATTCATTCCTCTACAAATCTCTTCTTGTAATGCTCGCACTTATCTCTGCAGCTCTCTAACCTCAGGTGTTACAACACCAGTTCTTCCGCCACGTTCCCTTCGTGGAGGCATTTTTGCGATGCGTGCTGAAACCCTAGCCACGGTCCTGGTGCAAACTACCTCATAGTCGGCGATCTGTTTACACACTCAAGAAAACCTACTTTGATACCACCTGATGAAGGGTGCTCCCCTTAATGCCACAAACACATAACAGAAATAGAGAAACAACAACAATAGTATGCAAGGACAAAAAATTGGCTTCTTATTATCTCCACAAATGTGGAATTACAAACTTTCAAAATTACAATATGCAAAGCCACATGGGCATTCCCTTACAATATTCTTTAGGACAAAGCCTCGAATCAATACCCAGATCTACTACCCAGAACTATTCTAAACTGCCTAAGACAATAATACAGCCTTCCTTATATAGGCAATTTTCCACCGCCTAGGAAGGTTCCAGAATTTTAGCCAATAAGGCCGACCAACTTAGAATTATTTTATTTTACATTTTATTACATCATAGTCAGCTCAAGATAACCTTTGAAACCCGAATAGAAATTTTGAAGAAAATTATTTTCCACCATTTCAGGTGGCCCAACTTCCGAAGACCATAAGTCATCACCAGTTGACTCGCTCGACTATTATAACCCCATTTCAGAAATGCCACGAAGTGCTCTACAGGCTTGTTCTGCGCAAGCGCCCGTCACCCAAATTTTTGACCTCATCCGGGGCCTCTAAAGCCTTCAAAACTGAGTTCAATGTTTCTCTACCCTGCTGCCAATACCGAAAATCTTCAATATCTTCCAATATACACTTGATCTGGCAATGAAACTTTACTGGTAGACTTATATGACCAAAATGAACCTCCAAGAAAGAAATAAGATCATTCTGAGCACATACAAAAATTACCAAAAATAGTAACTTTCCATAAATAGCAGCAGCTCTGCACAAAATAGCCCTTATTGAATACAAAAATAGAAATATTTTTGGGTGATGCAAGATTGCTCTTACACCCAGGATGCTCCTGCATCAATAATCAGCATCACAGTGCAAACTAAAGGATCAGGTACTGAGACATTTTTACAAGTGTATCGGGGTAAATCTTTCAAACAGAATGGTTTTGACGAACCTTAGTAAATCTCTTAACCAAGTGCTTACTTAGTTGTAAGTCTTAAATCTTTTTGCAAGGTAGATTGTATAAATCTCAAAGCTCTTAACGAGGAAGACCCCTCACAGGGTATATCATATTTTGTGATCAAATTTGTATCCCTAACAGGAAAACTTTATAATGCAGTAGTGAAGATTTGTGGGTGTCATCCCTACCCCAGTTTTACCTTTCAAGGGTTTCTGGGTAACCATAATCATTGTGTTATGCGTATTTTCATAGATGATGATTAGCTTATTAGATATATTATACTGTTGAGTTTTATGCTTATGCTATGCAAGTTTCATTTATGTAAAAGTGGATGAATTAGTGATATCTGATTCACCCCCCCGCCCCTCAATATCACATTTTCTCAATAGATTTCCAACAATTATTATAATAATATAATATTATATAGTACTCTAATATTATAATATTGTAATATTATAATAATAGTATAATATTATAATATTATAGTACTGTTGTATTATATTATAATATTATAAACATATAATCTTATATAGTATTTAAATAGATAAAATGTTGTTAAATATATTTGTGACCAACTATATAATATTATATAGTTGGTGAATTCATGTCTCCCTATCGGATACCTGATAGGTATTGGGTATCCAATATCTATCTGATACCCAATATGGTCAGTCCTTTAGTGTTACCTTTGGTCACGTGTACTGACATCCAAGCCTACTAAAATATCAACACACTTTTTATTGTGTTTTTGGATATTTCTTTAGTGTGTTTAGTGTGCATTTGCATGTACTTGTACGTGTGTGTGTACATGTATGTATGCATCTAAATATACATGTGTGTGTGTGTGCATGTGCATGTGTGTGCACATGTGCGTGTGTATGTGTGTGTGTGTGCCTGTGTGTGTGCATGTGCATGTGTGTGTAGGTGTGTGTGTGCCTGTGTCTGTGCTTGTGCATATGCCTATGTGTGTGCATGTGTGTGTGCATGTGCATGTGCATGTGTGTGTGCATGTGTGTGTGCGTGCGTGTGCATGTACATGTACATGTATGTATAACTTTTCTAAAACTTCAAAATCATATATATGTGATGCAAGAGCATCCTGGGTGTAAGAGCAATCTTGCATCACCAAAAATAAATAAAAATTTATTTTTGTATTCAATAAGGGCTATCTTGTGCAGAGCTGCTATTTATGGAAACTTGTTATTTTTAGTAAGTTGGTCATAAATCTTGAAATGTTCTGATTTTACATGTGGAGGTTCATCTCAGTCATATTAGCCTGCTAGTAAAGTTTCATGGCTAGATCAAGTCTAGTTTTGAAGATATTGAAGATTTTTGGTATTGGTAGCAAGGTACAGAAACTTTGAACTTAGTTTTGAAGGCTTTAGAGACCCCAGATGAGGTTGAAAATTTGGGTGATAGACACTTCCCTGAGTTAAGCTTATAGACCGCTTCGTATCCTTTCCGAAATGGGGTTATAATAGTCAATCAGATCAACTGGTGATGACTTATGGTCTCCGGAAGTCAGGTCACCTGAAATGGCGGAAAATAATTTTCCTTCAAAATTTTTGTTCAGATTTCAAAAGTTATATTGAGCCGACTTTGATGTAATAAATTGAAAAATAAAATAATTCTAAGTTTGGTCAGCCCTAAGGGATAAATTTCTGGAACCTTCTCGGGTGGTGGAAAACACCTATATAAAGAAGGCTCGTACTCTTGTCTAGGGTAGTTCTGGGTAGTAGATTTGGGTATTGATTCAAGGCTTTGTCCTACTGAATATTGTAAGGGAATGCCCATGTGGATTTACATATTGTAATTCTAAAATCTTGTAATTCCACATTTGTGGAGATAATAAAAAGCCAATTTTCTGTTCTTGCATATTGTTGTTGTTTCTCTATTTTTTTTATGTGTTTTTGGTATTAAGGGGAGCACCCTTCATCAAGTGGTATCAAAGAAGGAGTTTCTGAGTGTGTAAACAGATTACTGACTATGAGGAAGTTTGCACCAAGACCCTGGTTAGGGTTTCAACATGCATCACAAAAATGCCTCCATGAAGGAAACGTGGTGGAAGAGTTACTGTTGTAACACCTGAGGTTATAGCACTCCAAAGACAAGCGTGAGCATTGCAAGAAGAGATTCACAGAGGAATTAATCTTAATGTCAGAGATCAAGGTGAGGATGAAGCTAAAGAAGGAAATGATGATCAAGAAGAAGAAGAAGGTGAAATTTTGAATCAAGAAGAAGAAAGGCTTTTCGGGGCCATTTTCAACATCGAAAAAAGACCTAAGATCGAGGTTCCTACATTTTCAGGAAATCTTAACCCAGAAGAATTGATTGACTGGATCAATGAATGTGAAGAATATTTTGAGTATGAAGATATTGAGGATCTTGATAGGGTCAAATTCATGAAAGCCAGACTGAAAGGTCATGCAAAGATCTAGTGGCAAGAGATTCAATTGGAGAAAAATAGAAGAGGGAAAGATAAAATCACAAGATAGGATCGGATGGTAGATAAATTGAAGTGACAGTTCATTCATGTTGATTATGAGCTTGACCTACTAAAGAAGATGCAAAGTTTGAAGCAAGAAGGAAGATCTATTCAAGAGTATACAGATGAGTTCTCTCGAATCCTAATAAAAAATGACCATGCGGAAGCTGATAAGGAGAAAGTTGCTCGTTACCTTAATGGGTTGAGGCAAAGCATTCACGAGGAGATGAATTTGGTTCGAATGAACATTATTGAAGAGGCATACTAGTTTTCTCTAAAAGTGGAGGAAAAGTTGAACAAGAAGTTCGAGAGAAAACAAAATGAAAGAGGTCATGGTGGATGATCTAGTGGATGGTCATATGGAGGCCGAAATGAAGATCTGAAAAAGAAGGATGAAGCCAGTAGTAGTCAAAATCAGAGAGGAAACAATTTTGAGATGAACAGTGCCTGGTAAAGTTCAAGATCGGCGGGTACCAAGATGAGGTACTATGTGATATCGTATCTATGGATGCATGTCATATGTTGTTGGGTAGACCATGGTAGTTTGATAGATCTATTGTACACGATGGTTGTGTGAATACCTATTTCCTAACAAATGATGGAGTGTGATCTAAGTTAAAGCCATTGAAGGAGACCAAATAAAAGGTATGTGGTAATGCAAGAATAACATTTATTGATGGAAGAAAATTTTTAGATGGTATGAGGCATGAGCATGTGTGTTTTTCTTTAATTTTGAAAGCTGGTAAAGAAGAAGTAGAAGATGTATCTATAGAGGTTGCAGATTTGTTGAATGAGTTTCAGGATATTGTATCTGATAATGTACCTGATGGATTACCACCGGTAAGGAAGATCAGTCATCAGATGGATTTGCTTCTAGGAGCCAGTTTTCCAAACAAGGTAGCACATAGAATGACACTAAAAGAAAGTAAAGAGTTGAATAGACAAGTACATGAGTTGTTATAGAAGGGATTGATTTGAGAGAGCCTGAGTCCATGTGCTGTACCAGTAGTATTAGCACCAAAGAAGAATGGAGAATGGAGGATGTGTACATATTCCACAGTAATAAACAAGATCACAATAAAGTATAGGTTTCCATTGCCAGGAATGGATAATATTATGGATTGTTTGAGTGGAGCTGTGTATTTCTAAAAGATAGATCTAAAGAGTGGATATCACCAGATTTAGATCAGAGAAGGAAATGAATGGAAGACTGCTTTCAAGACAAAGGAAGGATTGTATGAGTGGTTAGTCATGCCTTTTGGGCTAACCAATGCACCGAGCACTTTCATGCGGCTCATGAACAAGGTTCTGAAAGAATTTCTAGGTAAGTTTGTCATTGTGTACATAGATAATATTTTGATCTTTAGTAAGACATTGGAAGAGCATATGATGCATATTTGTATGGTGTTTGAGAAGCTGAGAGATGAGAAATTGTTGATTAATTTGAATAAGTGCAGTTTTGTGAAGAAAGAGTTAGTGTATTTGAGATTTGTAATTTCATCAGAAGGTCCAAAAATGGACCCAAAGAAAGTACAAGCTATCCTTGAATGGCCTACTCTAAGGAGTGCTACTAAGGTAAGATCTTTTCATGGTTTGGCTAGCTTTTATAGAAAGTTTTTTAGAAATTTTAGTAGTATTTGTGGACCCCTGACTGAAAAAATGAGAGGGGATAGAAAAGAGTTCAAGTGGACTAATGGTGCAGATAAGAATTTTAAACTATTGAAATAGAAAGTTACAGAACAACCTATTTTAGCACTTCCAAATTTTAATAAGGGGTTTCAAGTAGACTGTGATGCTAGTGGTACTACAATAGGAGTTGTTATGAGTCAAGAAGGTAAATTTATTGCCTATTTCAATGAGAAGTTAAATGATGCCAAGAGAAAAATAGTATTTATGATTAGGAATTTTATGCTATAGTTCAGGCATTGAATAAGTGGAGACACTATCTACTTCCTAAGGAGTTTGTTTTGTATACTGATCATCAAGCTTGGCAATATTTGAATAGTTAGGGAAAGTTGAATCATAGGCATTTGAAATGGGTTGAGTTTTTGCAGAGTTACACATTCATTTTGAAACATAGGAGTGGAAAGTCTAACAAGGTTGCAGATGGTCTTAGCAGAAGGCAACTATTGCTGACAGAAATGCAGATTGAAGTGGTTGGGTTCAAGGAACTCAAGAATTTATATCGAGAGGATCCTGATTTTGGTGAAGCTTGGAAAGCTTGTAAAGAACCTGTTACTCTAGACAGAATGAAGTGGTTGGATTTTATTATCCAAGATGATATGCTATTCAGAGGGAGTCAGTTGTGCATTCCATGAAGTTCTATGAGGGAGAATATCATTAAGGAGAAGCAGAGAGGAGGATTGGCTAGACATTTTGGTCATGATAAAACCCTTGCTTTGGTTAGTGAGAATTATTATTGGCCACAGTTGCAGCAAGATGTCAAGAAGTTTGTATAGAGTTCTAGAGTATGTCAGATGGTGAAAGGAGTGAAGCAAAATATAGGGTTGTATGAGTCATTACCTATATGAGAGAAGCCTTGGGAGGATATTAGTATGGACTTTTTTATTGGTTTACCAAGGACACAGCGAGGACATGATTTAATTTTTATGGTAGTTGAAAAATTTTCAAAGATGGCACATTTTATTCCCTACAAGAAGACTAATGATGATATTCATGTAGCTGAATTATTTTTCAAAGAAGTGGTGAGACTACATGGTTTGCCAAAGATTATAGTTTCAGATAGGGACACTGAGTTCATTGGATATTTCTAGTGTACATTGTGGAAGAAGTTGAAGACATATTTGATGTTTAGTTCATCACATTATCCACAAACTGAAGGACAAATAGAGGTGGTAAATAAGAGTTTGGGAAATTTTCTAAAGTGTTTGGTTGGAGATAAGTCAACAGGATGGGATTTGATTTTACCATAGGCAAAATTTGCATATAATAATTCTATCAACAATAGCACTAGTAAATCACCATTCCAGATTGTATATGGGAGTAGTCCCAAAAATGCATCTAAGTTGAGGAAGATAGATAAAGGAGAAATAAGTAGTGCTGAAGCTGAGGATTTTACAGAATATTAGAAGAACATCCATGAGGAAGTGACGAAATATATTACTAAGATGAATGTGTAGTATAAGGCTAAGGTAGATAAGAAAAGGAGGCATAAGGAGTTTTAGGTTGGAGATGAAGTCATGGTTCATTTGAAGAAGGAGCAATTTCTGGTTGGTACATATAACAATATGAAAATGAAGAAGTTTGGGCCATGTAGGATACTGAAGAAGAATGATTCAGGAAATGCATATGACGTCAAGTTGCCTACTGAGCTGAATATTTCACTAGTATTTAATGTTTCAGATCTGATAGAGTATCATGAAGGAGTTGTTGAAGATGAGGTTACAATAGCACAATGGAGTATTCTAGCAACTAGTTCGGATAAAAAGGAGATTGAAGACATACTGGATAGTCGTATTGGCAGAAACATAAGGAACAGGACATATGAAAAATATCTAGTCAAGTGGAAAGGATGACCTATTGAATATTCATCATGGCTGACAAAGGAGGAGGTTAACCATCTTAGTTTTCCTCTACGCACCTAAGTCATGATGGGGACACTTCTCAAATTACCTTGGGTGTAAGAGCAATCTTGCATCACCAAAAAAAAAATATTTCTATTTTTGTATTCAATAAGGGCTATGTTGTGCAAAGCTGCTATTTATGAAAACTTGTTGTTTTCAATAAGTTGGTCATAAATCTCAAAATGTTCTGATTTTACATGTGGAGGTTCATCTCAGTCATATCAGTCTGCCAATAAAGTTTCATGGCTAGATCAAGTCTAGTTTTGAAGATATTGAAGATTTTTGGTATTGGCAGTAGTGTACAGAAACTCTGAACTCAGTTTTGAAGGCTTTAGAGGCCCTGGATGAGGTCACAAATTTGGGTGATAGGCACTTGCGTGAGTCAAGCCTGTAGAACGCTTCGTGGTCTTTCCAAAATAAGGTTATAATAGTCAATCGGGTTAACTGGTGATAACTTATGGTCTCCGAAAGTCGGGTCATCTGAAATGGCAGAAAATAATTTTCCTTCAAAATCTTTGTTCCAGTTTCAAAAGTTATTTTGAGTAGAACTTGATGTAATAAATTAAAAAATTAAATAATTTTAAGTTTGGTCGGCCCTAAAGGCTAAATTTCTGGAACCTTGACGGGCAGTGGAAAATGCCTATATAAAGAAGGCCCGTAGTATTGTCTAGGGCAGTTCTGGGTAGTAGATCTAGGTATTGATTCGAGGCTTTCTCCTACAGAATATTGTAAGGGAATGCCCATGTGGCTTTGCATATTGTAATTCTAAAAGTTTGTAATTCCACATTTGTGGAGATAATAAGAAGCCAATTTTCTATACTTGCATATTGTTGTTGTTTCTCTATTTTTGTTATGTGTTTTTGGTATTAAGGGGAGCACCCTTCATCAAGTGGTATTAGAGCAGGAGTTCTTGAGTGTGTAAAAATATCACCGACTGTGAGGCGGTTTGCACCAAGATCATGGTTAGGGTTTCAACACGCATCATGAAAATGCCCCCAAAAAGGTAATGTGGTGGAAGATTTGCTCTTGTAACACCTTAGATTAGAGTGCTCTAGAGACATGTACGATCATTGCAGAAAGAGATTCACAAAGGAATGAATCTTAGTGTTAGAGATGAAAGTGAGGATGAAGCTGAAGAAAGAAATGATGATCAAGAAGAAGAAGGTGAAATTTTGAATCAAGAAGAAGAAAGACTTTTCCGGGCCATTTCCAAGATCGAAAAAAGACCTAAGATCGAGGTTCTTGCATTTTCAAGAAATCTTAACCCAGAAGAATTGATCGACTGGATCAGTGAATGTGAAAAATATTTTGAGTATGAAGATATTGAGGATCCTAATAGGGTCAAATTCGCAAAGGCCAAACTGAAAGGTCATGCGAAGATCTAGTGGCACGAGATTCAATTGGAGAAAAATAGAAGAGGGAAAGATAAAATCACAAGATGGGATCGAATGGTAGATAAATTGAAGTGACAGTTCATTCCTGTTGATTATGAACTTGACCTACTAAAGAAGATGCAAAGTTTGAAGCAAGCAGGAAGACCTGTTCAGGAGTATATAGAGGAGTTTTGTCGAATCCTCATCAGAAAAGGCCATGAAGAAGCTGATAAGGAGAAATTTTTTCATTACCTTAATGGGTTGAGGCCAAGCATTCAAGAGGAGCTGAATCTGGTTTGAATGAATAGTATTGAAGAGGCATACTAGTTTGCCCTAAAAGTACAAGAAAATCTGAACAAGAAGTTTGAGAGAAAACAAAAAGGAAGAGTTCATGGTTTGATGATCTATTGGACGGTCATATGGAGGCCGAAATGAAGATCCAAAAAAGAAGGATGAGGCTAGTAGCAGTCAAAATTAGAGAGAAAACAATTCCAATCATTTCCCAGATTAGAATAATAGATATCAGAGAGGAAGAGGAAGAGGACAAGGTTCAGGAAGAGGAGGCTTTCCTAGAACATGTTTTCACTGTGGAGAAGAAGGTCATAGGGCATTTGAATGTCCTCAACACCATAGAATGATAGATAGGAGGAATCAAGGGTAGGCCAAAGTTGCACATGTAGATGAAGATGTCAGATCATCAAATTCAGAAGATGCTGAAAGAGGAGAAATGCTAATTAACAAAAGAGTCCTGCTGAGTGGTGAGAATGAACCTACACAAAAGAGAAGCTTGTTTCGCACTAGATGCAAGTGAGAGGGAAAATGTTGTGATGTGATTATTGATAGTGGAAGCACTCACAATTTAGTGTTAGAAGAGATGGTGACAAAGTTGAAGCTCAAGAGATAGAAACACACACATCCATATCAGATTGCCTCGGTGCAAGATGACCACAAGGTCATGGTTAGTAAACAGTGCCTGGAAAAGTTCAAGATCGACGGGTACCAAGATGAGGTACTATGTGATATCATATCTATGCATGCATGTCATATGTTGTTGGGTAGACCGTGGCAGTTTGACAGATGTGTTTTACATGATGGTCATGAAAATACCTATTTCCTGACAAAGGATGGAGTTTCACAAAAGTTAAAGCCATTGAAGGAGACCGAAGAAAAGGTATGTGGTAATGCAAGAATAACATTTGTTGATGGAAGAAAATTCCTAGATGGTATGAGGCATGAGCATGTGTTTTTTTCTTTAATTCCAAAAGTTGGTAAAGGAGTAGAGGATGTACTTGTAGAGGTTGTAGATTTGTTGAATGAGTTTCAGGATATTATATCTGATAATGTACCTAATGGATTACCACCGATAAGGAAGATCAGTCATCAGATGGATT
This sequence comes from Chamaecyparis obtusa, assembly GCA_027943335.1. Classification (NCBI taxonomy): domain Eukaryota; kingdom Viridiplantae; phylum Streptophyta; class Pinopsida; order Cupressales; family Cupressaceae; genus Chamaecyparis; species Chamaecyparis obtusa. The sequence goes on along the minus strand of BSBK01001111.1, from coordinate 1,552,325 downwards.
TCATTCCAGGAGATAGTTTTCCAAATAAAGAAGCACCTAGAATGACACCAGCAAAAAGTGAAGAGTTGAATAAACAATTACATGAGTTGTTACAGAAGGGATTGATTCAGGAGAGCCTGAGTCCATGTGCTATATGAGCAGTATTAGCACCAAAGAAGAATGGAGAATGGAGGATGTGTATTGATTCCATAGCAATAAACAAGATCACAATCAAGTATAGGTTTCCATTACCAGGAATGGATAATATTATAGATTGTTTGAGTAGATCTATGTATTTATCAAAGATAAATCTAAATAGTGGATATCACCAGATTCGGATTAGAGAAGGAGATGAATGGAAGACTACCTTCAAGACAAAGGAAGGACTTTATGAGTGGTTAGTCATGTCTTTTGGTCTAACCAATGCACCAAGAACTTTCATGCGGCTCATGAACAAGCTTCTGAAAAAATTTCTGGGTAAATTTGTCATTATGTAACTAGATGATATTTTGATCTTTAGTAAGACATTGGAAGAGCATATGATGCATATTCATATGGTGTTTGAGAAGCTGAGAGATGAGAAATTGTTGATTAATTTGAATAAGTGCAATTTTGTGAAGAAAGAGTTAGTGTATTTAGAATTTTTAGTTTCATCACAAGGTCTAAAAATGCACCCAAAGAAAGTACATGCTATCCTTGAATGGCCTACTCCAAAGAATGCTACTGAGATAAGATATTTTCATGGTTTGGCTAGCTTTTATAGAAAGTTTATCAGAAATTTTAGTAGTATTTATGGACCCTCGACTAAAAAAATGAGAGGGGATAGAAAAGAGTTCAAGTGGACTAATGGGGCAGATAAGAGTTTTAAACTGTTGAAATAGAAGGTTACAGAACAACCTATTTTAGGACTTCTAAATTTTAATAAGGTGTTTCAAGTAGACTGTGATGCTAGTGGTACTGCAATAGGAGTTGGTATGAGTCAAGAAGGTAAACCTATTGCCTATTTCAGTGAGACATTAAATGATGCCAAGAGAAAGAATGGTGTTTATGATTAGGAATTTTATGCTATAGTTCAGGCATTGAATAAGTGGAGACACTATTTGCTTCCTAAGGAGTTTATTTTGTATACTGATCATCAAGCTTGGCAATATTTGAATAGTCATGGAAAGTTGAATCAAAGGCATTTGAAATGGGTTGAGTTTTTACAGAGTTACACATTTATTTTGAAACACAGGAGTGGAAAGTCAAACAAGGTTGTAGATGCTCTTAGCAGAAGGCAAATATTGCTGACAGAAATGTAGATTGAAGTGGTTGGGTTCAAAGAACTCAATAATTTGTATCTAGAGGATCCTGATTTTGTTGAAGCTTGGAAAGCTTGTAAAGAACCTCTTACTCTAGACAGAATGAAGTGGCTGGATTTTATCATCTAGGATGATATGCTATTCAGAGGGAGTTAGTTGTGCATTCCACAAAGTTCTATGAGGGAGAATATTATTAAGGAGAAGCATAGCGGAGGATTGGCTAGACATTTTGGTCATGATAAAACCCTTGCTTTGGTTAGTGAGAATTATTATTGGCCATAGTTGTAGAAAGATGTCAAGAAGTTTGTACAGAGTTGTAGAGTATGTCAGATGGTGAAAGGAGTGAAGTAGAATATAGGGTTGTATCAGCCATTACCTGTACCAAAGAAGCTTTGGGAGGATATCAGTATGGACTTTATTCTTGGTTTACCAAGGACACAGCGGGGACATGATTCAATTTTTGTGGTGGTTGACATATTTTCAACGATGGCACATTTTATTCCCTTCAAGAAGACTAATGATGTTGTTCATGTAGTGGAATTATTTTTCAGAGAAGTGGTGAGACTACATGGTTTGCCAAAGAGTATAGTTTCAAATACCTGGACACTAAGTTCATTGTATATTTCTGGCGTACATTGTGGAAAAAGTTAAAGATAGATTTGAATTTCAGTTCATCACATCATCCATAGACTGATGGACAAACAGAGGTGGTGAATAGGAGTTTGATAAATTTGCTGAGGTGTTTGGTTGGAGATAAGACAATAGGATGGAATTTGATTTTACCACAGGCAGAATTTGCATATAATAATTTTGTCAATAGGAGCACTGGTAAATCACCATTTCAAATTATATATGGGAGTAGTCCCAGAAATGCATCTATGTTGAGGAAGATAGATAAAGGAGAAATAAGTAGTGCTGAAGCTGAGGATTTTGCAGAACATTTGAAGAACATCCATGAGGAGGTGAGGAAGCATATTACCAAGATGAATGTGCAGTATAAGGCTAAGGCAGATAAGAGAAGGATGAATAAGGAGTTTCAAGTTGGAGATGAAGTCATGGTTCATTTGCGGAATGAGCGATTTCTAGTTGGTACATATTACATGATGAAATTGAAGAAGTTTGGACCATGTAGGATACTGAAGAAGAATGATTCAAGAAATGCATATGAGGTCGAGTTGCCTACTAAGCTAAATATTTCACTAGTATTTAATGTTTCAGATCTGATAGAGTATCATGAAGGAGGTGTTGAAGATGAGGTTATAGTAGCACAATGGAGTATTCCAGCAACCAGTTTAGATAACAAGGAGATTGAAGACATATTGGATAGTCATGTTGGTAGAAGTATAAGAAACAGGACATATGAAGAATATCTGGTCAAGTGGAAAGGAAGACCTATTGAAGATTCATCATGGCTGACAAAAGAGGAGGTTAACCATCTTGGTTTTCCTCTACACATCTGAGTCATGATGGGGTCACTTCTCAAATTACCCTGGGTGTCTGATGTAGGAGCATCCTAGGTGTAAGAGCAATCTTGCATCACCAAAAAAAAATAAAATTTGTTTTTGTATTCAATAAGGGCTATCTTGTGCAGAGCTGCTATTTATGGAAACTTGTTGTTTTTAGTAAGTTGGTCATAAATCTTGAAATGTTTTGATTTTACATGTGGAGGTTCATTTTAGTCATATCAGCATGCCAGTAAAGTTTCATGGCTATATCAAGTCTAGTTTTGAAGATATTGAAGATTTTTGATATTGGCCTCACGGTATAGAAACTTTGAACTCAGTTTTGAAGGCTTTAGAGGCCCCGAATGAGGTTGAAAATTTGTGTGACAGGCGCTTGTGCAAGTCAATTCTATAGAGTGCTTCATGGCCTTTTTAAAATGGAGTTATAATACTCAACCGGGTCAACTGGTGATGACTTATGGTCTCCGAAAGTTGTGTCACCTGAAATGGTAGAAAATAATTTTCCTTCAAAATTTTTGTTCGGGTTTCAAAAGTTATTTTGAGCTGAATTTGATGTAATAAATTAAAAAATAAAATAATTCTAAGTTTGGTCGGCCCTAAGGGCTAAATTACTGGAACATTCTCGGGTAGTGGAAAATGCCTATATAAAGAAGGTCCATAGTATTGTCTAAGGTAGTTCTAGGTAGTAGATCTGGGTATTGATTCGAGGCTTTGTCGTATAGAATATTGTAAGGGAATGCCCATGTGGCTTTGCATATTGTAATTCTAAAAGTTTGTAATTCCACATTTGTGGAGATAATAAGAAGCCATTTTGTTTTTCTTGCATATTGTTGTTGTTTCTCTATTTCTGTTATGTGTTTTTGGTATTAAAGGGAGCACCCTTCATCAAGTGGTATTAGAGTATAAGTTCTTCAGTGTGTAAATAAATCACCAACTGTGAGGCAATTTGCACCAGGATTGTGGTTAGGGTTTCAACACGTATCACCAAAATATCTCCACAAAGGGAACATGGCGGAAGAGGTGTTGTTGTAACACCTAAGGTTAGAGCACTCTAGAGACAAGTGCAAGCATTGCAAGAAGAGATTTGTAGAAGAATGAATTTTAATGTCAGAGATGAAAGTGAGGATGAAGCCGAAGAAGGAAATCATGAACAAGAAGAAGAAGAACCCAAAATTTTGAATCAAGAAGAATAAAGGCTTTTCAAGGCCATTTCCAAGATTGGAAAAAGACCTAAGATCAAGGTTCCTACATTTTGAAGAAATCTTAACCCAAAAGAATTGATCGACTGGATCAATGAATGTGAAGAATATTTTGAGTATGCAGATATTGAGGATCCTAATAGGGTCAAATTCATGAAGGCCAGACTGAAAGGTCATGCATAGATCTAGTAGCAAGAGATTCAATTGGAGAAAAATAGAAGAGTGAAATATAAAATCACAAGATGGGATCGGATGGTGGATAAATTGAAGCGACAGTTCATTCCTGTTGATTATGAGCTTGACCTACTGAACAAGATGCAAAGTTTGAAGCAAGCAGGAAGATCTATTCAGGAGTATACAAAGGAGTTCTATCAAATCCTCATCAGAGAGGAAACAATTCCAATCATTTTCAAGATTAGAATAATAGAGATCAGAGAGGAAGAGGAAGAGGACAAGGTTCAGGAAGAGAAGGCTTTCTTGGAACATGTTTTCATTGTGGAGAAGGTCATATGGCATTTAAATGTCCTCAACACAAAGGAATGATAGATAGGAAGAATGAAGGCCAGGCCAGAGTTGCACATGTAGATGAAGATGCCAAATTATCAAATTTAGAAGATGCTAAAAGAGGAGAAATGCTAATTAATAGAAAAGTCTAGCTGAGTGGTGAGAATGAACCTAAACAAAGGAGGAGTCTATTTCGCACTAGATGCAAGTGAGAGGAAAAATGCTTTGATGTGATTATTGATAGTGGAAGCACTCATAATTTGGTGTCATAAGAGATGGTGACAAAGTTGAAGCTCAAGAGACAGAAACACCCACATTGATATCAGATTGCCTAGGTGCAGGATGACCAGAAGGTCATGGTCAGTGAACAGTGCCTGGTAAATTTCAAGATCGGCCGGTACCAAGATGAGGTACTATGTGATTTCATATTTATGGATGCATGTCATATGTTGTTCGATAGACCGTGGCAGTTTGACAGATGCATTGTACATGATGGTCATGCAAATACCTATTTCCTGACAAAAGATGGAGTTTGACATAAGTTAAAGCCATTGAAAAAGACCGAAGAAAAGGTATGTGGTAATGCAAGAATAACATTTGTTGATGCAAGAGAATTCCTAGATGGTATGAGGCATGAGCATGTGTGCTTTTCTTTAATTCAAAAAGTTGGTAAAGAAGGAGTAGAGGATGTACTTGTAGAGGTTGTAGATTTGTTGAATGAGTTTCAAGATATTGTACTTGATAATGTACTTGATGGATTACCACTGGTAAGGAAGATCAGTCATGAGATGGATTTGATTCTAGGAGCCAGTTTTCCAAACAAGGAAGCACCCAGAATGACACTAACAGAAAGTGAAGAGTTAAATAGACAAGTACATGAGTTGTTACAGAAGGGATTGATTCAGGAGAGCTTGAGTCCATGTGCTATACAAGCAGTATTAGCACCAAAGAAGAATGGAGAATGGAGGATGTGTACAGATGCCATAGCAATAAACAAGATCACAATCAAGTATAAGTTTCCATTACCATGAATGGATAATATTATGGATTGTTTGAGTAGATCTATGTATTTCTCAAAGATAGATCTAAAGAGTGGATATCACCAGATTCAGATCAGAGAAGGAGATGAATGGAAGACTGCCTTCAAGACAAAGGAAGGACTTTATGAGTGGTTAGTCATGTCTTTTGGTCTAACCAATGCACCGAGCACTTTCATGTGGCTCATGAACAAGGTTCTGAAAGAATTTCTAGGTAAGTTTGTCATTGTGTACCTAGATGATATTTTGATTTTTAGTAAGACATTGGAAGAGCATATGATGCATATTCGTATGGTGTTTGAGAAGCTGAGAGATGAGAAATTGTTGATTAATTTTCAGAAGAGCAGTTTTGTGAAGAAAGAGTTAGTGTATTTGGCATTTTTAGTTTCATCGGAAGGTCTAAAAATGCACCCAAAGAAAGTACATGCTATCCTTGAATGGTCTACTCCAAGGAGTGCTACTGAGATAAGATCTTTTCATGGTTTGGCTAGCTTTTATAGAAAGTTTATCAAAAAATTTAGTAGTATTTATGGACCCTCGACTGAAACAATGAGAGGTGATAGAAAAGAGTTCAAGTGGACTAATGGGGTAGATAAGAGTTTTAAACAATTGAAATAGAAAGTTACAGAACAACTTATTTTAGCACTTCCAAATTTTAATAAGGTGTTTCAAGTAGACTGTGATGCTAGTGGTACTACAATAGGAGCTGGTATGAGTCAAGAAGGTAAACCTATTGCCTATTTCAGTGAGAAGTTAAATGATGCCAAGAGAAAGTATTATATTTATGATCAGGAATTTTATGCTATAGTTCAGGCATTGAAAAAGTGGAGACACTATCTACTTCCTAAGGAGTTTATTTTGTATACTGATCATTAAGGTTTGCAATATTTGAATAGTCAAGAAAAGTTGAATCAAAGGCATTTGAAATGGGTTGAGTTTTTACAGACCTACACATTTGTTTTGAAACAAAGGAGTGGAAAGTCTAACAAGGTTGCAGATGCTCTTAGCAGAAGACAACTATTGATGATAGAAATGCAAATTGAAGTGGTTGGATTCAAGGAACTCAAGAATTTGTATCCAGAGGATCCTGATTTTGGTGAAGCTTGGAAAGATTGTAAAGAACCTGTTACTCTAGATAGAACAAAGTGGCTGAATTTTATCATCCAGGATGATATGTTATTCAGAGGGAGTTAGTTGTGTATTCTATGAAGTTCTATGAGGGAGAATATCATCAAAGAGAAGCATAGCGGAGGATTGGCTGGACATTTTGGTCATGATAAAACCCTTGCTTTGGTTAGTGAAAAATTTTATTGGCCACAATTGCAGTAAGATGTCAAGAAGTTTGTACAGAGTTGTAGAGTATGTCAGATGGTGAAAGGAGTGAAGTAGAATACTGGGTTGTATCAGCCATTACCTGTACCAGAGAAGCCTTGGGAGGATATCAGTATGGACTTTATTCTTAGTTTACCAAGAACACAGCGGGGACATGATTCAATTTTTTTGGTGGTTGACAGATTTTCAACGATGGCACATTTTATGCCTTGCAAGAAGACTAATGATGTTGTTCATGTAGTGGAATTATTTTTTAGAGAAGTGGTGAGACTACATGGTTTACCAAAGAGTATAGTTTCAAATACCTAAACACTAAGTTCATTGTATATTTTTGGTGTATATTGTGGAAGAAGTTGAAGATAGATTTGTATTTCAGTTCATCACATCATCCACAGACTGATGGATAGACAGAAGTGGTGAATAAGAGTTTGAGAAATTTGCTGAAGTGTTTGGTTGGAGATAAGCCAATAGGAAGGAATTTGCTTTTACCACAGGCAGAATTTATATATAATAATTCTGTCAACAGGAGCACTGGTAAATCACCATTCCAAATTGTATATGGGAGTAGTCCCAGAAATGCATCTGAGTTGAGGAAGATAGATAAAGGAGAAATAAATAGTGCTGAATCTGAAGATTTTATAGAACATTTGAAGAACATCCATGAGGAGTTGAGGAAGCATATTACCAAGATGAATGTGTAGTATAAGGCTAAAACAAATAACAAAAAAGAGGCATAAGGAGTTTCAGGTTGGAGATGAAGTCATGGTTCATTTGCGGAAGGAGTGATTTCTGGTTGGTACATATAACAAGATGAAACTAAAAAAGTTTGGGCCATGTAGGATACTGAAGAAGAATGATTCAGGAAATGCATATGAGGTTGAGTTGCCTACTGAGCTAAATATTTCACCAGTATTTAATGTTTCAGATCTGACAGAGTATCATGAAGGAGGTGTTGAAGATGAGGTTATAGCAACATAGTGGAGTATTCCAGCAACCAGTTTGGATAACAAGGAGATTGAAGACATATTGGATAGTCATGTTGGTAGAAGCACAAGGAACAGGACATATGAAGAATATCTGGTCAAGTGGAAAGGAAGACCTATTGAAGATTCATCATGGCTGACAAAGGAGGAGGTTAACCGTCTTGGTTTTCCTCTACACACCTGAGTCATGACGGGTCACTTCTCAAATTACCCCGAGTCTCTAATGTAGGAGCATCGTAGGTGTAAGAGCAATCTCACATAACCAAAAAAAAATATTTTTGTTTTTATATTTAATAAGGGTTATCTTGTTCAGAGCTGCTATTTATGGAAACTTGTTGTTTTTAGTAAGTTGGTCATAAATCTTGAAATGTTCTGATTTTACATGTGGAGGCTCATTTTAGTCATATCAGCATGCCAGTAAAGTTTCATGGCCAGATCAAGTCTAGTTTTGAAGATATTGAAGATTTTTGGTATTGGCATCATGGTATAGAAACTTTGAATTTAGTTTTGAAGGCTTTAGAGGCCCCGGATGAAGTCAAAAATTTGGGTGATAGGTGCTTGGGTGAGTCAAGCCTGTAGAGCGCTTCGTGGCCTTTCCAAAATTGGGTTATAATAGTCAATCGGGTCAACTGGTGATGACTTATGGTCTCTGAAAGTTGGGTCATCTTAAATGGCAGGAAATAATTTTCCTTCAAAATTTTTGTTCGGGTTTCAAAAGTTATTTTGAGCTTAATTTGATGTAATAAATTGAAAAATAAAATAATTCTAAGTTTGGTCAGCTCTAAGGGCTAAATTACTGGAACCTTCTCAGGTAGTGGAAAATGCCTATATAAAGAAGGCCCATAGTATTGTCTAGGGTAGTTTTGGGTAGTAGATCTGGGTATTGATTCGAGGCTTTTTCGTACAGAATATTGTAAGCGAATGCCCATGTGGCTTTGCATATTGTGATTCTAAAAGTTTGTAATTCTACATTTTTGGAGATAATAAGAAGCCAATTTTTTTTTCTTGCATATTGTTGTTGTTTCTCTATTTCTGTTATGGGTTTTTGGTATTAAGAGGAGCACCCTTCATCAAGTGGTATCAGAGTAGAAGTTCTTGAGTGTGTAAAAAAATTACCAACTATGAGGCAATTTGCACCAGGACTGTGGTTAGGGTTTCAACATGCATCTCCAAAATGACTCCATGAAGGGAACATGGTGAAAGAGCTGCTATTGTAACACCTGAGGTTAGAGCACTCTAGAGACAAGTGCGAGCATTGCCAGAAGAATGAATCTTAATGTCAGAGATGAAAGTGAGGATGAAGCCGAATAAGGAAATGATGAACAAGAAGAAGAAGAACCCAAAATTTTGAATCAAGAAGAAGAAAGGCTTTTCTTGGCCATTTCCAAGATCAGAAAAAGACCTAAGATCGAGGTTCCTACATTTTCAAGAAATCTTAACCCAAAAAAATTGATCGACTGGATCAATGAATGTGAAGAATATTTTGAGTATGAAGATATTGAAGATCCTAATAGGGTCAAATTTATGAAGGCCAGACTGAAAGGTCATACATAGATCTGGTGGCAAGAGATTAAATTAGAGCAAAATATAAGAGTGAAATATAAAATCATAAGATGGGATTGGATGGTGGATAAATTGAAGTGACAGTTCATTCCTGTTGATTATGAGCTTGACCTACTAAACAAGATACAAAATTTGAAGGAAGTAGGAAGATCTATTCAGGAGTATATGGAGGAGTTCTATTGAATCCTTATAAGAGAGGAAACAATTCCAATCATTTCCAAGATCAGAATAATAGAGATCAGAGAGGAAGAGGAAGAGGACAAGGTTCAAGAAAAGGAGGCTTTCCCAGAACATGTTTTCATTATGGAGAAGAAGGTCATAGGGCATTTAAATGTCTTCAATGCCAAGGAAGGATAGATAGGAGGAATGAAGGCCAGGCCAGAGTTGCACATGTAGATGAAAATGCCTAATCATCAAATTTAGAAGATGCTAAAAGAGGAGAAATGCTAATTAACAGAAGAGTCCTACTGAGTGGTGAGAATGAACCTAAACAAAGGAGCAGCCTATTTCGCACTAGATGCAAGTGAGAGAGCAAATGCTTTGATGTGATTATTGATAGTGGAAGCACTCACAATTTGGTGTCATAAGAGATGGTGACAAAGTTGAAGCTCAAGAGATAGAAACACCCACATCGATATCAGATTGCATGGGTGCAGGATGACCAGAAGGTCATGGTTAGTGAACAGTGCCTGGTAAAGTTCAAGATCGACGGGTACCAAGATGAGGTACTATGTGATATCATATCTATGGATGCATATCATATGTTGTTGGGTAGACCGTGGTAGTTTGACAGATGTGTTGTACATGATGGTCATGCAAATACCTATTTCCTGACAAAGGATGGAGTGTGACATAAGTTAAAGCCATTGAAGGAGACTGAAGGAAAGGTATGTGGTAATGCAAGAATTATATTTGTTGATGGAAGAAAATTCTTAGATGGTATGAGGCATCAACATGTGTGTTTTTTTTTAATTCCAAAAGCTGATAAAGAAGAAGTAGAGGATGTACCTGTAGAGGTTGCAGATTTGTTGAATGAGTTTGAGGATATTGTATTTGATAATGTACCTAATGGATTACCACCAATAAGGAAGATCAGTCATCAGATGGATTTGATTTTAGGAGCCAGTTTGCCAAACAAGGTAGCACACAAAATGACACCAGCAGAAAGTGAGAGTTGAATAGATAAGTACATAAGTTGTTACAGAAGGGATTGATTCAGGGGAGCCTGAGTCCATCTACTGTACTAGTGGTATTAGTACCAAAGAAGAATAAAGAATGGAGGATGTGTACATATTCCAGAATAATAAACAAAAGCATAATCAAGTATAGGTTTCCATTGCTAGGAATGGATAATATTATGGATTGTTTGAGTGGAGCTATGTATTTCTTAAAAATAGATCTAAAGAGTGGATATCACCAGATTCAGATCAGAGAAGGAGATGAATGGAAGACTGCCTTCAAGACAAAGGAAGGACTTTATGAGTGTTTAGTCATGCCTTTTGGTCTAACCAATACACTGAGCACTTTCATGCGGCTCATGAACAAGGTTCTGAAAGAATTTCTGGGTAAGTTTGTCATTGTGTACCTAGATGATATTTTAATCTTTAGTAAGAAATTGGAAGAGTATATGATTCATATTCGTATGGTGTTTGAAAAGCTGAGAGATAAGAAATTGTTGATTAATTTGAAGAAGAGCAGTTTTGTGAAGAAAGAGTTAGTGTATTTAGGATTTATAGTTTCATCATAAGGTCTAAAAATAGACTCAGAGAAAGTACAAGCTATCCTTGAATGGCCTACTCCAAGGAGTGCTACTAAGGTAAGATCTTTTCATGGTTAGGCTAGCTTTTATAGAAAGTTTATCAGAAATTTTAGTAGTATTTGTAGACCCTTGACTGAAACAATGAGAGGGGATAGAAAAGAGTTCAAGTGGACTAATGGGGCAGATAAGAATTTTAAACTGTTGAAACAGAAAGTTACAGAACAACCTGTTTTAACACTTCCATATTTTAATAAGGTGTTTCAAGTAGACTGTGATGCTAGTCGTACTACAATAGGAGCTGTTATGAGTCAAGAAGGTAAACCTATTGCCTCTTTCAGTGAGAAGTTAAATGATGCCAAGAGAAAGTATTTTATTTATGATCAGGAATTTTATGCTATAATTCAGACATTGAAGAAGTGGAGACACTATCAGCTTCCTAAGGAGTTTGTTTTGTATACTTATCATCAAACTTTGCAATATTTGAATAGTCAAAGAAAGTTGAATCAAAGGCATTTGAAATAGGTTGAGTTTTTGCAGAGTTACACATTTATTTTGAAACACAGTATTGGAAAGTCTAACAAGGTTGCAGATGCTCTTAGCAGAAGGCAACTATTACTGACAGAAATGCAAATTGAAGTGGTTGGGTTCAAGGAACTCAATAATTTGTATCTAGAGGATCCTGATTTTGGTGAAGCTCAAAAAGCTTGTAAAGAACCTCTTACTCTAGATAGAACGAACAGGCTAGATTTTATAATCTAGGATGATATGCTATTTGGAGGGAGTCAGTTGTGCATTCCATGAAGTTTTATGAGGGAGAATATCATTAAGAAGAAGCATAGCGGAGGATTGGCGGGACATTCTAGTTGTGATAAAACCCTTGCTTTGGTTAGTGAGAATTATTATTGGCCATAATTGCATTAAGATGTCAAGAAGTTTGTACAAAGTTGCAGACTATGTCAGATGGCGAAAGCAGTGAAGCAGAATACAGGGTTGTATCAGCCATTGCCTGTACCAGAGAAGCCTTGGGAGGATATCAGTATGGACTTTGTTCTTGGTTTACCAAGGACACAGTGGGGACATGATTCAATTTTTGTGGTAGATGATAGATTTTTAAAGATGACACATTTTATTCCCTACAAGAAGACTAATGATGTTGTTCATGTAGCTGAATTATTTTTTAGATTAGTGGTGAGACTACATGGTTTGCCAAAGAGTATCATTTCAGATAGGGACACTAAGTTTGTTAGATATTTCTAGCGTACATTGTGGAAGAAGTTGAAGATAGATTTGAAGTTCAATTCGTCACATCATCCATAGACTGATGGATAGATATAGGTGGTGAATAGGAGTTTGGGAAATTTTCTTAGGTGTTTGGTTGGAGATAAGCCAACAGGATGGGATTTGATTTTACCACAGGCAGAATTTGTATATAATAATTTTGTCAACATGAGCACTAGTAAATCAGCATTCCAGATTGTATATGGGAGTAGTCCCAAAAATGCATCTGAGTTAAGGAAGATAGATAAAGGAGAAATAAGTAGTGCTGCAGCTGAGAATTTTGTAGAACATTTGAAGAACATCCATGAGGAGGTGAGGAAGCATATTACCAAGATGAATGTGCAGTCTAAAGCTAAGGTAGATAAAAAAAGGAGGCATAAAGAGTTTCAGGTTGGAGATGAAGTCATGGTTCATTTGTGGAAGGAGCGATTTTCGGTTGGTACATATAACAAGCTGAAAATGAAGAAGGTTGGGCCATGTAGGATACTAAAAAAGCATGATTCAGAAAATGCATATGAGGTCAAATTGCCTACTGAGCTGAATATTTCACCAATATTTAATGTTTCAGATTTGACAGAGTATCATGAAGGAGGTGTTGAAGATGAGGTTATAGTAGCACAATGGAGTATTCCAGAAAATAGTTCTGATAACAAGGAGATTGAAGACATACTGGATAGTCGTGTTGGCAGAAGCACAAGGAATAGGACATATGAAGAATATCTGGTCAACTGGAAGGAAAAACCTATTGAAGATTCATCATGGCTAACAAAGGAGTTCGTTAACCATCTTGGTTTTCCTCTGCACACCTAAGTCGTGATGGGGTCACTTCTCAAATTACCCCGGGTGTCTGATGTAGGAGCATCTTGGGTGTAAGAGCAATCTTGTATCACCAAAAAAAAATATTTCTGCTTTGTATTCAGTAAGGGCTATCTTGTGCAGAGCTGCTATTTATGGAAACTTGTTATTTTTAGTAAGTTGGTCATAAATCTTGAAATTTTCTAATTTTACATGTAGAGGTTCATCTCAGTCATATCAACCTGCCAGTAAAATTTCATGGTTAGATCATGTCTAGTTTTTAGGATATTGAAAATTTTTGGTATTGGCAGTAGGGTACAGAAACTTTGAACTCAGTTTTGAAAGCTTTAGATGCCCTTGATGAGGTCAAAAATTTGGGTGATACTAGCTTGCACGAGTCAAGCATGTAGAGCGCTTTGTGGCCTTTCTGAAATGGGGTTATAATAGTCAATCGGGTCAACTGGTGATGACTTATGGTCTTCGGAAGTCAGGTCACCTGAAATGGTAGAAAATAATTTTCCTTCAAAATTTCTGTTTGGGTTTCAAAAGTTTTTTTGAGCCGAATTTGATGTAATAAATTGAAAAATAAAATAATTCTAAGTTTGGTCGGCCCTAAGGGCTAAATTTTTGGAACCTTCTCGGGCGGTGGAAAATGCCTATATAAAGAAGGCCCATAGTATTATCTAGGGCAGTTCTGGGTAGTAGATCTAGGTATTGATTCAAGGCTTTGTCCTATAGAATATTGTAGCGGAATGTCCATTTGGCTTTGCATATTGTAATTTTGAAAGTTTGTAATTCTACATTTGTGGAGATAATAAGAAGCTAATTTTTTGTTCTTGCATATTGTTGTTGTTTTTCTATTTTTGTTATCTATTTTTGGTATTAAGGGGAGTACCCTTCAACAAGTGGTATCAGAGAAGGAATTCATGAGTGTGTAAAGAGATCATTGCCTATGAGGCAATTTGCATCAGGAGCATGGTTAGGGTTTCAGCACACATCGCCAAAATGCCTCCATGAAGGGAACGTGGCGGAAGAGCTGGTGTTGTAACAATTAAGGTTAGAGCGTTCCAAAGAAAAGTGCAAGCATTGCAAGAAGAGATTCGCAAAGGAATGAATCTTAATGTCAGAGATGAAAGTGAGGATGAAGCTGAAGAAGGACATGATGATCAAGAAGAAGAAGAAAGTGAAATTTTGAATCAAGAAGAAGAAAGGCTTTTCTGGGCCATTTCCAAGATCGAAAAAAGACCTAAGATCGAGGTTCCTACATTTTTGAGGAAATATTAACCCAGAAGAATTGATCGACTAGATCAATGAATGTGAAGAATATTTTGAGTATGAAGATATTGAGGATCCTGATAGGGTCAAATTCACGAAGGCCAGACTAAAAGGTCATGCAAAGATCTGGTGGCAAGAGATTCAATTGGAGTGAAATAAAAGATGGAAAGAGAAAATCACAAGATGGGATCAAATGGTGGATAAATTGAAGTGATAGTTCATTCCTGTTGATTATGAGCTTGACCTACTAAAGAAGATGCAAAGTTTGAAGGAAGCAGGAAGATCTGTTCAGGAGTATACAGAGGAGTTCTATCAAATCCTCATCAGAACAGGCCATTCGGGAGCTGATAAGGAGAAAGTTTCTCGTTACCTTAATGGGTTGAGGCCAAGCATTCAAGAGGAGCCAAATCTGGTTTGAATGAATAGTATTGAAGAGGCATACCAGTTTGCGCTAAAATTAGAGGAAAATCTGAACAAGAAGTTCGAGAGCAAACAAAATGGAAGAGGTCATGGTGGATGATCTAGTGGACTATCATATGGAGGCCGAAATAAAGATCTAAAAAAGAAGGATGAGGCCAGTAGTAGTCAAAATCAAAGAGGAAATAATTTCAATCATTTCCAAGATCAGAATAATAGAGATCAGAGAGGAAGAGGAAGAAGACAAGGTTTAGGAAGAGGAGGCCTTCGTGGAACATGTTTTCACTATGGAGAAGAAGGTCATAGGTCATTTGAATGTCCTCAATTCCAATGAAGGATAGATAGGAGGAATGAAGGCTAGGCCAGAGTTGCACATGTAGATGAAGATGCCAGATCATCAAATTTAGAAGATGCTGAAAGAGGAGAAACGTTGATTAACAGAAGAGTCCTGCTAAGTGGTGAGAATGAACCTGAACAAAGGAGGAGCCTATTTTGCACTAGATGCAAGTGTGAGGAAAAATGCTATGATGTGATTATTGATAGTGGAAGCACTCACAATTTGTTGTTAGAAGAGATGGTGACAAAATTGAAGCTCAATAGACAAAAAACCCACATCCATATCAGATTGCCTGGGTGCAAGATGACCATAAGGTCATGGTCAGTGAGCAGTGCTTGGTAAAGTTCAAGATCGGCAGGTACCAAGATGAGGTACTATGTGATATCATATCTATGGATGCATGTCATATGTAATTGGGTAGATAGTGGCAGTTTGATAGATGTGTTGTACATGATGGTTGTGTGAATACCTATTCTCTAACAAAAGATGGAGTGAGACATAAGTTAAAGCCATTGAAGAAGATAGAAGAAAAGGTATGTGGTAATGCAACAATAACATTTTTTCATGGAAGAAAATTCCTAGATGGTATGAGGCATGAGCATGTGTATTTTGCTTTAATTCCAAAAGCTAGTAGAGAACAAGTAGAGGATGTGCCTATAGAGGTTGTAGATTTGTTGAATGAGTTTTAGGATATTGTATCTGATAATGTACCTGATGGATTACCACTGGTAAGGAAGATTAGTCATCAGATAGATTTGATTCTAGGAGCCAGTTTTCCAAACAAGGTAGCACATAGAATGACACCAGTAGAAAGTGAAGAGTTGAACAGACAAGTACATGAGTTATTACAAAAGGGATTCATTCAGGAGAGATTGAGTTCATGTGTTGTACCAACAGTATTAGCACCAAAGAAGAATGGAGAATGGAGGATGTGTATAGATTCCAGAGCAATAAACAAGATCACAATCAAGTATAGGTTTCCATTGCCAGGAATGGATGATATTATGGATTGTTTGAGTGGAGCTGTGTATTTCTCAAAGATAGATCTAAAGAGTGGATATCACCAGATTTGGATCAGAGAAGGAGATTAATGGAAGACTACCTTCAAGACAAAGGAAGGATTGTATGAGTGGTTAGTCATGCTTTTTGGGCTAACCAATGCACCGA
The DNA here is from genome assembly GCA_027943335.1 of Chamaecyparis obtusa. Taxonomy (NCBI): domain Eukaryota; kingdom Viridiplantae; phylum Streptophyta; class Pinopsida; order Cupressales; family Cupressaceae; genus Chamaecyparis; species Chamaecyparis obtusa. Next base: position 1,535,936 of record BSBK01001111.1, on the reverse strand, counting down.
GCACTTTCATGCGGCTCATGAACAAGGCTCTAAAAGAATTTTTGGGTAAGGTTGTCATTGTGTACCTAGATGATATTTTGATCTTTAGTAAGACATTGGAAGAGCATATGATGCATATTTGTATGGTGTTTGAGAAGCTAAGAGATGAGAAATTGTTGATTAATTTGAAGAAGTGCAATTTTGTGAAGAAAGAGTTAGTGTATTTGGGATTTGTAGTTTCATCAGAAGGTCTAAAAATGGACCCAAAGAAAGTACAGGCTATCCTTGAATGGCCTACTCCAAGGAATGCTAGTGAGGTAAGATCTTTTCATAGTTTGGATAGCTTTTATAGAATGTTTATCAAAAAATTTAGTAGTATTTGTGGACCCTTGACTGAAACAATGATAGAAAAGAGTTCAAGTGGACTAATGGGGAAAATAAGAGTTTTAAACTGTTGAAATAGAAAGTTATAGAACAACCTATTTTAGCACTTCTAGATTTTAATAAGGAGTTTCAAGTAGACTGTGATGCTAGTGGTACTGAAATAGGAGTTGTTATGAGTTAAGAAGGTAAACCTATTGTCTATTTCAGTGAGAAGTTAAATGATGCCAAGAGAAAGTATTTTTTTTATGATCAGGAATTTTATGCTATAGTTTAGGCATTGAAGAAGTGGAGACACTATCTGCTTCCTAAGGAGTTTGTTTTGTATAATGATCATCAAGCTTTGCAATATTTGAATAGTCAGGGAAAGTTGAATCAAAGGCATTTGAAATGGGCTGAGTTTTTGCAGAGTTACACATTTATTTTGAAACATAGTAGTGGAAAGTCTAACAGGGTTGCAGATGCTCTTAGTAGAAGGCAACTATTACTGACAAAAATGCAGATTGAAGTGGTTCGGTTCAAGGAACTCAAAAATTTGTATCCAGAGGATCCTAATTTTGGTAAAGCTTGGAAAGCTTGTAAAGAACATGTTACTCTAGATAGAATGAAGTGGCTAGATTTTATCATCCAGGATGATATGCTATTCAGAGGGAGTCAGTTGTGCATTCCATGAAGTTCTATGAGGGAGAATATCATCAAGGAGAAGCATAGCGAAGGATTGGCTGGACATTTTGGTCATGATAAAACCCTTGCTTTGATTAGTGAGAATTATTATTGGCCACTATTGTAGCAAGATGTCAAGAAGTTTTTACAGAGTTGCAGAGTATGTCAGATGGTGAAAGGAGTGAAGAAGAATACAGGGTTGTATCAGCAATTACCTGTACCAGAGAAGCCTTGGGAGGATATCAATATGGACTTTGTTCTTGGTCTACCAAGGACACAGTGGGGACATGATTCAATTTTTGTGGTAGTTCACAAATTTTAGATATCACATTTTATTCCCTACAAAAAGACTAATGATGTTGTTCATGTAGCGGAATTATTTTTCAGAGAAGTGGTTAGACTACATGGTTTGCCAAAGAATATAGTTTCAGTTAGGGACACTAAGTTCATTGGATATTTCTGGCATACATTGTGGAAGAAGTTGAAAATAGTTTTGAATTTTAGTTCATCACATCATTCATAGATTGAAGGACACACAGAGGTGGTGAATAGGAGTTTGGGAAATTTGCTGAGGTGTTTGGTTGGAGATAAGCCAATAGAATGGAATTTGATTTTACCATAGGTAGAATTTGCATATAATAATTTTGTCAATAGGAGCACTGGTAAATCACCATTCCAGATTGTATATGGAAGTAGTCCCAGAAATGCATTTGAGTTGAGGAAGATAGATAAAGGAGAAATATGTAGTGCTGAAGCTGAGGATTTTGTAGAACATTTGAAGAACCTCCATGAGGAGGTGAGGAAGCATATTACCAAGATGAATGTGCTATATAAGGCTAAGGCAGATAAGAAAGGGAGGCATAAGGAGTTTCAGGTTGGAGATGAAGTCATGCTTCATTTGCGGAAGGAGTGATTTCTGGTTGGTACATATATCAAGCTAAAAATGAAGAAGTTTGGGCCATGTAGGATATTGAAGAAGCATGATTCAGGAAATGCATATGAGGTCGAGTTTCCTACTGAGCTAAATATTTCACCAGTATTTAATGTTTCAGATCTGACAGAGTGTCATGAAGGAGGTGTTGAAGATGAGGGTACAGTAGCACAATGGAGTATTCCAGCAACCAGTTCAGATAACAAGGAGATTGAAGACATACTGGATAGTCATGTTGGCAGAAGCACAAGGAATAGGACACATGAAGAATATTTGGTCAAGTGGAAAGGATGACCTGTTGAAGATTGACCGTGGTTGACAAAGGAGGAGGTTAACCATCTTGGTTTTCCTCTGCACACCTGAGTCATGACATGGTCACTTCTCAAATTATCCTAGGTGTCTAATGCAGGAGCATTCTGGGTGTAAGAGAAATCTTGCATCACCAAAAAAAAATATTTCTATTTATGTATTCAATAAGGGCTATGTTATGCAGAGCTGCTATTTATGGAAACTTGTTTTTAGTAAGTTGGTCATAAATCTTGAAATGTTTTGATTTTACATGTGGAGGTTCATCTCAGTCATATCAGCCTATCAGTAAAGTTTCATGGCTAGATCAAGTCTATTTTTGAAGATATTGAAGATTTTCAGTATTGGCAGCAGGGTACAGAAACTTTGAACTTATTTTTGAAGGCTTTAGAGGCCCCGAATGAGGTCAAAAACTTGGGTGATAGGTGCTTGCATGAGTCAAGCCTATAGATTGCTTTGTGGCCTTTCTGAAATGGGGTTATAATAGTCAATCAGGTCAATTGGTGATGACTTATGGTCTCCGTAAGTCAGGTCACCTGAAATGGTAGAAAATAATTTTCCTTCAAAAATTTTCTTCAGTTTTCAAAACTTATTTTGAGCCGACTTTGATGTAATAAATTGAAAAATAAAATAATTCTAAGTTTGGTCGGCCCTAAGGGCTAAATTTCTAGAACCTTCTCAAGCAGTGGAAAATGCCTATATAAAGAAGGCCCATAGTATTGTCTAGGGTAGTTCTGGGTAGTAGATCTGGGTATTGATTCGAGGCTTTCTCCTATAGAATATTGTAAGGGAATGCCCATGTGGCTTTGCATATTGTAATTCTGAAAGTTTTTAATTCCACATTTGTGGAGATAATAAGAAGCCAATTTTCTATTCTTGCATATGGTTGTTGTTTCTCTATTTTTGTTATGTGTTTTTGGTATTAAGGGGAGCACCCTTCATCAATATGCATGATAATAATCTCTTTCTATTGTTAACTTATTAGATAGAATTTTAATTTTAAATATATTTAATTTATATTTGAATTAAAAGAACTTAAATATCAATAATTGGATGGAATGGAAGTTAGTAGTATTTTTGGAAAGTGATGAAATTTTTGGAATATGTATAAGGAGGGGTGGGTTCAAAGCACCACAATTTTTATTTTAAGAGGCATGTTTAGGAGTTTTAATCTTATGTGTTTTACAATAGGTAGAGAAAGTTCTAAAAATCAGGAAAAGAAACATGTCAAAGGAGGAGGTGTGTACTTTATGATGCTCTTTTATTCATACCTAAACTCCTTTCTTGTGGAAGTGATTAATTCAAATTTGGGCATTGGCCAAGGGTTTGCATGGGTCTCCTAGGGTATGTGTTCATGAGGCGATGGGTAAGTTGTTAAAATATATTACTTGTTCTCATAGGTGGTAGAATACCTTCAATGCCACTTGATCTTTGTCTTCTACAACTATTTTTTCCACTAATAAATTAATTTCTTCTTCATGATGATATTTTTGATGTACTCAAACAAGGTGATGTATCATATGCATGTATATACATATATATTGTCTTTGTACACACATACCTATATTTTATCTTTTTTTTTTGCTAACTATTACAGAAGCTTAGATTATATATTATTTCTCATATGTGAAATTAGAGATAATATAATTTTGGTATATATTTACAAGTTTGTGTTTTTACCAACATACGTCCCTTAAAGAAATAGATCACAGAGTCCATTTACATGTTCCAAAGATACAATTGCATGGAAAATATAACCTTGGAGGTGATTTTTTAGCATATTGGTTAGGTTTTTAGGATAATTGGATTGATCCTCATTTCACTTATGATTTATGTGCCAAATTCTCCATCAACTAGGAGGTTTAAATCTCCTAGTAGAACACTGATCAAATTTTTGAGTTGTAGAAAGAGAAGCCACCTTGAAAATAGTTATATAAAGGAAAATAATGAAAAATACTATAATAATATTCTAGACTCAATATCATCTAATAATTAATAAATGTATTATTTTGGTTACCCTAACTATGCATGCACTTGAGCATGCATGGTTCTATGGAAGATGATGTTTGGGGTATTATCTTATACAATCCATGGATTATTATGGAAATCTATTCCATTTGGGTGCTTTCACCATAGAATATAATAGTTTTGAGAATATTGATGTAGGTAATCATAAGATCCCAACAAAGATGACATTTTTGTTGCATAAATGTTTGGGACATATTAGTAATTAATTCTTAAGAACTTTAAAATTTAAAAACATAATAGATTGGATAACTAATTATTTGATGTATTTTAATTCCTTGTGTGTGTGTGTGTGCATGCTCATGTGTGCGTGTGTGTGTGTGTGTATGTATATGTGTAACATAATAAATAGGGTTCATTATTTCAAATAGGCAAACTAGTGAGATTGGGCCTATCTCCTATATTGCATTGGAAGGAAGATGAATCAATAGTCTCAAGAAGGCTTAAGCATTGAGAAAGTTCAATGATCCTTCATTATACTTAAGGTTTGATTGTGCAAGGGTAATTAAGAAATGCAAGATCAAGAGATAGAAAGGAAGAAAAGATGGTTTTCCACATGCATAAGATGACTGAGAATTGATAGACTGATTCTAGAAATAGATATGGAAATCAGAAACTATAAACCGCTTGCATTACAAATTTTAAGAAAAATTAGAGGGACTATGGTGACTTTAAGGGACTATTGTGACTTGGCCAGCCTAGTCCTAACACTAGGCCAACTAAGTTGGCTTTTTTTCTACACTGTTAATAAATTTTAGTTGTAGATTATACCCAAGCTCTTTCTTTATCAAAATTCTTTTCCAAAATCAGTTTCACCTACTCTTGTACATAGAAACAAGAGGAAATTTTGTGTAGACACTTTGAGGGACTATGGTGACTGTTGGTAAACAGATTGTTCTTCCTCTGATTCTCCTTTTATTTTGCCCAATTTGTGATGAAGAACAACCATACACAACAGTTGGGAAACTATTTATGAGAATAGCTAGTTTCCCTCTGTATTAAGGTACAGCTTCCTATGTGAATAATATTCAAGGAATTTTGTTTAATTCCTAATTACTACTTCGGGGTATGTTCTTGACCAGAGAATAGTAGAGGAAACTAAGTTTCACCCAAGCAAGTGAAATATTAGGCAAGGGTCTAAATGCAAGGGTGTTATGTTTATGGTCTTCAAAATCTTATGATTCCCACAACATAATAGTATGAAATGCAGCTTATGAAAATATGACTATGCAAATGAAGTATGATGATGAAATCTCATAACCAGTTATAACTCTCTGATTATTCTACTAATTGATCAAATTGAAAATAATGAAATAAAACTCTGTTCATTCACTTTTCTCAATTCAATGCTAATGAAATAACATCACATACAGACAATGAAAGTGGATAGTAAAATAATGGCACAAAACTTAATTGTCTCTGCAACCAGCTTCACACCAAAATTTGCCAACTTTTAATTAACTTCTTTCAAAGAATTTATAGAGTTTACAATGTATCATGCTCGTAAGGACTGATGACCTTTCAATTTTCATGAATACAAAAAGATTGGGAACAAGAAACTTCAAAAATACAAAGAAGAGGAAACAATTTGACTCTATCCCTTCACCTCCCCTCACTAATATTAATCTCTTCCAATACATCATCTTGATCAAAGAAAACTTCATCACCTTGAAAAATGGTGTGCCCGTGATCCCTATTGAGAGCATCCATCCGGCATTAACTATTTACCTCTTCACATGATCCCAAGACATTTTTTTATTCCTTGCGATCATGTGACTGCTTTGCTATTGGCACACATGGATTCCAGTAGAGCACCATCCGTTTAGTCTTTCCTATCATTGACTTTTCTTACATGCCCGGGCTTCCATTTCACCTTGTCCCATTTGCTTATTCTCATCACCAATTAATGTTGTCACATGATCGCATGGTATTATTTTAATTCATGTGATCATGCGACCGCTCTATAATTGGTCAACTTCTACAAGCATCTTTGGTCCCACCAAGCTACGTGTCTCAATCTCGCATGTTCGCAAGACAATTCTTTGTTTCATGCGATCTTGCGGGGACCGTAGATCTAGAGACCGCAACTAAGAGCCTGCATCTGTTGAGGAGTCCACATGGCTGCATCATGCATGATCACATCTATGCCGTTAGCGTATGCGGGTCCTAGCAGGTTTCATTGTCACATGATCGCATGGTATTATTTTAATCCATGCGATCATGTGACCACTCTTTTCTAACTGTCACAAGTGCACGATGAGGTTAATGCTCATCTCTCCTCACAAAGCTTTGACATCTTGGACATGTGGAAGCATTTCGTGTTTTCATAAAAGTAAAATTTGCACAACTTGAATCCTGCAAAAACATGAAAACCATTGATTCTGCCAGCTAGAAAGTCCTTCCTCAACCTGCACCGTAGATTAAAGGGCACGTGGAAAATCTTTAACTTAAGTGACGGTGCCGGATGAATAAAGAGATGTGCACCTACCTATCAAAGATGAATCAAAAGGTAATGAAGGATTATAAAACTCGACACAGGTGAAGACTGTTGGAACATTTCGAGCTCAGGTAGAAACATTGAAAAGATGCTATGGCCAGCCGAGCTCGGGTGGTGACAATGTGATAAGATTGAACACATGGCTCTATCACTACATCTTCTTCTTGATTCTTTGCACACACTTGAAGATCATGTCTTTTGAACATCTACCTGCTTGAGAAAAAGAATCAATTGGAGCATCAAGACTTTGCCAGGTTAGGAACTATAACCTACCCAATGATAAAGAGACTTTAGAACCACCCAACTGGCTTGAACTAAGAAGGTAAAGTGAGGGGAACTTGGAAAAATCATCCTACCCTAGGGAAGACTTAGACTTAGACATAGACATGACTATGACACCAAAATTTTCCACTTGACAACATAGCCATAGGATGAAAAGTGTGGCAACAGCTAGCTCCGACTGGGGACTTGAACATTCCCATGTTTAAGCAATGAATCTTGAATCTCTGGTTTTGCACATGAAAGAAAGGGTAGCAACACAACAAAACTGAATAAGGGAAACAAAGCAATAAGGAAGCTAATGCACACAAAAGAAAAAGGGAAAACCAAACTAGGAAACACACACTAGAACAAAACTATAGTACAGAATAGGGGATACCTATTTTCAATTGATCATTTGATATAATTTCAGATCTTGACCATTGTAGGTCAAGGGAAGTACCTCTCGATCTGGATATGCCAGCTTGAAAGAATTCTTCTCAAATGCCTGGTGGATAGTATAAGGACCCTTCCATAATGTTTCAAAATTTCCGTGCATCCCCTTGGGAGCTCTCCTCTTATCCCATAGTAACACAAGATCTCCAACCATGAATTTATAGGGCCTAGCTTTCTTATCAAACAAGTTCTTCACCTTCATTTGATGTTGAGTAATATGATCCACCATTCTTTCTCTTTCTTCTTCTAGTTTTTTCAAATACATTATTCTTTTCTCCAAACCATTCTTGTAAATATCATCCTCTATGACTGTCCTCAACTTACATGTTGCCAACTCCAGCGGTAGTGGAAGGTTTTCTTCAACTCCATACACTAGGTCAAACAGAGATATCCCAATTGCTCTCTTTGGAGTCACTCTATCAGCCCATAGTGCTTCATGTGTCTTTTTGTGCCAATTCTTATGATTGTCTAACACCAATTTCTTAACAATATTAATCAAGTTCTTATTACTTGACTCCACTTGACCATTTCCTTGTGGGAAATAGTCAAATGAATGACTGATTGAGATACCATACTCAAAACAAAAATCAGTAATTTCAATAGATGAAAAGTAGGCAACATTATCCATCACCAATTTATGAGGAACCCCAAATCTTACCATAATATTCTCCTTTATGAATTCACACACTACCTCGGAAGTGGTCTTCCTGGCTGCTTTAGCTTCAACCCACTTCATGAAGTAATCAGTGGTTGTAATTATGTAAGAATGCCCTGCACTAGATGCTGGATTTATTGGACCTATGAAGTCAAGGCCCCACTATTGAAATGGACCATCTATGATAACTGGTTTTAATGGAAGTGCTGCTAACTGTGGTTTACCGAAAAACATTCTGCACTTTTCACATTTAGCCACCCAATGATATGCATCTCTAAACATACCAAGCCAGTAATAACATTGCCTCGGAATTTTAAAAGCTATAACTGAAGAAGAAAAATGTCCTCCATAAGCCTCGTCATGAAATTTTTTTAGCAAATGCTCCTATTGTTGCTTATCAACACACCTCAAAAACGTGCCATCAATTGATCTCTTGTAGAGCTTATCTTCCCAAATCACATATTTAGTAGCTTTTAATTTTAAATCCCTTCTCTATTTGGCTGTCAACCCTTTCGAACATTCTCCATAAGTTAAAAAGTATGCAATATTTTCAAACCAAGGGTCTTGGAGACTTACATTTAAAACCAGTTGATTTGCTACCGGTTCTTCTTCTTCCAAATTCTCTGCTATGGCTTTACATAATGCATTTCCTCTGACTAATTTTGTAGGCTTAATTTCAATATCATATTCTTGATTTTTGGCAATCCATGAACCTCTATTATTGCAGCCAACATCTTGATGTGTTAAAATACTTTTCACAGCAATATCCGGCACAAAAATTAAAGAATGTGAATGTAAAATATAGAAACGAAAATTCTTCAATGCTTTCACTACATCATATGCATGTTTCTCTAATTGTGAGTACTTCAATTCATGCTCCTTCAAAGGTATACTCATGAATGCTATAGGTGCCTGAATTTCTTCTTTATTTTCTTGTATCAAAATTGCAGACAATGTATGTTCTGAGGCATAGCAATATATAATAAAATCTTTTTTATAATCCAGATGACTTAGGACTGGTGCATTAGCAATTGCTTCCTTAATTTCATTGAAAGCTTGTTTTCCCTGTTCATTCCATTTAAAAATAGCATTACCTTTCATCATGTCCACAATACATTTGGTAATCTCTGAAAAATTAGGGAAAAATCTTCTAAGAAAATTAACTTGGCCAAAGAAAGATTTGATAGTAGTCTTATTTGAAGGCAAGCTTAATCTTTGAATAGCTTTCACACGATCTGGGTCAATCCTTATTCCTTCTTGTGACACAATATGGCCCAATAGTTTTCCTTCCATTACACAAAAAACTATTTTTTTTGGATTTAGAGATATACCATGCTCCCTGCATCGCTGCAGCACTTTTTTCAAATCATCTATGTGATCTTTCCTCTTCTTAGAAAATATTGTTAAGTCATCAAGGTAAATCACAATTATTTTGTTCTTCATATCAGCAAATGAAGCATCCATACCTTGCTGAAAAGTAGCACCAGCGTTAATCAAACCAAATGGCATTTTGTGATATGCAAAGGTACCCCAAGGAGTTGGAAAAGCTATTTTGTGTTGATCCTTCTTCTCCACTTCAATTTGATTGTATCCGAAAAAGTCATCTAGCATAGACATCATCTCAGCTCCAGCTACTATTTGTAATAGATGATCCATGTTTGGCAATGCATAATTATCTTTCAAAGAGGCTTGATTTAAATTCCAGAAGTCAACACATATTCTGATCTCACCATTTTTCTTTCTTACCGGCACAATATTTGCAATCCATGTAGAATGATGTATTGGGTAAATAATTCTAGCTTTCAACATTTTGTCAATCTCCCTGTAAATAGCATCTACTACCTTTGGATTATAACATCTCTATTTTTGCCGAAAAGGTACAGCATCTGGTTTCAGAGGAATCATGTGTTTGAAATTTCCACTCATGAAACTCCTTAAATCTTCATAGCTCCAGGCAAAGATGTCTTGGTATTTTTGAAATAATTTCTTTGCCTTTTCCTTTTCCTCCAGTGTACAGCATTTACCAATATTTATCATTTTGGGATTAACATCTGTCCCAATATTTATATTTTCAAACTCTCCTATAGTTGGCCCCTTCTCTGCTCTTTCCTTCTTTACATACATATCATGCCAATTGAAGAGCTTTTCTAGAGACACAAAATAAGGTGGAATTGTATTGCTTTTCAATTGTGTAATCTCTGAATTTTTATGTTTATCTTTCTCTGTAGAATCATTCAGATAATTACTCCCTTCTTCCTCATTAAGACTTTCAGTGTTCTCCAAAAATAGCTGCAAACCCTTATCATCATTGAAAATCTGCCAATCTTCTATATTGTCTGGTATTGATGGCTTGTAGATGACTTCAATTTGGTATTTCTTATCCTTAAAATCTAGACGAGGAAGCAATAAGGATGCTGATATAGCCAAAGAGTCCGCCTTCATATTCATTTCTCTAGGGACATAATTTATAGAAAATGCATCTAATGTTTCGATTTCATCCCAAACTCTATTCCGGTAATTTTTCAACTTATGTTTTTTCACTGAATACTGACCTCTCACTTGTTTTACAACCAGCTCTGCATTAGCTTGAGCTTTTAGAATTTTAATTCCTCTTTCCTTAGCTGTTATGATGCCAAGAAGTAACACCTCATATTCAACACTATTATTGGTGTTGTTAAATTCTAATTTGAATGCTAGAGGCTCTAATTCACCAATTGGAGAAATTAAAACAATACCAGCACTGAAACCAGATGATGAGAAGCTACCATCAAATTCTAGTGTCCAGATTTGTGTTTCTTTTCCAGAATTTTCAGATTCTAATTTTTCTAATTCATTTTCCACAGCATCATCCTCTGTATTCAGCATGTAATTACCAAACTCCAACTCTTGATATAAAATTTGGGCCTTAGGATTGTCTGATTTTTGAACTGTGAATTTAGATTTCTCCTCAGGTTCTAATTTCACTCTTTTGTTACCAACAGGAATTATTGCTTGAGACCAATCTAATTTAATCTCTCCACCTAAATCCCTGCAAAAATGTCTGCTCAACAATAGGCCATAAATAATAGGAATGTCTGCAACTAGAACGGTTAGAAGTATTCTCTTTTCGGGATATGCCGCTAATGCAACCTGTATGTCTTTGATTTGACCCACCAGACTCACTTGTTTGGCATCCATTGTGTAACATCTACCATTGGCTTTAGTAAGTGTTAAGCCTAGAGCTTTAACCACTGTGTAAGGCATCACATTATCTGAAGCTCCAGAATCAATAATACGATTGCTTAACTTCCACCCATTGATAAACAATGAAACATAGAATGGTTCTGGTTTTTGCCCAAGAGAAGTAGCTAGGATAGAATTCTCAACTTCATTGAAAAGGTTTGCAGTCAATGTTTCATCCTCTAATCCAGAAGTTGCAGCATGATTTAATTCAATATTTTCATGTTTACAATTCTCAATAAATCTTTTCAATTCATTGGGATGTGATTTAAGATAATCAATGGCAGAAACTTGAATTTTAGAATCTTTACAAAATTGAATAAAGTCAAAGGAACTGCACTCCTTACTAGATTGCAAAGTCTTCACTCCTTGATTAGTATCCTCCATTTTAGGTGCTGGCTGACTTTGTTTTGCTGGAGCATCTTTTGAATCAGTAACCGCCTTTTCCTTTTGTCCTCTAGTGAGCATGTTATAAGTGTGTCCATTGATAGTGGCATAACATTCTCCCTACTTCTCTGAGTCTGATACATACTCTAAAAATAAATTTTTGAAGTTACCATTTGAGTATGACTTAGTCTCATCACCGGACAAGGGAGAATTGGGCTCATTGGTAGTCAAAAACTGCATTCTACTGATCACATCTGGACAAGTTTCACTGTCATGATTAGTAGTCAAATGAAGCACACATCCGTTCACTTTTTTAGGTGGAGCCTCTATTGCTAACCTTTGTTGCAATCCAGGCAATTGCAAAGGTTTGTTACTATTCTCTTTCTCTGAAAAATTCCTTTGGTATGGATTGTTAAATCTTGGGAGCTGCCTTTTCAAAGAAATCAGCTCATTTGATAACTTTTGAATCATTTCTTCTGATGAAGTGGTTCCACTTGTACTAGCTCTATTCTACATTTCACGCTTCCACCTTCCTCCAAAAATCATGTCATCCTCAAACTCTACAACATTTCTCTGAGCTGCCTCTAAATCTGTAGGTCTAGATCTCCTTAGTTCAAAATTAACCTCAAGAGGCATAGCACTGATGAAGAATGTTTTTAAATTGCCTGCTATAGGTCTACTTGCTGCTGGAATTCTATTAGTAATTTTGTTGAAACTAGCAACAAAATCTCTCATGCTCGTAGAAGGTAATTTCTTCACTGATGTCAATTGAGCCAACAAAGCATGCTAATCTTCAGCGGTTTTAAAATGGTCTTCAAAAGTAGTTCTCATAATATTCCAACTTGTTATAGACCCATCAACCAAGTGATAGAACCAATCTGTAGCAGCTTCAGTAAGAGTTTCAACAAATAATCTGACTGCAACATCTTCATGATTAACTCCTAAAATATTTATAGCTGTGAAAAATGTTTTTATATGTTCATCTGTAGTAATCTTCCCATCTCCTGCAAACTTGGGTATATTCTTCCGGGAACCAAAAGGAAGAGGATGGTAAGCTGCAAAATTGAGTGGCCCAGTAGTAGCTGCCCAAGGTGCAGCCATATTCAGTTGATTTTGTAGAGGATACTGTGGAAAATTGATAACTTGTGGAGGAACAACCCCATGCAAATTCAATACTTGGCAAGTTGTAGAAAATGTACTTACTACTTTTGGTGGTGATGAAGGCCTGCTTCTAGGTTGACGTCCACCTTTCTGATGAGGTACTTCTAACAAGGGAAATCCAAGTACTTCTAAATTTTGGAAAGCTGGGTCCTTTTCACTTTGTTCCCTATCACTCCTTAAGTATCTTGATTGCTCCAGAGTGATTGTTTATATAAGTACTATTTGTAACTCACTCCCTGATCTTCTTTCAAGTTTTGTGTATATTTTCAAATGCTTTTTGATCATGTGACTATTTTTCTTTCCCCAGCGGAGTTGCCAAAAATTTGTTGGTAAACAAATTGTTCTTCTTCTAATTCTTCTTTTATTTTGCCCAATTTGTGATGAAGAACAACCATACATAATAGTTGGGACACTATTTTCGAGAATAGCTAGTTTCCCTCTATATTAAGGTATAGCTTCCTATGTGAATAATATTCAATGAATTTTTTTTAATTCCTAATTCCTACTTCGGGGTATGTTCTTGACCAGAGAACAGCAGAGGAAACTAAGTTTCACCCAGGCAAGTGAAATCTTAGGCAAGGGTCTAAATGCAAGGGTGTTATGTTTATGGTCTTCACAATCTTATGATTCCCACAACATAATAGTATGAAATGCAGCTTATGAAAATATGACTATGCAAATGAAGTATGATGATGAAATCTCATAACTAGTTATAACTCTGATTATTCTACTAATTGATCAAACTGAAAACAATGAAATAAAACTCTGTTCATTCACTTTTCTCAATTCAATGCTAATGAAATAACATCACATATAGACAATGAAAGTGGACAGTAAAATAATGGCACAAAACTTAATTGTCTCTGCAACCAGCTTCACACCAAAATTTTCTGACCTTTTATTAACTTCTTTCAAAGAATTTATAGAGTTTACAATGTATCATGCTCGTAGGGACTGATGACCTTTCAATTTTCATGAAAGATTGGGAACAAGCAACTTCAAAAATACAAAGAAGAGGAAACAATTTGACTCTGTCCCTTCACCTCCCCTCACTAATATTAATCTCTTCCAATACATCATCTTGATCAAAGAAAACTTCATCACCTTGAAAACTGGTGTGCCCGTGATCCCTGTTGGGAGCATCCATCCGACATTAACTATTTACCTCTTCGTATGATCGCAAGACATTTTTTTATTCCTTGCGATCATGCGGCCACTTTGCTATTGGCACACATGGATTCCAGTAGAGCACCATCCATTTAGTCTTTCCTGTCATTGACTTTTCTTACATGCCTGGGCTTCCATTTCACCTTGTCACATTTGCTTATTCTTGTCACCGATTAATGTTGTCGCATGATCACATGGTATTATTTTAATTCATGCAATCATGCGACCACTCTATAATTGGTTAACTTCTATAAGCATCTTCGGTCCCACCAAGCTACGTGTCTCAATCTCGCATGTTCGCAAGACAATTCTCTGTTTCATGCAATCTTACAGGGACCGTAGATTTGGAGACCACAACTAAGAGCCCGCATCTGCTGAGGAGTCCACGTGGCTGCATTGCACATGATCACATCTGCACTGTTAGCGTATGTGGGTCCTAGAAGGTTTCATTGTCACATGATCACATGGTATTATTTTAATCCATGCGATCATGTGACTGCTCTTTTCTAACTATCACAAATGCACGATGAGGTTAATGCTCAGCTCTCCTCACAAAGCTCCGCCATCCTGGACATGTGGAAGCATTTCATGTTTTCATAAAAGTAAACTTTGCACAACTTGAATCCTACGAAAACATGAAAACTATTGATTCTGCCAGCTGGAAAGTCCTTCTTCAACCTACACCGTAGATTAAAGGGCACGTGGAAAATCTTTAACTTAAGTGATGTTGCCGAATGAATAAAGAGATGTGCACCTGCCTGTCAAAGATGAATCAAAGGGTAATGAAGGATTATAAAACCTAACATAAGCGAAGACTGTTGGAACATTTCAAGCTCGGGTAGAAACATTGAAAAGATGCTACGGCTAGCCGAGCTCGGGTGGTGACAATGTAATAAGATTGAACACACGACTCTATCACTACATCTTCTTCTTGATTCTTTGCACACACTTGAAGATCATGTCTTTCGAACATCTACCTGCTTGAGAAAAAGAATCAATTGGACCATCAAGACTTTGCCAGGTTAGGAACTATAACCTACCCAATGATAAAGAGACTTTAGAACCACCCAACTGGCTTGAACTAAGAAGGCAAAGTGAGGGGAACCTAGCAAAATCATCCTACCCTAGGGAAGGCTTAGACTTAGACATAGACATGACTATGACACCAAAATTTTCCACTTGACAGCATAGCCATAGGATGAAAAGTGGGGCAACAGTGACTTTGAGGGACTATAAGGACTTGGTTGGCCTAGTCCCAAGACTAGGCTAGATGGGTTGGCATGTTCCCTCCACTTTTCAATCATTTTAGTTTTAGACTGTATCCATGCTCTTGCACTATCAAAATTCTTTTCCAAAATTGGTGCCACCTATTCTAGAAAATAGAGGAAATGTTATCTAGCAAGGAGTTTTTCTCAATAAAACCCTAGTTGAAGAATGAAAATTGAAATGAAATGAAATAAACTTGAAAGGAATTCTTTCTAATAAGAAGTACAAGCTAGATCTGAAGAATAAGGTATCTTATACCTTGATAAATACAATGCCCTTTTTAATTTGATCACAAGTGTTAATTTAATAACTTGAATCCGCACAAAAACCTAAAAGGAAATCATATGAAGGTTGTTGATTCTTTCCATAATGCTTGATGAAGAAGAAGAATTCTTTGAATAATTGAATACTCAGGTGCTTGAATGATTTTGAATGGGTGATTGATCTATGGCCTTCTTCCCTAGTGGTGGTCTCCTCTAAGTGGCCTTCAATAAGGGAGAGAATCTTGCTACAATGGAGAAGATTTCCTTGGAAATGCTTTGGATACTTGAATTCTATCATCGAATACATGAGATGAAAAATTTTATGAGAAAGGTTAAATTCCTCGTAAGTTCATGTAATGATATCCAAATGAGGAGATATAGGTTTCTTATATACCCCTCACAAAGATTTCAAAGATTAAAAATCAAAGAGGGTGAACATGAATTTGTATTTATTTCTCAATTGTAAAGACCATTATATGATTTGAATTTTGAAGAAACTATCACATAGGAATATGTCAACCAAGTTGGTTTAGTCCCTCCAAAAATAATTAAAAATAGACAATGGGTCCCAATTGTGGTGGGGATGCTAGAATGGTAAGGGTTTTTTAGTACTGAAAATTAATGTGGGGTCCTATACATGATAAAATGGGGTTAGGCTAAATGAGGAATAAAATAATGATGTTATTCTTGGATGGTATATTTATCCCCCACTTTATTAGGAATATGATTCCACCTCATGTTCATGGTAAAGTAGAGAGAGAGAGAGAGAGAGAGAGAGAGAGAGAGAGAGAGAGAGAGTAAATCACTAAGTTTGAGGTTCCACAAATCCCAGTATCTTAACTCATACAACCAAGTGCATGGACACACAAAACAAAGACAAAAGACAAAACCATACTAACATTCCAAATCAATTAGTTGAAGAGACCTTGGTGAATAAAATGTCTCAACTACTAGTATCATGCTCGAAAATATATTACAGAATCACAAGTGGTCACATGGAAATAGCGAGAGCATGCATCAGAGACAAGCTGAGACTCCATAATTTGATCAACTAAAAAAGTGTTCTATGCTATGGAAATGTGGAGAAGAGAAAAATATTACCATGGATGACATAGGCTATCCATATTTGTTATGTTAGGTGATCCATGAGAGAGAGAGAGAGAAGGAAATATTCTAGAAAGTTGTGTTATGCTTTTCAACTTATATGGCATAATAATGCACAGGAGCACAAAAATGAAATGCTCAAAGGCACAAAGGGGACACTCAAGGGCATGGAAAAGGAACACTTAGGAGCACAAAGGGAAAACTCAAGGGAATGCAAAAATAAAACTTGGGAGTGCAAAGGGAATGTTTAGGGGAATGTAAAAATAACACTCAGGGGTGCAAAGGGAATACTCAGGGGCATGTAAAAGGAACTTATCATATAAGGCCACATATATGCCCCCCTCCTTAAGATGAAAACATAAAGATAGGATGGCATATTAAGAAAAGATAGAACGAGGATATTCACTATCAACACTAAGGAGATATTCTCTAAGAAACACTCAGTCCAAGTGAAACAAGTCACAACCCCTATGAGGCAAGAACGAGATGAATAAAAAGTGATATTGTGCAACAAGTGTAAAGGGATTCGTCTAAGAATCTTGAAAGGAGGATAAAGAGATCTTGAAGAAAAATAACATCATTGACTAAAAGAGGGGAAAGAGAACAAAAAATCACACCTTTCCCATTGCCAGGTAAAGGAATTCTTGATGATGACACACTTTTAGCCCCCAAGTAAGGAATTTATTTACTATGGACACACAATTTAAAACAAGGAAGATATTTTGATTAAGCATAAACACCTAATATATAAGAGATAATCCCTAACAAAAATAAACAATTGCATGTAATAAATGACATCACATGATAAACTAATACCCCTTAACCAAGGGAAAATGTATCCTTAGTAAGGATGAGAGATTGAAATACTACCTTTCCCCCCAAGTGTGGAGACAAAGATAAGGATGAGGAGGACTATTATGTTGCTCAAAAAGTGTGATTTCACTTGAAATTCTACCCCCATGAATGACAATGAGCCCTCAAGGGATAGGCTAACATTTTCACATAGTCACTAGTACATTTGAGGCCAAATTTTGACAGCCATTTGTTGGATTTGCAACACCTATTTGTTGATAATTCGACAGATGTGTCCATCAGCATTTTTGCGTTGCAAATTGCAATGGAAGTGATACTTGTCGGTCTTTCAACATCCTTTTCCGTCGGAACTTGCTGCATTAATAGAAACTTTACTATGGGATTTCATATGGTATATCTATCAGAACTCCAAAAAACATTTGTTGAAGAGTCTGTTGGATTGGCGATGCCTATGCAACAATTCTCCGATAGGTAAACCCATCGGAGAGATAGTATTCCCATCATGAATATCTATTGAAAAGGGACCCTCCGAAAGGAAAACCCATTGGATGTATAGCACTGATGTTGAAATAAATATAAGTTCTATTGAAAAAATGATGGATACTCACATTAAAGATAATAGAGCTTAAGAGACCATCATAGTTGGTCTTCATCTTTGGTCCATATACTGACAAAATGTTTTACCTTTTGTTAGCTCAAAAAATGAGGGGATTTGAAAGAATTTAATAGAATATTTTCATGATAACATATATTATTTAAGTTGACATTGCATGAATTTATCTACTTCATGCACTTGTAGACTACGAGAACAATGATAAAGAAGCATCTCCTCCCATGGCCTACATTACTCAAGCCATGGGAGGGGATGCTTGTTTATGGCTGTCCTCATAGTTTATAAGTGCACGAAGTAGATAAATTTGTTCAACATCAAACTAAAATAATGTACGTTATACATGAAAATATCATCCATTAAATTCTTGCAAATTTCCCTAATTGATGAGCTAACAAAATGTAAAATGTTTTGTCAGTAATATGAACCAAAGATGGAGACCAATGATAATGGTCTCTTGAGCTCTTCTATCTTTATTCCTAGCTACTGGGTAAGGCCTTGAAGACTTATACCTATCAATCATCAAGAATAATCACCGCCTTGCCTTTATGTACACTGCACAATATCCAATATACAAGAAGGAAGAAAATATGAATGGATAAAAGAAATGAAAGATACAATAATATCATCTTGTTTTTTACCTTCTCATAATTGATCCTAGTCTTGTAAAAGTAATTTTATACAATCACTAGCACATTTCATGCATGGATGAGAAATAATATCCAAATTTTCTAGATTCTTAGAAGAGGTATGAGTGGAGGCCAAAAAAGGGATATTTGTGAAGGTTTTATAGATGTAGGTTACTGAATCATCATCTCTACACTGGCACTTAATCTAAAAACCCTTGTATGTATATAGCCTCTCTAGAAAATCCCCACATCTAGAAAATCTCCACAAAAATCCCTTCTGGCCTCCACTGCATATACATCTTCTCAGTATCTAAAAACTCTCCATCTTTGATTCCTATCATTTTTTCAGCATCTCTATGGAATGAGACCTTAAATTATTTATCTTCTTCTTGTTTTGAGAATAGTTTAACATTCTCTACTTAACGAGGCTAACCACATGAAGGTGGAAGCTCATCTGGCCCCTCCTAGGAGCCTCTTATGACCCTTTATGACATGTTAAGACCTCTAAGATGTATTCTTAGGGATCGTAAAGGGTCATAAGGGGTCCTAGGACACAACAACTGAGAAACATAAATGTAGGCATCATGGTCACAATGTTTTAGAGAGACAACATAATTGAGTGGTATACCTAGATGATGCAAAGAAACCACTACTCCTTCAGTTCCAAGTTGACACTGTGGGATCCAAAAACCATAGATAAGGAATAAATTTAGAGAGTGGAGGAGGGCCATAACAACCAAAATAATACATGACCCTGTATTATTTTGGTCATTATGACCCTCCTTCGCTCTCTAAATTTATTCCTTATCTATGGTTTTTGGATCCTGTAGTGGTAACTTGGAACTAGAGGAGTAGTGGTTTCTTTGCATTGTCTGGGTATACCACTCAATTATGTTGTATCTCCAAAAAATTGTGACCATGATGCCTACATTTATATTTCTCAACTATTGTGATATCTACATTGCAGTCTGTAGTTGTTGCAGCAGTAGAGCATTAGGTGCCACCTTTAGCACAATATGATCACTAGATAGGTTTGTATATTTTATGAGACACCTATCCACAACAGAATGGGAAGACATCTTTCTAGCCTGGGCCTGGATCCTTTGACAATTAGCTTCATAATAAATGAAGTAGATGAGAGCTGAGCAATTATCTTTCAAAGAAAAATATCATAAATGAACTACATTAACTTCTTTAAGCATTACCCTCGTTGTTTCAAATATATCATTTAGGTATGCACAGAGGGCATAGGAATTGGGGTACACATAGTTCATTTAAGATATTTTTCTTGGGAAGCTAATTGTTTAGCTCTCATCTACTTCATTTATTATGAAACTAATTATCGAAGGATCTAGGCCCAGACTAGAAAGATGTCTTCCTTGTTCTTGTCAAAATTCCTTGGTACAGTAGGCCTGCTATCTGTAGTACTCTTCTTCAATTTGTTTTTAACAATAAGCATCTTCTTCTTCTTACTAATTGTAGCTAGAGCTTCGTTTTCATTAGGATTCAACTCCACTTCCCCCATCTCATCATCCTCATCACCCTTAGCTACCATCCTAAGACCTTATTCCCTCTCTAGTTCTGTAAGCCTCTGCAAGATATCTAGATCAATAAAGTATGCAACATTGTGTCCATCCATGATCTCAAGAATATCCATGATACCAGCTTCCTGGCCTCCTTGGTAGCACGTGCCCTAGCATCTAAAAAAACTTGAGGAATATAAGGGGGCCTCTCTTTCCCATCTCACAACTTGGGCATTGCAACATGAATCCTATTGAGACAACTATTGATCTTCTTTAAATTCATCTTAATTTCCACTCTCTCCTCCAACAACCTCTTGCATGCTGCATTCTTTACCACAATCACCCCTTCTTCCTTCAAATCACTCATAGAGAGTAGTGCACCATCATTCCCCCCTCCTAATTCCCAAAGAACCCACCCATATTTTTCCCAACCTCAGATCTCATCTCCGCAACCAATTTTGCATCCTCCTTCGGTACTATCTCTAGTGGTTGAAAATCAATCTTATTACAAACTACAATAAGAGGCAAATTGGAAAATAGAGGTTTTATGTTGTGAAAGAGAGCTGCCTGTTGCACAATAGTATAACCACAGGACCCTGAAACATCAAGGAAAAACAAAACAGCTACCTTCAAATGAGCCAAGGCAATAATATTGAGCATCTCGATGGTGTTCTTGTCCTCCAAGGGGTGGGCCAAAATGCTAGGGGTATCAATAATCTGATACCTCAAGTACTTATAATCAGTATGCCTGACAAATAGAGACTTAGTAGTAAAAGCATAAGGTTGCACATCCACATCCACCCTAGTAATCTTATTAATAAAAGAACTCTTACCAACATTAGGGTACCCAGATATCAAAATAGTCTTGGTATTTGGGTTAGTAGATGACAACCTTTCCATATGTTGCCTCACCTATTCAAGGTAAGACAAACTTAGTCTAATTCTCTTAACAATAGTACACATCCATCCAAGTGCAGCAACCTTCAAAGATTTCCAGCGGTAAAGAGAATCCCCATATTTGATTAGCCTAACATAGTCTTTTTCTCACTTTGGCAATGAGATTGCCAGCAGTATTGATCTGGCCAAGGGCCAAATAGTTCTTGAAATTATACTACACCATTTTTTCTCTCTTTCTCTTTGCATGCATTGATTCTTCCCCAAATTTGATTGCTCAATTAGAAAATAGAACGAGTAGGGACCTGCTGGAAACAACCAGCAGTTGTGATGTTTGTGGTAACTTAAGTACTCTCCAACTTAGCATAAAATTTTGTAACAAATCATACATAGATGAAGAGTAATTTTTGCTGATTTTGAGTTCCTTTAATTGAATATATGATAAAGGATGACTAAGAACATGAGCTAATTTGCAGTCCAAACTTAATAAGAAACCTATCCACAAATGTCTTGCCTAAGAAAATTGGCACATAACTTTTTTTGAAAACCACAAATTGTCTACATTAAAAGTAGCTATACTGCAAGCTTCTATGAATAAGAAAATAAAATTTAAAATTCATTACTTGAAACTACAACATTAGAGAAAAGTGGAATTTTATTTATGCCTTGATGGATATCTATACAGTTTCATAAATATCCCATTTTGACATAGGATAAGAGCATAGTGATAGAAGATAGATCCATTTTATGCATAACTTGAAGTCATCGTATTCCATGAGATTTTATCTTTTGAGAATTTTTTTTTAGACATTTCAAGGGACCAATAGTTCTACAATTAAATCATCATAACTTTACCATTACTTAACCATCACACATGGCATGGACTATCCTCAAACTGACAATATGTTTCATGTGTAGTACAAAACTATTAGTAATTGGCAGATTAAATACAAATAATTACTGATAGATTAAGCATATTATTACTATGCTTAATCTTCCTTTGTGCTAGTAGTCTACAAAAGTAGACCTTTATTTTAAATGCATTTAATGCAAAAAAAAATTTACAAAACTGAACCAATGGCATGTTTACAACAAAGAAATAGAATGATAATAATATGCTAAAACTTCAATTCTATTTAATACACGCCAAAGGACCAGTCCCAACAATTCTTAAACATACTTTATCTAATATGATGAATTGTTAATAAAGGTCTAATTTTGTAGACTTCCAACACAAAGGAAAATTTGACCTAGCCAAATCTTCCTTGTACCAAAAAAAAAATGTGTGATAACTATGTCTACTCCAACCTTAATTGTTTAAGAATTCATCATATAAGATAAAGTATGTTTAAGAACTGTTGGGAGTTCTATTAGACCTTTGTTGTAAACATGCCATTGGTTCAGTTTTGCAAATTTGTTTTTTTGTGTTAAATGCATTTAAATGGAACATTAAGCATAGTAATAATATGCTTAATCTATTAGTAATTGGAAGATTAAATGCAAATAACACCTTTATCAGTTTAGCATGTTATTATAAGATACTAAAGAAGACCTGCTATTTTTCATACAAATCTTCATTGTCCCCCACAATGAAGACAATGAAGATTGACCTATTACTATGCTTAATGCTTAAGAATTGACAATTTTATAAGATTAAATGCATGATAATAATATGCTTAACTAATTCTTTGAAGATTTCTCTTCAAACTATTTGCATTTAATCTACTAGGTCAAATCTTCAAATTACAGCACACCTAGCAGTCTACAGAATTAGACAAAGTTGTAGATAGAGGTCTAATTTTGTAGATTGCTAGGTCAAATCTTCCTTCATGCTAGCAGTCTACAGAATTAGACCTTTATTTTAAATGCATTTAACACAAAAAAATTACAAAACTAAACCTATGGCATGTTTACAACAAAGAAATAGAATGATAATAATATGCTGAAAATTCTATTCTATTTAATACACATCAAAGGACTAGTCCCAACAATTCTTAAACATACTTTATCTAATATGATAAATTCTTAAACAATTAAGGTTGGAGTAGACATAGTTATCACACAATTTTTTGTGTGGTACAAGGAAGATTTGGTTGATTAAGAGTGAGGCCTTCTTTAGAATCTCATGAACTTTTTACTACATATGCAACATATTGTGAGTTTGAAGAGAGTATGTACCATGTGTGATAGAACCTACTTTATCTAATATGGTGCATTGTTAAACAAATTAAGGATAGAGTAGTTATTACTTAGTTTTTTGTGGGGGACAATGAATATTTTTCTGACAAATAGCAGGTCTTCTTTAGTATCCCATGAATTTTTACCACATATGCATGAAATGAATATGTGATTTTTCATCTCCAATTAGTTGCTTTGTTGAGTAAGGGATAACTAGGCCTAGGGGAAGAGCATTTGGGGATGGAAGTATTCGCCAGTCAAAGGATGGAAGACTGAGATTAAGATGGGGTTAGTAACTCTGAAAAAGGGTATTTGAAAAGGTAAGTACTTTTATAGGTTGTTTGGATACTTTGGGTGTAATTTTCTGATTTCTGTGTATGTAGGGCTACTAGATAGACCTAGAAGGGTTGTAGAAGAAGAATGGTGTAAGTTGAATAGATCAAAGCGAATGGGGTATTGAAACATGGTGAATAGACCATGATGTGATGATACTTGATGTTAGGATTAGGGTGAAAATCCTAGTTGAGGTTTTGACATGGTGGAGGCACTAGGTGCACTAGGTGGCCTAGGATGGAGATGGTACTAGGAGGAATTGCCAAGAAATGAGGAAGTGAACTTTTGTAGCAGGGTTGTGGAAGTGATTAACAAAGTCAAGGAACTCTACTTAATCCTTGAGTTGAGGCTAATTCCTTGAGGGGATTCCAAGTTACTTGTTGAATCCTCGAGTTGAGTTGGTCTCCTTAAGGTGATAGTAGAGGGCTCTACATCGAGATGTATGAAAAAAAGAAGAGGAATATCAATAAAAGATTAACTTCTCTGCAACTCTGGTAATCCACTATCTTTTGGAATAGTGAATAGAACAGTGAATACATATGTGTGTTTGATCATTCACATAAGCATTACATGTCTTTGTACAAAGTTTATTCTAACACTATATTATATCTTATTCTAATTGAGATTTTTAATTGCAAAAAATTATTTTAATAAAATGGAAGTTGTCTCAATAGCATAGAGATATAAAAAGAAAATGAATTTAGAGTTTAGCCCAAGAATTGTGGAATATAGTTTTTGTCATTTCTATACACATTGTTGATTTCATTGCGTTGCACAATGCATATTGCATAGTGCATGAATAATGACCAGATGCAAATAGTTTTTAAATTTTCAATTACAATCTACTTTGTACAAAGTCAACCTACAAACTAAGTACAAACTTTTGATAAATTTGATGTATCAAATGACTCTTGTTTCTATGAAGATAGCTACAAGAGGTTGTAGAGCTTGATGATGAAGCTCTTGGGTCAAAGTCTTTCTTAAGTCTTTCAGCCAGATCACTATCCTTTGAGTGCAAGTGCTAGTATTAATTAGGTTGAACCTTTCATTTTATAGAAAACTTATTTTCTTTACAAATGAGTTAGAATGCTTCTATGTTCTTGTCACTAGGATTAAAAGGTCTTATTACAATGTTCTTTATTGTGGGGAAGGAGGTCAATCTTCATTGTCTTCATTGTGTGGGACAATGAAGATTTGTTTGACAAATAGAAGGTCTTCTTTAGTATCTTATAATAACATGCTAAACTGATAAAGGTGTTATATGCATTTAATCTACCAAATACTAATAGATTAAGCATATTATTACTATGCTTAATGTTCCATTTAAATGCATTTAACACAAAAAAACAAATTTACAAAACTAAACCAATGGCATGTTTACAACAAAGGTCTAATAGAACTCCCAACAATTCTTAAACATACTTTATCTGATATGATGAATTCTTAGACAATTAAGGTTGGAGTAGATATAGTTATCACATAGTTTTTTATGTGGTAAAGGAAGATTTGGCTAGGTCAAATCTTCCTTCATGCTAGCAGTCTACTGAATTAGACCTTTATTAAAAATTCATCACATCAAATAAATTATGTTTAAGAATTGTTGGGACTGATCCTTTGGCATGTATTAAACCGAATATAATTTTTAGCATATTATTAGCATTCTATTTCTTTGTTGTAAACATGTCATTGGTTTAGTTTTGTATTTTTTTTTGTGTTAAATGCATTTTTCCAAACCAATTGTTGAAGAAGAAAGTAGTAGCAGTGAGGAGGGGTCTTCTTTTGAGGAGATTGATGAATATTGTGCACCTCAAAAACTAATTCATAAGGTACCAATCATGTTCTCTATTCACTTATATTTTTGGATTGGTAAATCTCCTTAGTTTCATGTCCTTTCTTTTGATTACTATGGATGAGATATATATCTTACATTTAACATTCAACTTCTTTACATTTTAGAACATGTAGTGTGTTTTCTGAGGATTTTACCAAATTAACTTTTAACATAAATAGAAAACACCAAACTGATTTCTTGCCCTTTCAACTTGACAAAATATTTGTATTTGTAAAATAACTACAAGAAACTGAATGATAAATCCACATACATGTATCTTTGTAAAATAAATGGAACATAAAAAAGATGGCTAAGTGGTTTCCACCATGATTTTTATCTACTGAATATGGGGGAAAAAAGCACCAAAATGAATCATGTTCTATTGTAGCTCAATATACTGAAAACCATAGTGAAAACCCAACTAAAATTCTATCAAAATTGCACTCAAAATAAAAATCATGGCATCAGCCACTTAGGGATCAAAATAGAGAAAATAAATCAAAATCGTTCTTTGTCCTATTTCCTTTTAACAAATTCTCAACTATCAATGATACAATACATTTGATGCCCTAAGCTATCAATACAAATGGCACCTAGCTAGAAGCTCACAGGCTGTCCATTTGATAACCACAGTCAACATTTCAAAACATTGAATTGATATCCTTGAGCACAAGCACCAATAAAATCAAATAATGGAGATAAAGCACGAGCTAGGGCACAACACCAGTAGAATGCAGTCATTTCAGAGAGCATCTCAGCAATATACAATGGTCATCCCTATAATATCAACAAACGTGAATCCAAACATTTCAAAATAGTGAATCAATATCCTTGAGCACAAGCACCAATAACATCAAATAATGGAGATAAAGCGTAGGCTAGGGCATGACACCAGTAGAATACAGTCATTTCAGTGAGCATCTCAGCAATATACAATGGTCGTGCTAGTAATATCAACAAACATGAATCCAATTTTATGATTCATGATCAAATAAAATGCAATACATTTGAAATTTGCGGTCAAATATGATGCCAGAGGCTCGAAAGACATTTCCCATCAAAGATACCAGATCAAAGATGAAGAAATTACATACCTTCTCTCGCACTTAGATTTGACATGCTCATTTTCTCTGTAATCGAAATAAAAATGATTTGGTCGTTTCACTTTTTTTTTTCATCTATGCCCCGAAACTGTCAGAATTTTGATGGTCTATTTAAAACCTATCAGAATACCAACACCATCAGGGACTTACAAAAAAAAACACCAAATTCATAAAAAAATAATTATCCGTCAGAATTTTTTGTCAAAATTTGGCCCCAAATGTAGTAGTGAGTGTGGAGCGACATAATAGAAACTTAAATGTTATTTGAAATAATCATACTTGAAATAAAACTCATTATTCCATGTTACATGAGTGAAATCATAATCAAGGAGCTTTTGAATTTTACAAATCAAAGCTTGACATTCATTGGTAGAGTGATCATGATACCAATGATAAATATGTGAACAAGAAGATTCTCAAGATCTTGTCTATATTTATTATTTTGTTTAGGTCAATTAACCAACTTAGCACAGAGAAAGCCAAGAAAAATGGTTTCTTTCTTAAATTAAGGTATATAAGAATTATTGGTTTATAATGGAGGGGATGTTGACAAAGGAGGAGATTTAAAATCAAACACTTGCAAAGGCAAGTGTGATGTAGGTTTCTCATGAGTCTCAATTATTTTTTTCTAACACCCTAAATCACGTTTATGAGAAGTCAGTTGAATAAGTGAGGCATTATGCCCTTTAAAGGGTCCATTTTTAAACTAAAGAACTTTATATTCTCCCACAAAATATTGTGTAAAGTCTAATGATCCCAAATCATCTTCTAGGAGTTTCTCTTAAGGGGTAGGAGATGGTGTATCAACTTGTATTGGTGAAGGAATAGAATAATGTTATAATTATAAGAAAAATTTTAATTTTTCATTAGCTTCAATGGTATACATTATATTATTATAGAAGAATTTTAATTTCTGATGAAGATTTGAAGAGATTAGCATAGTATGAATCCAAGGCCTACTACCTAGAAGAAGGTTGTATGTGTGGGTATGAGGCATGACATGAATAGGTGTGGGTAAAATAACATGACCTACTTTAATAGGTAAGGTGATGTACCTAATGACACTTAAGGAACATTTTCAAAGCCATAAATAGGAATAGAATTAGGTTGAATTAAAGATGTATCTACATTTATTTTATGTAATATATCAATGATAAAAATATTAAGTATAGATCCATTATCAATCATTGTTCTTCAGATAGAACTACCATTAATAAGAACAAAAATCATAAGGAGATCATATTGATTTTGAATTTCCTTAGAAGGTAACTCGGCTTGTGAAAATAAAATCTAAGCTTGAGCATTGGTCATATGCATACTCTTTAATGAGGAAGTTATATCATAAGGTCACACGGGAGGTGGGACATTTGTGGTTCTTAAGGCCATTTATGAAATTTATTGATGTGAGGAGAAAGTTTGAATGAACTCCCAAAGGGATATCTTGCAAGGAGTAGCAAATAATTTTTTTGACTCAAACATATTCCTTTCCAATATTTCAGGGAAGATGGGGTGTAGAAGGAAGCATTGATTGAGAAATAGGAAGAGGAGGAACAATTAAATTGGTAGGTTGTATATTATTTCTAGTGTAATAAGTGTGAAAAGCCATATGATAATCAAGTTGTTGAGCACCATTCCCCATAATGATTGGTTAATTTTGAGGTTGAAGGGTATCTTGGTCAATATGGAAAACAATGTAAGGCTTTTCACTAGCCAAAAAATGAATAGTATTAACTTGATTAGTCTTTTAATTGTCAAAGGTTTCATTTGTGTAAGGGAGAGACTCAATGATATTGTCCTCTTTCTCCAAATTAGCTTCATGAGTTGAAAAATATTTAGGAGATGGAAAAACATAACTCATTAATGCGTCATCTCTAGAGGGAAGGTCATTAGAGTAAGCATAAGGTAAAGTGTCATTAAGGGAAATAACCATCATATCAATCTTTTCTACCAAAATATCATCCATTTTCACCAAGGAACCCTCATGGGAGAGGTACATATAAAGAGAATAATAAACATCATCCTCTAATTGTTCATTCAAGATAGGGAGATCATTGAGAGAACTATTATTTTCTTGCATCAATATGTCCTCATGGGAAGGAGGGTCCAAAGGAGAATCTAATTAAACTAATATATAAAATATGTGCATTATGAGAATACTAAATTGAAAAGATTGCTAATTAAATAAATACAAATCAAATTGAGATTTATGAAATGTAACAACAATGCATGAAATGAAATATTTGTATATTTTTTTATTATTTGGACAGATGTAATGCAAGATTGAACTAGTTGTATAAATACATAAAATGTAGCAAAGAAATTAAAGAAACTGAAATGCATATAAATTAGATCTAAACATCCAAATAAAAAATGAGATGCAGAAGAGTTGATCTCACCAAAATATAACATAGGTGAACCTAGATCTACAAATGTTATGATGGAAATGTTACTCCTAAAGAGCATTAATGGTTGTCATTAGTATCATTCATTCATATAGTCAGTAAAGGAGACATGACAGGATAGATGGTCAATACACTAAGTAGGACACAAGGTAGATCTCTAAGTTAACCAAACAAGCTTTGACTGAGCACTCTTACCAAGCCAGATGATTACCGAGTACCGAGCACAATAGTCACCAAGCATTCATATGAATTAGGCACTAGTTAATTACCAAATGATGAATGTAGTATACAGTGAGTGAAATAGGAAATGTCATAGCATATTGGAATGGCATAGACTACAAGGAAAATGGTTTACACCGATTAAGAAAATGGTTTACCAAGATCAAGATAGAATTTAATATGGATGTAATCATTGAATTGTTAATGATTCCTATGTATTGTTGATCTAGGTTATTTATTTCTACTGTAGATCTTAGGTTTTCTAAGATATTGTAAAACCCTAATTACGTCAAGATTAGTTTGATATAAATTTGTAAGGATGTCATTTTGACAAGTATCACACATGAAATAGCAACTGCATTGGAAGACATATGAAGATATGATAGCATTTTTTATTGACAAAGCATTGAAGGACTATTCAGTTTTATCAGAAACAGAAGGCTACCAAGAAATAATTATTGAAGAGATCAATCACATTGAGCTGATAACAGATAAGTACTTTACATATCTGAATCAAGCAAGTTTGATTTTCTATTTATAAATAAATCCTACTGTTACTCTTTAACCATTGTAGTGGATTTTAAAACTCTTAACAGAGTGAACTTAACAGTTCTATTATAAATATCTTAACTGAGTGCACACTTGATTGTGTTGATAAAATCCTCTAACCAGGTAGATCTAGCTGATCTCATTGTTACTCCTAATAGGGTAAGATCACAAGAAGTGATCAAAATCTTTGTAGCTTTAATCAGAAACTTTTTTACTGCAGTAGTGAAGCTTTGTGGGTGTCATCTCTACCGCAGTTTTTACCTTCTAAAAAGGGTTTTTGCAATACCAAAATACTTGAGTTGTGTATGAAGTTTCATGAATGGTTTATTGATTAGATTACATGCATTTACATTTTTCAGTAATGTTTTGAATGTATGTTACATGCAATGGGTTCATTCAGTTAGTGATATTCATGCTTACAAAAGTTTCAATTTGAAAAGTTTTAAGGGTATTGATTCACCCCTCCCCTCTCAGTACACATCTTTCCATTATCCCAAAAATTGGTATCAGAGCTAGTTATCTTGTTTAGAAATTTTAACCACTAAAGATAAAAGATCTTAAGGATGGAAAGGTATAGGCTTGATAAGAATATTGAGAATCAGAGAATACAAATGCAAATCTACATTGAACAATTCAAGGAAGCCAAAGAAGAAATAAGAAAGTTACTAATCAAAAGGAAGGATATGGAATTTCGGTATAATGAGATTGATTATCATGAAGAAGAGATAGATGATCTATTTGAGGCATCTAGATCTGGATCTGGTAGCATATATGATGCATCTGAAGGAATCATATCAGATCTATCTAAAAAGAATCAACATTTTACTAAGCAAGTGAAAGCACTGTAGATTGGTCAAGAGTCACAAATGGTCAGAATGATTGATGTAATGAACAATGCAAGGAAAGATGAACAAGAAATAAATTTAGTTGTTGAAGATAGGAGACAAATGAATGATAAGCTAGAAGAAAATTAATTTGAGATAATGAGACTCACTGAGCATCACTTTGAAATCTCCAATCAGATGGTTGTCATGAGTTAAAAGTCAACCAAGTAAACAATGAACTTACTAGGAAATTAGAAGACATCGGTGAATTAAGAGAAGAACATGAAAGATTGAAGAATGAAGTGAGATTTAACAACAATATAATGATATGATTAAGAAAGTTGAAGAAAGTACAAAAGAATGGATGAATTCCTAATCAGTCAGAAAAAACTTGACAGCACTACTAGTTTAGGATATACCAAGCAAGGAGAGTCATCAAGAAAAGTTGAATAGAAGAGTGCCTATGCTAATCCAAGGCCAAAGAAACTCTCATGCTATCATTATGGAAAACCAAGCTACATATCAAATGTTTGTAGAAGCAAAGCAAAAGGTATTCGTAAATCTACTCCCAAATTTAATGGTTATTGCTATAACTTTAATAAGTATGGACATCAAGCACATAAGTGTAGATCAAAGTTGAATAGGACACCTAAGAAACCTTATATGGAAAATTATTGTCACACTTGTAACATGCATGAACACATATCATAGGAATGTAGGACAAAGATGAAGCAAGTCTGGAAACTGAAAGAACAAAACAAGAAATATCAACTACGAAGGCAAGGTAATGCATATACTTGGGATTACAACACTTGGGTTAACTACACATCATGTGGAAGATATGGACAAATTGAAGAAAATTGTATGGGGAAGAATTGGAGGAAGATCTTGAAATTGGATGAATTCTGGAATGGCATATTTTCATTGTCATAAGGTTGGTCACTTAAGTAAAGATTGCAGAGACCGAGCACTAGAGGTATATGCCAATAAAAATTACAATACAATTAAAGAAATCATGAGGATAAGAAATCAAATGTGGAGAAAAGCATCAAATGACAATGTTGGATCAAGCACTAAATTTAGTGACACCTTCTCCATTGGATTAGGTGATATCACCACCTCCAACTAAGCAATTCAGGTATGTATGGAATTGAATCTCAATTGATTATATTTAACAATAGCTCCTTATATCTATTGAATGAACACCAAAACAATATGAAATAAGATGCACTAGGGTATTATATGTTTTGAGCGTAACATATGTATAGTCGGTAAAAGCTTGACTGAGTAAAAGGTTGTTAGCTAGTGAAGATGGTAAGGTTTACCAAGTTGAAGTATCAACTGAGAAACATCGAGTGTCAACTGGGCAAAAGTTACAAAAGTGATAACCGATCATCACTATGTTTACCGAGTTGAGGTAGGTAAAGCATTTATTATAGAAGTTTGAGTAGGAAAAGAAAATTTTGGTATAAATACACCGTGATACAAGTCACTTCAACACACAGCGATCACGATCAGAACCAGAGCGATTTAAGATAATTTTAGAAATAGTTTCTTGAGCATTCAATAGAGATTTGAGAACATTTTGTGCAATTTATCATCATTACAAATAAGTTCCTAAGCCACTGATTTAATTTACTGAGATTTTAGAAAGCCCTAAAATTGAGAAAATGATTGTGTTTTCATCCAAGGTCATGAAATCTAAGTCTGAGAGTGACAATAAGGTCACACTAATCAAGTCTGTAACTTATGAGGAACCTAATTACAAGTTACACCCAAAGATTGCTTCATAGATTGATCAAGAAGGTGCATTTTCTAGTATACCACCTATGGTTTTATTGGTGCAAGATATACGTGCATATATCCACTATAAAATTAGTGAAATCGAAGAGTTTGAACTTTAATCTAATTACTATGAGCTGAGTGTGAATGGAAATCTCAAGGATGAGCACAAATATCTGGAAGTTAAGGGATTGACTAGTGCCCTATATTTCCCAAGAGAGTTCAAAATTGAATGGATTAGGGTTGATCTTAGCCATGTACATGAAGGAAAAATATGATTGGATGAACCAATGAAACTATCCAAGGATATCATTCATGTGGTTATTGGTTACCCCACTACTGACAAAGACATAGCCATAAGGAATACACCAAGAGAAGTGACCAAGAAGCTCACAGGTGCCGAATGGGATGGCAGAGGAATGAGATTTAACATAATAACTGATCTAGAAACAAGGTTTGGAGCCTATATCATTGGCTACATGATATTTTAATCTAGCAGTCCAAACAATGTACTATGTGGAGCTGTAGATATTGCCACTACTACATTTGACCTCATTTTTCTACCAAAATTTTTGACAATCAATTAAAAAGGTTTAGGTTGGTCAGATTATAGAAGTAAAACTTCCTTTTTTTTTCAATCCATGCCCTTGTTAGTCAAAATTTTGACCAATACCATGTAGGTCAAAATTTAGACCAACACGGGCATAACTTTAAAAAGAAAAAAGATTTTGTATCTCATTTCATTGTTTGGTTTTCACTTGGAGCATGCAAAGGAGCTGGAGCATGCCATTGTTTGAACTATTATTTGGTGAGAGTTTTAGGAAGACCGCCTCCCTGCAAGGGTTGCCACTATGATTTGGTGTAAAAGGAGGACCGCCTGTAAGGGTTTTCTTAGTCTGCATTTTTTTGGCATTTTTTTATTGGTTACCTACTTAGGGCCCGTGAGTAATGTTCTAGGGCATCATTTATTGGGTATTTTCTAGGTTTTTTATATATCATGCTTGTCAATTTTTGAAGTGAGTGGATAGATTGAACATCTCTGCAAGTTTAACCTTCGATGCATCCACAGTTTGGAAGCTCATTTGTTAGTTCTACAAACATTTTATTGAAACTTTTGTGTTATGCCCACGAGATACTAAACTCTCTATTAGACTGGCCCGGAAACTCCTTAGTCGGCTTTGTCATGGAGAGTGTACCTTGACTTGCAATTTCTCCATTGGTCTCCAATGCCATTGGGTGAGAAGCAAGCCAAGGAAATGAATTTTAATAACCCATGTGCTTAGATTTGGGGGAAGTAGCTACACTGCTTCAAGATTGATGCCCTAGTTAGATAAATGCTATGTGTTTAACCAGCAAAGTAAGAAAATTCTTGCAGCAACGTCCTAGGAATAATCTGGATATATCCTAAATCAAGACTATTTGCAAACCAGAATGCATAAACAAAAACATGAACCATCAATTTTTTATGCCTCAAATGCCCATCCGTTACATTATTCAATCCTTTAAGGAACCCGATACAGTCCACTATGAAACTCTTTCAACCAAAACCAATATCATTCACTGTTATGTTATTCACAAAAGATATCAAAAACTGATAGCAAGAATATATATAAACTCAATTAATAATGAGTTCTTGAAAACTATTTTTTAAAACCGTTGTAGACATTAATGCTTTCTTGGCTTACCAAATGGTTTCAAAACATTTCTCTGTCAACAAAACCGATTACTATCCTCCCATATGGGACTTTCATAAAGAGACTAATAACCCAAAAACAATTCCTTATGGGACTATCATGAAACAAAATAGATCATTTATATTTCTTTGCACAATAACAATAAAGAGAAGCTGATTCATTAACACTGTTATGTTCTTTGTAACAGAGATAAAAAACCACCAATAGGGAATACATAAATCTTAATTAAAATACATTTCATTCATACTCAAGGCAAACAAAACATTCATGGCTCTTTGGCTAAAGGCTAGAGAGCCTGATACTTTTCCATCATTATTACTCTCTTGGATGTTCTATTATCTGTTGACTCTCTCTAACTATCCTCCTCTCTATTACATAGTGTAGTCTATTTAAGACCATATTGGACCGTTACAAAATATTTTTTCTTCCATGACCATTCATATTCCTATTCATAATTTTGCTTACAAATATTCCATTTTCTCTTTGTCGAATCATTATAATGTAATTTAACAAATATACCATGGTTCTAACACTTTAATTAATATATCCTTTCTTGGCATGACTTAAATGATGTGAAATTCAAAGGTGGAGGTGGTGCTCTTGCACCATATTCCATTTGTTACAGTGGTCAGAGGTCATGGAATGACCATATTCAATTGGAAACTCATAAAACTATCAAAGGAATGGCTAAAACTACTCTGTCAATTAGAATTAATTGAGTAAAAATACAAATACAGACCTCACAAATGCATAGATGTGGTCTAGGATCAATATCTAACTATTCCAAATGCATTTAAATGTAAGACAATGAAAAAATGAATCCAAAATCACTCTAAGAACTCAAGGAAATTGCATTTGAAAGAAGTTTATTTATCAAAAACTCAGTACAATCTGTACACTAGGCCTCTTCTGTCATACAATGAAACTTTGGCATATTTGATGGACTCCTAGAAACTACCCCAACCAATCCCAATTGGTTGGATGGATTAGTTTGCAATAAAACATAACAAAATCCAATTCCCTCCATTTTCTAATAACCGTTGCATTTCAAATTTTTGAATTTGCAACATTACAAATTTGGAGTATTTGAAACTTTTAAAGATAATGAAGCTTTAAGACTTTGAAATGTGACCCAAATGAACTTATTAAGCATTATTAAAATCAAATCTAAACTATTATAAACTTGTAACACAAAATACCATCCTAGGCTCTTATTTTGGTCCTAAGGCCTATTAGGCCTTTTAAGACTTATTACATATTTTCCATTTGCAATACATGGAATGACCTTATAGGCCATTATAGGTGCCAATGCATTCCAATTGATGTCTTTAGATGTCATCAAGTGCATGGATGTCATTATGGACTCCTGGTAGTCTTTGGATGTTCTATGATGAAGGGTGCTCCCCTTAATACCACAAACACATAACAGACATAGAGAAACAACAACAATAATATGCAAGAACAGAAAATTGGCTTCTTATTATCTCCACAAATGTGGAATTACAAATTTTTAGAATTACAACATGCAAAGCCACATGGGCATTCCCTTACAATATTCTGTAGGACAAAGCCTCGAACTATTACCCAGATCTACTACCCAGAACTATTCTGAACTGCCTAAGACAATAATACAGCCTTCCTTATATAGGCAATTTTCCACCGCCTGGGAAGGTTCCAGAATTTTAGCCAATAAGGCCAACCAAACTTAGAATTATTTTATTTTACATTTTATTACATCATAGTCGGCTCAAGATTACCTTTGAAACCCGAATAGAAATTTGCAAGAAAATTATTTTTCGCCATTTCAAGTTGCCCAACTTTCGAAGACCATAAGTCATCACCAGTTGACCCGATCGGCTATTATAACCCCATTTCAGAAATGCCACAAAGTGCTCTACAGGCTTGATCGGCGCAAGCGCTCGTCACCCAAATTTTTGACCTCATCCGGGACCTCTAAAGCCTTCAAAACTGAGTTCAAAGTTTCTGTACCCTGCTGCCAATACCGAAAATCTTCAATATCTTCCAATATACACTTGATCTGGCAATGAAACTTTACTAGCAGACTTATATGACCAAAATGAACCTCCAAGAAAGAAATCAAATCATTTTGAGCACATACAAAAATTACCAAAAATAGTAACTTTCCATAAATAGTAGCTCTGCACAAAATAGCCCTTATTGAATACAAAAATAGAAATATTTTTGGGTGATGCAAGATTGCTCTTACACCCAGGATGCTCCTGCATCAGACACCCGGGGTAATTTGAGAAGTGACCCTGTCACGACTCAGGTGTGCAGAGGAAAACCAAGATGGCTAACCTCCTCCTTTGTTAGCCATGATGAATCTTCAACAGGTCATCCTTTCCACTTGACCAGATATTCTTCATATGTCCTATTCCTTGTGCTTCTGCCAACACGACTATCCAGAATATCTTCGATCTCCTTAGTGTCTGAACTAGTTGCTGGAATATTCCACTGTGCTGCTGTGATCTCATCTTCAACACCTCCTTCATGATACTATGTCAGATCTGAAATGTTAAACACTGGTGAAATATTCAGCTCAGTAGGCAATTCTACCTCATATGCATTTCCTGAATCATGTTTCTTCAGTATCTTACATGGCCCAAACTTCTTCATTTTCAGCTTGTTATATGTACCAACTAGAAACCGCTCCTTCCGTAAATGAACCATAACTTCATCACCAACCTGAAATTCCTTATACCTCCTTTTCTCATCTGCCTTAGCCTTATACTATGTGTTCATCTTGGTAATATGCTTCCTCACCTCCCCATGGATGTTCTTCAAGTGTTCTACAAAATCTTCAGCTTTGGTACTACTTATTTCTCCTTTATCTATCTTCCTCAATTCAGATGCACTTCTTGGACTACTTCCATATATAATCTAGAACGGTGATTTACCAGTGCTCCTATTGACAGAATTATTGTATGCAAATTCTACCTGTGGTAAAATCAAATCCCATCTTGTTGGCTTATCTCCAACCAAACATCTCAGCAAATTTCCCAAACTTCTATTCACCACCTCTATCTGTCCATCAGTCTGTGGATGATGTGATGAACTGAACTTCAAATCTGTCTTCAACTTCTTCCATAATGTACACCAGAAATATCCAACAAACTTAGTGTCCTGATCTGAAACTATGGTCTTTGGCAAACCATGAAGTCTCACTACTTCTCTGAAAAATAATTCTGCTACATGAACAGCATCATTAGTCTTCTTGCAGGGAATGAAATGTGTCATCTTTGAAAATCTGTCAACCACTACAAAAATTGAATCATGTCCCCGCTGAGTCCTCGGTAAACCAAGAACAAAGTCCATGCTGATATCCTCCCAAGGCTTCTCTGGTACAGGTAATGGCTGATACAACCCTATATTCTGCTTCACTCCTTTCACCATCTGACATACTCTGCAACTCTGTACAAACTTCTTCACATCTTGCTGCAATTGTGGCCAATAATAATTCTCACCAACCAAAGCAAGGGTTTTATCATGACCAAAATGTCCAGCCAATCCCCCACTATGCTTCTCCTTGATGAGATTCTCCCTCATAGAACTTTGTAGAATGTACAACTGACTCCCTCTGAATAGCATATCATCCTGGATGATGAAATCCAACCATTTCGTCCTGTCTAGAGTAACAGGCTCTATACAAGCTTTCCAAGCTTCACCAAAATCAGGATCCTCTGGATATAAATTCTTGAGTTCCTTGAACCCAACCACTTCAATCTGCATTTCTGTCAGCAATAGTTGCCTTCTGCTAAGAGCATCTGCAACCCTATTAGACTTTCCACTCCTGTGTTTCAAAACAAATGTATAACTCTGCAAAAACTCAACCCATTTCAAATGCTTTTGATTCAATTTTCCTTGACTATTCAAATATTGCAAAGCTTGATGATCAGTATACAAAAAAAACTCCTTAGGAAGTAGATAGTGCCTCCACTTTTTCAATGCCCGAACTATAGCATAAAATTCCTAATCATAAATAGAATATTTTCTCTTGGCATCATTTAATTTCTCACTGAAATAAGCAACAGGTTTACCTTCTTGGCTCATAACAGCTCCTATTGCAATACCACTAGCATCACAATCTACTTGAAACACCTTATTAAAATCTGGAAGTGCTAAAATAGGTTGTTCTGTAACTTTTTGTTTCAACAATTGAAAACTCTTTTCTGCCCCATTAGTCCACTTAAACTCTTTTCTATCCCCTCTCATTGTTTCAGTCAAGGGTTCACAAATACTGCTAAAATTTTTGATAAACTTTCTGTAAAAGCTAGCTAGACCATGAAAAGATCTTACCTCAGTAGCACTCCTTGGAGTAGGCCATTCAAGGATAGTCTGTACCTTCTCTGGGTCCATTTTTAGACCTTCTGCTAAAACTACAAATCCCAAATACACTAACTCTTTCTTCACAAAACTGCACTTCTTCAAATTAATCAACAATTTCTCTTCTCTCAGCTTCTCAAATACCATACGAATATGCATCATATGCTCCTCCAATGTCTTACTAAAGATCAGAATATCATCTAGGTAAACAATGACAAACTTACCCAGAAATTCTCTCAGGACCTCGTTCATGAGCCGCATGAAAGTGCTCGGTGCATTGGTTAGCCCAAAAGGCATGACTAACCACTCATACAGTCTTTCCTTTGTCTTGAAGGTAGTCTTCCATTCATCTCCTTCTCTGATCTGAATTTGATGATATCCACTCTTCAGATCTATCTTTGAGAAATACATAGCTCCACTCAAATAGTCCATAATATCATCCATTCGTGGCAATGGAAACCTGTACTTGATTGTGATCTTGTTTATTTCCCTAGAATCTGTACACATCCTCCATTCTCCATTCTTCTTTGGTGCTAATACCGCTGGTACAGCACAGGGACTCAGACTCTCACGGATCAATCCTTTCTGTAACAGTTTGTGTACTTGTCTGTTCAACTCCTCACTTTCTGCAGGTGTCATTCTGTGTGCTGCCTTATTTGGCAAACTCACTCCTGGGATCAAGTCCATCTGATGACTGATCTTCCTGACTGGTGGTAATCTATCAGGCACGTTATCGGATACAATATTCTGAAACTCATTCAACAAATCTGCAACTTCTACAGGAACATCTTCTACTTCCTCTTTACCAGCTTTTGGAATTAAAGCAAAACATACATGCTCATGTCTCATACCATCTAGGAAATTTCTTCCATCAACAAAAGTTATCCTTGCATTACCACATACCTTTTCTTCGATCTCCTTCAATGGTTTTAGCTTATGTCGCACTCCATCCTTTGTCAGGGAATAGGTATTCACACGACCATCATGTACAGCACATCTGTCAAACTTCCATGGTCTTCCCAACAACATATGACATGCATCCATAGATATGATATCACATAATACCTCATCTTGGTATCCGCCAACCTTAAACTTCACCAGGCATTGTTCATTGACCATGACCTTGTGGTCATCTTGTACCCAGGCAATCCGATATGGATGTGGGTGTTTTTGTCTCTTGAGCTTCAACTTTGTCACCATCTCTTCTGACACCAAATTGTCAGTGCTTCCACTATCGATAATCACATCACAACATTTACCTTCGCACTTGCACCTGGTGTGAAACAGGCTCCTCCTTTGCTCAGGTTCATTCTCACCACTCAACAGGACTCTTCTATTAATCAACGTTTCTCCTCTTTCAGCATCTTCAGAATTTGATGATCTGGCATCTTCATCTACATGTGCAACTCTGGCCTGGCCTTCATTTCTCCTGTCTGTTCTGCCTTGGCGCTAAGGACATTCAAATGCCCTATGACCTTCTTCTCCACAGTGAAAACATGTTCCACAGAAGCCTCCTCTTCCAGATCCTTGTCCTCTTCCTCTTCCTCTCTGATCTCTATTATTTTGATCCTGGAAGTGATTGAAATTATTTCCACGCTGATTCTGACTGCTACTAGCCTCATCCTTCTTTTTCAGATCTTCATTTCGGCCACCATATGACCGTCTACCAGATCGTCCACCGTGACCTCTTCCATTTTGTCTACTCTCGAACTTCTTGTTCATCTTTTCCTCTACTTTTAGGGCAAATTGGTATGCCTCCTCAATGATGTTTATTCGAACCAGATTCAACTCCTCCTGAATGCTT
Source organism: Chamaecyparis obtusa (assembly GCA_027943335.1). Classification (NCBI taxonomy): domain Eukaryota; kingdom Viridiplantae; phylum Streptophyta; class Pinopsida; order Cupressales; family Cupressaceae; genus Chamaecyparis; species Chamaecyparis obtusa. The sequence continues at coordinate 1,495,686 of BSBK01001111.1, read as the reverse complement.
GGCCTTAACCCATTAAGGTATCAGGCAACTTTCTCCTTATTGGCTTCTGCATGGCCTGTTCTGATGAGGAGTCAATAGAACTCCTCTGTATACTCCTGAACAGATCTTCCTACTTGCTTCAAACTTTGCATTTTCTTTAGTAGATCAAGCTCATAATCAACAGGAATGAACTGTCTCTTCAATTTATCCACCATCCGATCCCATCTTGTGATTTTATCTTTCCCTCTTCTATTTCGCTCCAATTGAATTTCTTGCCACCAGATCTTCGCATGACCTTTCAGTCTGGCCTTTGCAAATTTGACCCTATCAGGATCCTCAACATCTTCATACTCAAAATATTCCTCACATTCATTGATCCAGTCGATCAATTCCTCTGGGTTAAGATTTCCAAAAAATGTAGGAACCTCAATCTTAGGTCTTTTCCCAATCTTGGAAATCGCCCGAAAAAGTCTTTCTTCCTCCTGGTTCACAACTTCAACTTCTCCTTCTTGATATTCTTCTTTAGCTTCATCCTCACTTTCGTCTCTGACATTAAGATTCATTCCTCTATGAATCTCTTCTTGTAATGCTCGCACTTGTCTCTGCAGCTCTCTAACCTTAGGTGTTACAACACCAGCTCTTCTGCCACGTTCCCTTCGTGGAGGCATTTTCGTGATGCGCACTGAAACCCTAGCCACGGTCCTGGTGCAAACTGCCTCACAGTCGGTGATCTGTTTACACACTCAAGAACTCCTACTCTGATACCACCTGATGAAGGGTGCTCCCCTTAATACCACAAACACATAACAGACATAGAGAAACAACAACAATAATATGCAAGAACAGAAAATTGGCTTCTTATTATCTCCACAAATGTGGAATTACAAATTTTTAGAATTACAACATGCAAAGCCACATGGGCATTCCCTTACAATATTCTGTAGGACAAAGCCTCGAACTATTACCCAGATCTACTACCCAGAACTATTCTGAACTGCCTAAGACAATAATACAGCCTTCCTTATATAGGCAATTTTCCACCGCCTGGGAAGGTTCCAGAATTTTAGCCAATAAGGCCGACCAAACTTAGAATTATTTTATTTTACATTTTATTACATCATAGTCAGCTCAAGATAACCTTTGAAACCCGAACAAAAATTTGCAAGAAAATTATTTTCTGCCATTTCAGGTTGCCCAACTTTCGAAGACCATAAGTCATCACCAGTTGACCCGATCGGCTATTATAACCCCTTTTCAAAAATGCCACGAAGCGCTCTACAGGCTTGACCAGTGTAAGCGCCCGTCACCCAAATTTTTGACCTCATCCGGGGCCTCTAAAGCCTTCAAAACTAAGTTCAAAGTTTCTGTACCCTGCTGCCAATACCGAAAATCTTCAATATCTTCCAATATACACTTGATCTGGCAATGAAACTTTACTGGCAGACTTATATGACCAAAATGAACCTCCAAGAAAGAAATCAGATCATTCCAAGCACATACGAAAATTACCAAAAATAGTAACTTTCCATAAATAGCAGCTCTGCACAAAATAGCCCTTATTGAATACAAAAATAGAAATATTTTTGGGTGATGCAAGATTGCTCTTACACCTAGGATGCTCCTGCATCATTCTAGGTGCCCCTGCACCATGTTCACCACCTTTGAAAGGATTCTTGTCCCAAGAATCAGTCCTAGCATTGGATGTCTGAGTCTGAACCTATACTTTAGGAATATGGTGCCTTGATAGTTGGTTCTTTCTGCCCACTAGACATCCACATATGAACATGGTTGTTTACTGGTTTCCCTTCAACAGGACACTTGACTGTACCTATTTGAAAAAGCCCAAAAGTCTGCATTTCTAGGACTGTGTAGCATTATCCTATTATCCTTTGTCCTTTTCTTTCCAAACCTGATTTTTCCTTCCTCCTCTTCCCCTCACTGAAGAACCTCCTCTATTGCTGCTATTATGTCTTTCACTTTTCCTCTTTAATTTCTCCTCTATTCTAAGGGCCAACTCGTAATATTCCTTCACACTTCTGGGGTTAGAAGCCACAAATTCATCTTGGATGTTAAATCTTAAACCACCTAAATATCTAGCAAACTTAACAATTTCATCTTCTTCCAATCCTAACCTTATGCTTAATTTATAGAATTCATTTGTATATGCTTTAACATCTAAATCTCTTTGTTTTAAACTTTTCATTCTTTTATGCATTTGTACATCAAATTCTTTAGGAAGAAAGTTACCTTTCAGTTTTTCTATCATCCTGTCCCAAGAGACAATCTTTGGCTTACCTCTTCTCCTTCTATCTACCTCTTCATGATCCCACCATAGGAGTGTATGCCCTTTGAGTTTTGTTTTTTCAAATCTGACCCTTTGATCTCCCGGTACCTCTTCACCTTCAAAGTATGCAACCATTGATGCAATCTAGTCCAAAAGCTATTTTTCTTTTAGACTTCCATCATACATAGGGATATCTCCCCTCACCTTATGCTGCTCAATCTTCATAGCCTTGAATATCCTGATTGTCCTCTACTTTTCAGGATCTATTTTTTCCTCTTCTTCCTCTCCTTCCCCTTCATTATGGGTTTCTTCCTCTTCTTCACTATCAACACCTACATCTACTGCTCTTCTTTGATTGGATTCCAGTGCTTCAAGCCTAGCCAAAAGTGCATTGTAAGATTCTTGCAACCTTGTGTTCTTCTCCTTCAACTCTTGGATCTCCTTGGTAGTACCTACATTCCTTGGAGGAATTTTCACAAATAATAGTCAAACTTCTTTAGCAAAGTGTTCCTCTATCCCTCTAAGGCACCATTTTTTTTAGATAATTTAATTTTAACTTTGGTTGTGTTAACAGAACTATGTTGACTTTATTTTGTAGTTGTTTAACATGAGAGTTTGTAGATTAATAGGAGTTCATAGATATTAGTGTGCCTTAGTTTCCCATCTATAACTAGTGAGATGCACATAACTCATCTACCTCATGCTAGTGTGCTTGGATACCTTGTATACACTATTTTCATTAGACTAGACTGTTGGAGATTTTCTAGCAAGCCTGTGATGACTGTATGTTTGTCATTGATGACAACACATGGTAATTAGCATGCATGGAAAAATTATGCAGTAATATTTTAGTATATTTGCATGGACATGTTATTAGCATGATATCATGGGCGCAAAGGTTAATTGTTAGTACAGACAGTTATATAGCAACTTGTGTCAGCAGTGTTCCTGATAGAGTAATAGGTAGTATGGTTGTCTGTATAGTTATCATGGAGCCTTGCACATTTGGATATGTGATGAAGACATTTTAGTGATGTTACAGTCATGGATGAAAAGTCTGATGATCAGTAGAAGTGAAGTTATGCAGTCGCTATTCACTAGTAGCAGTTTCTTATGTTTTTTCAAAAGAGCCAACATAGATTATATTGGTTCTGGAGTTGTGCCTATAATTTTGGTATACACCCTTGGATTAATGCTTGGAGAAGAGTTAGTAAGGTTTGGTTAATAGTGCATGAGGTAATTCATCTTGAGGAGAAAGATCCAGTTGTTTTGGTAGAGCCAAAAGTGTGTAGCTTGCATCTACAATTATCTTATTGGACAGGTCCCAAAATATGTTGCATGCTTAGTAGAGCCGACTAAATTATTATTAGAGTTTTTTATGACTTATCTAATATGATTTTAAGGTGGTTCTAATAGGCTAACTTGATTATATCATTTAGAGAAAAGATATTTATAAATAGTCATTTGTGATGGCTAGAGCATGGTTCAGAGTTGATTGTAAAGAGCAAAGCAGAGTGTGTGAAGTGTTGAGCCATCAGAAGAAGGTCTATGTGACCAAGTAAAGTATTTGTGCTATACATTGGAACTGATCCAGATATCAAGTCAAAGCATAGTTCACCAAGATCCAGATACAGTGTGTATCTGTTAAACAAAAGGTTGTAGACTTCACCCCTTTGAGCAGTGTGCTCTCGAATAGTGCATCCTCACCCTAAAAGGGTTAATTTTAAAAGACTCCTAATAGGTTATGACCCTTAACTAGGTCTACTATACTAAATATATTGTAAAGAAACTCCTAACAGGGTTAAGGATCTTCTAACAAGGATCATAATACACTAGTGGGTTTCAATTTCCATCAGAGTTTTTACCTATTTGGGTTTCCCCGTAACCAAAATATTGGTGTTGTGTTCAAGTATTCTTTCTTTGTGTTTATTCTTTATGTTTAAGTATACTTAATTGGACAAAGAAAGGAAACTTGTCGATAACTGATTCACCCCCCCGTCGCCCTCTCAGTTATCTCTTGGGACTATTCCTAAAAATTGGTATCAGAGCCAAGCACCTCGGAGAGAAATTTTAACATCTTGAGGTTGATCAGATGACATTCTTTAGAAAAGAAAGTCCTAAGTTTGATGGAGAGAATTATATTGATTGGAAGAACAAGATGGTGACTCATTTTCAATGCATTGATTTTGAAGTTTTTGATGTAACTATCAAAGCTGTCAAGATCCCTATTTTAGAAGACCTTGCAAAGGATGATGCTACTAAAAAGAAAATGGAATTGTTTCATCATAATGCAATAGCCAAAGAGGCTCTTATCAGCACCCTATCTGATAGTGAGTTTTCAAAAATAAAGAAAGTAGATACAACCCACAAAATATGGAAGTAACTGGAAGACATATTTGAAGGAGACAAACAAGCAAAGGATGCACATAGAAAAACATGGAAAAAAGGATACAATGCATTAAAGATGCTACCTAAAGAAAACATCAAAGCTTACAATCAAAGGATCAATGAAGAAGTTGTTGGAATCAGGAATAATGGTGGAGAGATGTCAAAGGAAGACATTATGGAAAAATTGATGACTACTCTCACTCCAGAATATGAAAACAAGATCAACATCCTTGATGAGACCATGCAGCTTAAATCAAATTTCAAGAGAGAGACATTGATCAAAAAAATCTTAGCTTTTGAGATTTCAAGATTGAAGACAGAACCTAAAAGTGAGACAGCCTTTAAAGCAACAGTTCATGGTAAGAAATCTATAAACACTTCTGGCAATTTTGATGATGTTGATGAAGAGAAAATGTTAGATGATTTCATTGCTATGATTAACAAAAGAGAAAAGAAAGGAAAAGGAAAATATGAAGGTCAATTTCCATTTAAATTCTTTTCATGTAATAAGATTGGTCACTTTGCATCTAAGTGTCCTTCAAGAGCTAGAAAGTTCAAAAAATGACTACAAGCCTAAATACTCTAAGAAATGTTACTATGTTGGAGATGGAGTTTCAGATGATGATTTAGCTGAAGAAAAAATTGGATTTATTGATATTATAGAGAAAATAAACAATAAGATAGATCATGAAGATGAGAAAGAAGAACAAGAGCTAGCATTTATTTCACAAGCTGATATTAGGATAGACTAGATTATAGATAGTGGTTGTTCACATCACATGATAGGTGATAAAGAAAAATTTATTCATCTGGACAAATAAAATGGTGGCATGGTTAGATTTGGAGATAACACTCCTAAACCCATCATTGGTAAAGGAGCCATCACCTTGGATGGAAAGAATAGTACTGATGATGTTCTTTATGTCGATGGTTTGAAACATAACCTACTAAGTGTTGGACAGCTACTTGACAAAGGTTATAGATTGGAATTCAATGGAAACAAGTGCATCATTAACAACAAAGAAGGAGAAATAATTGCATCAGGATCAAAGACTAAAGGTAATATTTTCCATCTTAATCCAAAAGCAAGTTGTTTTGTTGCTAAAATAGATGACTGTTGGTTGTGGCATAAAAGACTATGTCATATCAATTTTGATAACATAGTTAAGATAAGTAATGTAAAGGCAATAAGAGATCTACCTAGCATAGCAAAGCCAGTTGATACTATATGCAGGGAATGTGTAATGGGAAAGCATGTGAGAAACTCATTCAGGAGCAAGCACAATTCAGCATAGAACAAGTTGGATCTGATTCATATAGACCTATGTGGTCCAACTCAAACAAGATCATACTATGGTGAAAGGTATTTCATTTTGTTTGTTGCTGACTATACTAGAATGATGTGAGTTGTGTTCTCAAAAGACAAGTTAGAAGCATTTGAGAAGTTAAAAATATTCAAAGCTAAGGTTGAGAATGAATCTGGACTAAAGATAAAATGTTTGAGATCAGATAGAGGAGGAGAATTCACCTCTGACAGATTCTATGAGTACTATGAAGAACATGGCATCAAGAGGCAGTTGAGTGCACCTAGAACCCCTCAACAGAATGGAATTGTAGAGAGAAGGAACAAGATCATCACTGATACAGTGCACACAATCATGATTGAATGAAAAGTTGCACACACCTATTGGAGAGATGTAGTCAATACAATAGTCTATACCATCAATAGAATTCAATTGAGGCCTGGCATAGATAAAACACCATATGAGCTATAGTTTGGTAATGTTCCCACAATAAAATACTTCAGAATCTTTGGAAGAAAGTGCTACATCAAGAGAGATGAAGCAGTAGGCAAGTTTGATGCAAGAAGCGATAAAGGTATTTTCCTTGGTTACTCTACTAAAAGTAAAGCTTATAGATGTTAAAATTTAAGATTCAAAAAGATCATTGAAAGTGCTCATGTTAATATTGATGAAAATTTTATGGTTCAAGAAAGATATCATGATTACTCACCCATGATTGAAGAAGAACCCAGACAGTCCACTAGTGAGATAGTTATTGAAGAAATGTTTGACAGTATTGATGTGTTATTCAATGACCTTGAGACAAGTGAAGAAGAAACTCCTAAGGAAGATGAGACAGTATCACCTAAAGTTCCAAAGTTTACATCTAGAAACCATTCCAAGAAAGACATCATTGGAGATCAGAGTGGCAAAGTCTTAACAAGATCACAACCAAAGAAATCAGCTAGCAATGAGGTGATATGTTTACTATCTTAGATTGAACCTTGAAGTGTTGAAGATGCATGTAATGATTCAGATTGGCATGATGCTATGAAAGAAGAACTTGATCAAATTATTAAGAATGGCACTTGGGAACTGGTCCAAAGACCTAGTGATAAGAATGTGATTGGAACAAAGTGGATATTCAAAAACAAGATGAATGAAGATGGTACAGTAGTAAGAAATAAAGCAAGGTTAGTATGTAAGGGATATGCACAAAGAGAAGTCATTGATTATACAAACACATTTGCATTTGTGAGCATATTAGAAGCTATTAAGTTATTTCTAGCCTATGCAATAGTCAAAAACTTCAAAGTTTATCAGATGGATGTCAAGTCAGCATTCTTGAATGGAGAATTGAAAGAAGTATACGTTGAGATTCCAGAAGGATTCACCTTATCAGACAGACCTGATATGGTACGTAGATTAAAGAAAGCCCTCTATGGACTTAAGCAAGCCCCTAGAGCCTAGTATGAGAGAGTTGATGGATATCTAACAAAGATTGGATTCAAGAAAGGAGTAGCAGATTGTAACCTATTCATAAGAGAGACACCTGAAGGACTACTACTTGTAGCTATATTTCTTGATGATATTATCTTTGGACGTAATGACAAACTTAGTGTTGAATTTTCTAAGGAGATGCAGAGATAATTTGAGATGAGCATGATTGGACCTATCAAGTACTTTTTGGGATTGAATGTGTAGTAGACAGAGAAAGGTATTTTCATTAATCAGTCCAAGTATGTGAAAGAGGTATTGAAGAAATTCAAGATGGATGATTTCAAGCCAGTAGGGACACCTATGATAATTGAATGCAAGCTTACAAAAGAAGATGACTCACCAATAGTAGATATAACATTGTACAAGTCTATGATTGGCAAACTCATTTATCTTACTCAAACTAGACCTGATATTTACAATGCAGTTGGCATAGTTGGAAGATTTGCAATAGAGCCTAAAAAAATTCACCTCATGGCAATAAAAAAGGATATTCAGATACTTGCAAGGCACTATAGACTATGGTGTATGGTATCCTAATTCAGAAAATGTTGAGCTTCATGTGTATACTAATGCAGATTGGGCAGGATGCATTGATGACAGAAAGAGTACATCAGGTGGAGTGGTGTTTCTTGGTGACATAATTGTCACTTGGACAAGCAAGAAAAAAAATTGCATTTCTTGGTCAACAGCAAAAGCCGAATATGTTGCAGTAGCCTTGAATTGTTCTACAATTGTTTGGATCAAGAAGATGATAAAGGATTTTGGAATTCAGATTGATTTTCCTATTGTTATTCACTGTGATAACACTAGCACCATCAACATGTTGAAGAACCTTGTGATGCATGCAAAGACAAAGCACATTGAGATCAAGTATCAAGTATAACAGTGACAACCCTCACAGGCGGTTGGATAATGTCTAGTCTAATCCAAACACACTAGCATGAAGTACATGAGTTATGTTCATCTCACTAGATATAGATGGGCATTAATGCTCAATTGAATGCTATGTTTCCATAAAAATGTGAACTCCTATTAATCTACAAACTCTCATGTTAAACAACTACAAAATAAAGTCAACATAGTTCCTTTAACATGACCAAAGTTAAAATTAAATTATTCAAAAAAGGGTTTGTGTTTTGAGTTAATTGGTTTATGTAAATCTGTTTCAGCAACAGGTGATGAACATTCATATTTTCCTAAGCAATACTTTGAGAATTCTTGCCACACATGTACTATTGTGAAAATCATCACAAGTCCATTTATTGTAGGAGAGAGAGAGAGAGAGAGAGGAGGGGAATGATGAGGATATTGATGCTCTGCTTACTAGCCATTACCTTAGAAAAATGAGAAAGAAACCAAAAAAGAAATGATTAGCAAAAAATGTTAATTACAATCATTTATTTTTTGGTTTCTTTCTCATTTTTCTAAGATAATGGCTAAGTGGAGCATCAATATCCTTGGCATTCCCCCCCCCTCTTCTCTCTCTCTCTCTCTCTCTCTCTCTCTCTCTCTCTCTCACTCTCTCTCCCCTACTGGTCCTTTGACATGTATTAAACAAAATCAAATTTTCAGCATATTATTATCATTCTATTTCTTTGTTGTAAACATGCCATTGGTTCAGTTTTGTAATTTTTTTTGTGTTAAATGCATTTAAAATAAAGGTCTAATTATGTAGACTATTGATGTAGAGCCCTCTACTATCACCTTAAATAGGCCAACAAAACTTAGGGATTCAACAAGAAACTTAAATGGAATACACCAAGACGTACCAAATGATGAATGCTCAATTATTGTAATGGCAAAGCAATATCAGAACTGCCCATTTCTAGAACTTGATTTTTCTATAGCCCTAATGATTTTTCTTATTTCTTGAACATTGTTGACATACTTAAATGGAATGTTAGGAATGAATGCTGAAGCCTTTGGTAGTCATTTTGTAGTAGTGGTTGTTGCATTCATGACTATGATTGTCATTGATGTCAACACAGTGTTATTCTGGAGTTTTAGCAGAGAAGTAGGCACAGTTTTGTTTTGCACACATGTTATATTGTAGATTGAGTTATGTACAATTGATGATATGTTCTTTGGTGTGTTATTATCCTATGGTTAAGAGAGAAAAGAGAAATTCATTTTTTTGTGAGAGTTATAAGCATTTTGGTGGAAGCAGTATTCTGGCAGTTTTCTTGTGTAGCAGTTTTTGGTAATCGGAGGATATCTCCTAATCAGGATGGAACCTGATTCTGCACAGTTAAAGGGAAGTTTGAGACTCATTGGTGGTGAATTTTTTCATAGAAAAAACTTTCAGGTCACACTATTGGAAAGTTATTGTATCTGGAAGCTGACAGTTTTATGTAATTTTGATGTAGCATGTTGAAATTATTATTTTGTATTTGCATGACGACTCATGTGTAATTATTTGAGTGTGGTATAAAGGAAGGAATTTTTTCCTTGTTACGTATGAGGATTGTAAGAATTGTGATATTAAATTATGAAATTTGTGATGTGAATGTATGCATGAAGTGAAGAAAATAGGTAATTCAGTGATGAAGGAAGACTTGCAAAGTACAGAGTTCTAAATTTGTGATCTTCTATAGCTGAGAGTGTATTTTTGGCATAGTGTGAAGAAGGTAACATATTTCATATTATTCTATTGAATAATCTTAAGATCTATTGGACAGTGAGTTCAGAGATCTTGCCTTGAAGCTGTTTGGGCAGTGGGTCCTTCTGTCTTCCATAACTCCTAACATGGTTAGAATCTTTTAACAGGGACTCAAAATCTCCTAAAAGAGATTCATATGTACTGAATGTATTTCATAAGACTCCTAACAGGGTCCATCCTCTAACAAGGAACTTTCATATTAGTGCATCATTTTGTGGGCATCATTCCCACCAGGGTTTACTCTTTGATCAAGAGGTTCCCTAGTTAACATATCTTGTGTTATTGTGTCATTATGTATGGTTATCTTTCTATGGTTGGTTATTGCATTAATTATATGGTTTAAAGCTATTGAATTTGATATTGAAGTTAATAATGATAAATGGTTTAATTATCAGATAATTGATTCACCCCCCCCCCCTCTCAGTTATCTTGGTGGTCTTTCCTTTCTAACAATTGGTATCAAAGCGGCAGGTCCTTGAAAGAGAAGTTTAACAACTTAAGGAGATCTATGGTGAATTTTAGGAAAGAAAGCCCTAAGTTTGATGGAGTAAATTTTGACAGCTGGAAAGAAAAGATGAAGACACATCTCTTGTGTTTAGGACTAGGTTATTAGTTGATCACAAAGAATGAAAGGACTATAATTGAAGAAGACAATCTTGAGACAAGTTCTAAAGATGAGGTAGATTTATTTATGTGTAACATACTTGCAAGAGAAGCACTTTTATCAGCACTTCTGGAGAATGAATACAGTTAGGTAAAAGGTTTAACTAAATCTCATGATATTTGGAAAGCTTTACATTCTACTTTTGAAGGTGATGAACATGCAAAGAAAGCTAGGTTACATAACTGGATTTGTGCATTTGAAGACATAAGAATGATGGAAGATGAATCTGTTAGAAGCTATATTGGTAGGATGTCAGAAATTGTTGCAGGAATAAAGTCTTATGGAGGTAAAAAGATAGAGAATGAAGTAATATGGAAGATTTTGAGAACATTGACACCGGTATTCAGGTAGACTACACAAATGATTGAACAAGTGATACCTTGTACACCAAACTTTTCAAGAGAGACTCTTCTTGGAAGATTGGAAGTAGCAGAGATGAATCTGAGATTATCAGGAGAACTACCTAGAGTGGAGATATCATTCAGTGCTCTTAGCATCAGACCTACTTTGTCTAGAAGTACAAGTGTGAATGGAGATTATGCCAGTAGTAGCAGATCCAAATCTGATGAAGAAAAGAAGATTGAAGAAGGTATTGCCTTGCTTGTGAAAAGAGAACCAGATGGTAAGAAAATATTTAAATGTTGGACATGTCAAGAATATGGTCATTTTGCATCTAAGTTTCCTAAGAGAGTTAAGAAGTATAGAAACAATTTTAAGCCTAGAAGATCTAAAGAATGTTATTATGCAAATGATGAAGAAATTGAAGGAGGAATTGAAAGACATTTGAGTGACAGTGATAATGATAACTTTGATGACATAGGATTTTTAGCAATTAAGGAAGAAAATTCTGAATCTAATATTAAAGAAGAAAAATCCTTAGTTTCCCAAGTTGAAAAGAAAGCTGATTGGATTATAGATAGTGGTTGTTCACATCATATGACTGGTGATAAAGGAAAGTTCCTAAAGTTTAACAATTGTGATGGAGTTGTTAGAGTTGGTAACAATGCATCTTTTTTCATTAAAGGTATAGGATCTATTACTCTTGATGGAAAGACTAATACTGATGATGTTTACTTTGTTGAATGATTGAAACATAATTTTTTAAGTGTTGGACAGTTAGTGGATAAATGAGATCAAGTTTGGTTTACTGAGAAAACTTATGTGATTAAGGATAAAGATGGAAATCTAATTGGAACTGGATCTAGAACTAGAGGTAATGTATTTCAGTTGAACCCTACTGAGATGACATGCTTGATGACTAAGATTGACGATAGTTGGTTATGGCATAGAAGCTTTTGTCATATAAACTTTGATAATATTGTGAAAGTGAGTTCTACACTTGTAGTAAGAGACTTACCTAAGATCATGAAGCCTACTAACATGATTTGCAAGGAATGTGTGATGGCTAAGCAGAAAAGGAGTTCATTTCCTAGCAAGAAGTTCACATCTACAGAGAAGTTGGAGATTGTTCATACAAACTTGAGCGGTCCTACTAGGACTAGAGGATTCTATGGAGAAAGGTATTTTATGATTCTTGTTGATGATTTTACAAGAATGATGTGGATTGCATTTTTGAAAGAAAAATCTGAAGCATTTGATAAGTTTAAGGTCATGAAGAATAAAGTAGAGAATGAATCAGGAATGAGGATTAAATGTTTGAGATTCGATAGAGGTGGAGAATTTACATCTAAAGAGTTTAACACTTTTTTTGAAGCAAATGGTATTAAGAGATAGTTATCAGCCCCTAGAACACCTAAACAAAATGGTATTGCAGAAAGAAGAAATAGATCAGTGACTGAAGCAACTAGAGCTATGTTATTTGAAGGTGACTTAGCAAAAACATTTTGGAGAGAAGTAGTGAATACAGCAGTATATACAATGACTAGAGTAAAAATCAGAGTAGACACAGACAAAACACCTTATGAATTGTGGTTTGGACATGCACCCTCAGTTAAGTATTTTAGAATTTTTGGAAGCAAATGTTATATTAAGAGAGATGATGATATAGGAAAGTTTGATCCTAGAAGTGATGAAGGAATTTTTCTTGGATATTCTTTGAAAAGCAAAGCATATAGATGTTACAATAAGAGAACTAAAAATATTGTTGAAAGTGAAAATGTAAAAGTTGATGAGAAGTTTAAAATTCGGGAAAGAATGCTTGATTATGAATCTGATGAAGGAACTAATCCGTAGCCTAACATTAAAACTACTGAACAATTTTATGAGACTGACAATGAATTGTTGAATGAAAGTCATGTTGAAGAAAATAGAGAAGAATCTACAATTGAAGAAAGATCAGTGACTATGACACCTAATAGGTATATATCAAGACATCATCCTATTGAGCAAGTCATTGGAAGTTTGGACAGAGGAGTTATGACTAGAAAGAAGGTACATTTATGTTTGATTTCGCAAATTGAACCTAAATCTACTAATGAAGCTTGTGAAGATGAACATTGGATTAAAGCCATGAAAGAAGAATTGGATCAAATTGAAAAGAACAAGACATGGTAATTGGTCCCTAGACCTAAAGACAAAAATGTGATTGGAACTAAATGGGTATATAGGAACAAGATGAATGAACAAGGAGAAGTAATTAGAAACAAAGCGAGATTAGTATGTAAGGGATACTCACAGCAAGAAGGAATTGACTATGAAGAGACTTTTTCCCCTGTGGCAAGACTTGAAGCGGTAAGAATATTTTTGGCTTATGCAGCATTTAAAAAATTCAAAGTGTATCAGATGGATGTGAAGTCAGCATTTCTAAATGGTGAATTAGAAGAAGTCTACATTGAGCAGCCTAAAGGTTTTCCTTTGACTCAAGAAGGAGACATGGTATGTAAACTAAAGAAAGCATTGTATGGACTAAAGCAAGCACCTAGAACTTGGTATGCTAGATTAGATAAGTATTTGTTAAAATTGGGATTTACAAAAGGAACATCTGATAGCAACTTATACACAAAAGAAATTGAGAATGGATTATTAATTTTGGTTATTTTTGTTGATGACATTATTTTTGGAGGAGAAGATGAAGCTAGTGACAAGTTTGCTGATGAAATGAAGATAGAATTTGAAATGAGTATGATTGGAGAAATGAAATACTTTTTGGGATTGCAAATAACACAAAACAAAGATGGTATCTTTATAAATCAGACTAAGTACTTGAATGATTTGTTGAAAAGATTCGGTATGGAGAATTGCAAACCAGTTGGAACACCTATGGTTACAGGACATAAACTATCTAGTAAAGATGAAACATCAAAAGTTGAGCAAAAGAAATACAGATCTATGATTGGTGGATTGTAGTACTTGACACACACTAGACCAGATATACAACATTCAGTTGGGATGGTAGCAAGATTTCAAGCCGAACCTAGAGAGTCACATTATGCAGCAGTAAAAAGGATATTGAGATATCTTAGAGGAACAATGGACTATGGACTGTGGTATGAAAATTTTGATGATTTTACCCTATGTACATATACTAATGCTGATTAGGGAGGCAGCGTTGATGACAAGAAAAGCACTAGTGGTGGAGCCTTTTTTCTTGGAGGAAGATTAGTTTCTTGGTTGAGCAAAAAGCAAAATTGTATCTCACAAAGTATAGCAGAAGTAGAATATGTTGCAGCAGCAAACAATTGTAATCAGATAATTTGGATGAAGCAAATGTTGATGGACATTGGAATCAAGTTTGATGAGCCTATTGTCATATATTGTGACAATACAAGTACAGTTAGTATGTCTAAGAATCTATTTTTACATTCTAAAACAAAGCATATAGAGATCAAGTATCATGTTGTAAGAGAGAAAGTTACAGAAAAAGAAGTCAGACTGGAGTACATAAGCACAAAGGAGCAGATAGCAAATATATTTACTAAGCCCTTGCCTAAGGATACATTTGAGTATCTGAGAGGTATGCTTGGGGTTATGCCCCAGCCTACTTTTGAGTAATGATGTAGTTGGTCGCATCCATCCAGTGGTTTATGACCCTATCTATTTTTTGGATTGGATGTTGGTACTTCCTCTAGGGGGAGTATGTGTATTTGAGCTGAGACATTGAAGACTCTTGTGAATGTATTTTCTAAATAGTGTCTTTTGACATTGAGCTATAATTTGACATAGTGATAGAATTTCTATCATTGATGTCAATGGGGGAGAGAATCATGAAAAAAATTGAGGAAACATTGAGGAACTACATTTTTTGAGAGATTGAATAGGATAATGAAGCAAGATTTGATTGATGATGAGTAGCAATGCAGTTGAGCAGCAGTGATTGGATTTTTGGAACATTGGATGTTTTTCATCTATGTTGCCATAAATGCCAATGGGGGAGATTGTTAGGAATGAATGTTGAAGCCTTTGGCATTCATTCTATAGCAGTGGTTGTTGCATTCATGACTATGATTGTCATTGATGTCAACACAGTGTTATTCTGGAGTTTTAGCAGAGACACAGGCACAATTTTATTTTGCACACATGTTATATTGAAAATTGAGTTATGCACAGTTGATGGTATGTTCTTTGGTGTGTTATTAGCCTATGGTTAAGAGCGCAAAGATAAATTCATTTTTTCATGAAATTTATAAGCATTTGGGTCGAAGAAGTATTCTGGCAGTTTTCCTGTGTAGCGGTTTTTGGTAATTGGAGGATATCTCCTAATCGAGATGGAATCTGATTCTACGTAGTTAAAGGGAAGTTTGAGACTCATTAGTGGTGACGTGATTCATAGTGCAAACTTTGAGCTCACACTATTGGAAAGTTATTGTATCTGGAAGCTAACAGTTTTATGTAATTTTGATGTAGCATGTTGAAATTATTATTTTGTATTTGCATGCCGACTCATGTGTTATTATTTGAGTGTGGTATAAAGGAAGGAATTTTTTCCTTGTTATGTATGAGGATTGTAAGAGTTGTGATATGAAATTATGAAATTTGTGATGTGAATGTATGCATGAAGTGAAGAAAAGAGCTAATTCAGTGATGAAGGAAGACTTGCGAAGTACATAGATCTGAATTTGTGATCTTGTGTAGCAGAGAGTGCGGTTTTGGCATAGTGTGAAGAAGGTAACATATTTCATATTATTCTATTGAATAATCCTAAGATCTGTTGGACAGTGAGTTCAAAGATCTTGCCTTGAAGCTATTTGGGCAGTGGGTCCTTCTGTCTTCCATAACTCCTAACAGTGTTAGAATCTTTTAACAGGGACTCAAAATCTCCTAACAGAGATTCATATATATTGAATGTATTTCATAAGACTCCTAACAGGGTCCATCCTCTAACAAGGAACTTTCATATTAGTGCATCATTTTGTGGGCATCATTCCCACTGGGGTTTACTCTTTGATCAAGAGGTTCCCTAGTTAACATATCTTGTGTTATTGTGTCATTGTGTATGGTTATCTTTCTATGGTTGGTTACTGCATTAATTATATGGTTTAAAGCTATTAAATTTGATATTGAATTTAATGATGATAAATGGTTTAATTATCAGATAACTGATTCACCCCCCCCCCCTCTTAGTTATCTTGGTGGTTTTTCCTTTCTAACATGGAATACACAATACCAAATGATGAATGCTTAATTTTTGTAATGGAAAGCTATATCAGAACCATCCATTTCTAGAACTTGATTTTCCTATAGTCATAATGATTTTTCTTATTTATTGAACATTGTTGACATACTTAAATGGAATACACAATACCAAATGATGAATGCTCAATTGTTATAATGGCAAAGCATTAGAACCATCCATTTCTAAAATTTGATTTTGTATAGTCTTAATTATTTTTTTATAGTCCTAATGATTTTGAAAATTGTTGACAAAGAGTGTTTCTTTTTTTATTATAGTATAAATGATTTTCTATAGTCATAATGATTTTTCTTATTTCTCATCTTTTGTCCCTTTTTGATTTCCTATGTCTATGCTTCGTGATAGGATTTTGTCACCTTCTTTTGATGGTATATTTCATTCACTCTATGTGGAATACTATTTTTTTCACTATTTTATTTCAGCTTGATATTTCTTTCATTTTCATATACACAGAGACTACACATGTTGATAAAAAAATGAGCTATTTGATTTATGTTTACTTTATTATTGTAAATGGTTAATATTTCTAATGGTACTCCTTGCTGTACTCCATATAAAAATAATAAATGTAGTAACGCTGGTGTGGTGCATTATTGATATAGGCTCGATGGCTCTTGTTAATGTGCCAAACTATCAATGTGGTGGTGGGCAGTGTGTGTTGAAGACTTCATGGACACAGAGCAACCCTGGACGATAATTTTGGTGCTGCCCAAATAGAAAAAAGGTTACTAATGTGTCTATATTTAATGTTTCTAATGTAAATACTATTCATTATATTATAAGAACTAATGTTGATTGGGCATCATAGGGAAATAATGGCTATGGATACTTTAGTTGGGTTGATGATAACTCATCTGGATCTATCTGCCCATCTCCACTTATCCGCAATGAAGGATTTCAGTGCAAAACGTGTCAGGCTAGGGAAAATTCTAAAATTATATTTTTACAATGCCTTCTCTATATTTTAATCACATATCTTTGTTGCGACCATATGCAGAGATGAACTCAAGAATTAGTTAGTTTAGTATTTTCATATTGTAACTAATATTTTAATATGGATATGATGAAACTTTTCTTTGCCTCAAGTGCGCATATATATGGTTTACATCTTTTTTAGAATAATGCTTCATGTTTATGGCTTAGGTGAGCCCCAATCTACTATCAATCACATGATTTAACATATAGTGTTTTCTTGGTTATTCCATTTGTTCCTTGACCTATGAAGGCCATTTGGTAATTTCTACTACACCTAAGGATCCATCAGTAGTTGTGGAAAATAGGATTCATGTTGCACTACCCAAGCTTTGAGATGGGAAAAGAGAGGCAAGAAGAGTGGAAAGAAGATGATATTCTTGAGATCATGGATCATTTTCAAGCTTCAGTGAGGCTTTGTACCATAGACTATCTGAAGATTTGTATGCAACATTGATTTAGGCTGGAGGTAAACTACATTTATCATGTAAACAACATGGTTGAATGCAATCTCTTTTGTGCATTTTCAAGAGTTTTCCCAGCAATACAAGTGTAAATAATGCATTGAACATAATCTACAAATATTGTGTGGTATGAAGTCTCACTAAAGTTTGAAATACAAGAGCAGGTGACATTGATCCCCCACATGATAGAGGTTGCGGGGATACTCCTCCCACCCATTTGTCGGCAATAGTAAAACTTATTGAAATTATACAAATTAGATAGTTGAAAAATGTTATATTTTTATGTTATTTTATTTAGGGTTTTGGAGTTATTATGATAGTTTTACTGATATTCCTATTACAATTTGATGTTCAGGATAGGGTAAAATCACCTGCAAAAACATAGGCAATAGTTGTAGATACAAATGATGATATCCCAGAAATCCCTAATCTAATAAATATGTTGAAGAAAAAACTAAAAAGAGTCAATACATAAATTATTAGCAAAAGAAAATTTTAGAAAATTTTAGAAAAAGCTGCCAAACATCTTAAGACTGTGAGGGACTCATATAGGAGTCTCATCTAGAACCCAAAGTATGAGCATCCTCCCTTTATTCCAGTGAGGGATTGGAATGAGTTCATTTTGGATGCAAAGGAGAAAGGGGATACTCAAAGAGGAATTACACCAGAAAATAAGAGAAGAAGGTATGCAATAGTATTAACTACTAGTAGAATGTAATAATGCACTAATTAGTGATCTTTATATCTATATCATGTAACATATTCCAAACTTTTCATAGGTTGCAGGACACATCAAAGGCAACAAAGGCCACACTACAAAAGATTTCACAATCACTGACAAACATAATTATAGGCATCATGGTCACATTTTTTTGGAGACAACATAATTGAGTTGTATACTAATGATAATGGAGTGCAACCTTTTCTCCTCCAATTCCATGTTGACACTATGGGATGTAGAACAACTTGGAATTGGAGGTGCAAAAGTTGCTCTCCATCATCTGGGTGTACCACTGAATTACATTGTCTCCAAAAAAAAATGTGACCATGATGCCTACAATTATGTTTCTCAGTTGTTGTGTCCTAAGACCCCTTATGACCCTTTACAACCATTTACAATCCCTAAGAATACATCTTAGAGGTCTTAAAATGTCATAAAGGGTCATAGGAGGCTCCTAGGATGGGCCAAATGAGCTTCCACATTCACGTGGTTGGGCCTATTAAGTAGAGAATGTTAAACTATTCTCAAAACAAAGAGAGGCTCAATAATTTAATAAAGGGATTATGAAGGGATTCCATTCTGGTGCGGGAGGTGTATTCAGACAGGGCATCCTGGTGTAAAGATGTCTCACACCATCATTATATGGTGGAGAAGAAGTTGAAGCAATAAAAAAAAATTTGGAGAGCCATGTTTTGGCACCAATCATGTAGTACAAGCACTAGAATTGATCTTTGTGGCACGGGATAGGAAATTTTTGTATATCAACATGTGATAGAGTTTGGGTATTTTTTAGTATTTAAATACATTTGTGGGATGTATTTTAGAGTTCGGATATATGGGAAGAATGGCTGTGAAAAAGATATTTCTTTTTTTCATTTTGAGAAGATCCAGAGTGATTTTGAGTCAGAGAGGAAATGCCCTAATCCTTCAAAAAGTTCTATTTCAAGGAGTTCTAATAACTTGAGGGACAGAAAATTATCTTTTGATCACTTAAATTTCTTTTCAACTCAACAAATAATTTTTTTTTCCCTCAAGTGATCAGAACTCGTAGAAATAGCACTTTTTGAAGGATTAGGGCATTTCCTCTGTGACTCAAAATCACTCTGGATCTTCTTAGAATGAAAAATAGAAATATCTTTTTCACAACCATTCTTCCCATATATTCAAACTCTAAAATACATCCCACAAATATATTTAAAAACTAAAAAATCCCCAAACTCTATCACATGTTGATATACAAAAATTTCCCAGCCTGTGCCAGAAAACTCAATTCTAGTGCTTGTACTACATGACTGGTGCCAAAACAGGGCTCTCCCAATCACTAACTGTGACCCGCTAGCAACAAGCAATAGAACAAGAGTGGACACTTGAAGATAAATATCAAATAGGGGAAAAGCACCTACAACAATAGAGGCAATAGCTATAGATACAAATGAGGATATCCCATAAATCCCTAATATATTAAATACAGTGAAGAAAACACTAAAAAGAGTAATGTAGAAATTATTACTATTTTAGAAGATGCAAATCCAACCGAGGATATGCTGAATAGGATAGATCAATTACCTAGTCATGGACATCACGGTGAGGCCAGTAGTAGCATCATGCAAAATAGTAATAATTTTTGCATTGACTCTTCTTTAGTTTTTTCTTGACCATATTTATTATATTAGGGATTTCTAGGATATCCTCATCAGTTAATTATATTATATGTCATGTTAATGAATATTGTTATGTGTTAATGAATTCTTGATTAGTGTTACATATTAATGAATATTATATCATATTAATGGATGTTATGTGATTGTATTGATTGAATGTTATAGTTCATAAATGGATGAATGAAGTGTGTAGTTAGATGTTAATGGGGAATTTAGATTGATGTTAGAAGAGGGGGGGTGAGGCCAGATGAGCTTCCACCTTCATGTGGTTGGCCTTGTTAAGTAGAGAATATTAAAGTATTTGCGAAACCAAGTGAAGCTCAAACTAACATACCTTTATTATTTAATCAATTTCATTCATTCTAGGTCTTTGCTCATAAGTGCATTTTGAATGTGTCATTGTTAGGCAACTATCAAATAAAAAACTAGAAGGGCCAATAGTCAACTTCTCATTGTCATTGGCTGGCATGATTAAGCTTCATTTTGTGTAAGTATTCTCATATTGAATGTGTCAACCTCTCTTGGCCTAATGTGTATTATTTTATTGGTTTGTGTTTTTGAGTAGGTGAAGTGTTAAATCAGTTCCTATCTTCTATTCTTAATTCATTCAAATTGTAGGAGGGCCTGATAGACATACTCAACATAGAATTGACTTCTAGTCTATGCAATTGAACACACTAAGTCTTTGGCTAGAGAGAAAGAGTTGGGTAATGTTGTTTCTGGAGGCCTATGCAATTTTCCTCAGTGGCCTCTTTTTTTTTAACAAGTATTTTTATATATATGTAGTGTCCATGTTTTTTTTAATATAGATTCTTTTTGTGTATATGCTAGTGCCATGGAACCTAAATAAACAATTATAAATGTAATAGATAATGTCTTTGATGAAGGAATTGATGTACCACATGTAAACCAAAATCCATGCTTAATGCCATTTTGTGCAAAATGAGTTTGTCTATTAGCATATCAGATTTTGTTGCACCCTTCATGACTGTAATGTTTAAGTTAAGTATTGATGCAATTTTCTAAAGTAGCAAGTTCTGTTGTCATTGTTTTTTTTCTAGTGGTTCTGAGGAGATCAAGAATTATCAAGGAAAGATATTGAAGTGGAAAGGAAAATTTTCTAAGAGGTTACAAATATTGAGTCATCGATCAGGTATACTTTTTTTTAAGTAATCACTATAGAAATGGTTAAGTTTTCTTGAATTTTTAAAATAAGTCATAATTATTCAGTATCATATTGTTAGCTGCAAGTTGCAGGTCTTCATACCATAAATTTTAGAGTTCAACTCTTACATGGACAAAGTTGTAGGTTATATTGAACCATATGTTATATTTTTTGACTCTTTAGTTGCTAGAAAGATTAAATTCACATCCTAGTTGTCATTGTGTTTGGGACATAAAACTTTATTTAACTAAATTAATTCTTTTAATATTAAGATAAAAAATCTACAAATAAAGCCTAGATTGGTGACTGCATAGAAAACTATCATATGAAGAACTACTGAAATGGCAGTATCAAAGTTCCTTACAAGAAATCCACGTATCAAAATCTAGTTGTAGGATTGAAAAAAAAGACAAGATAAAAAAGTTCATAGGCCCATACAAGACACCCACCAAAATATAGACCATCAATTTATAGAACCCTTGCAAGATATCCCAAGGAACGACGGGTAGTGAAAACCAGATAGATAGAAAAAATAACATAATCATATGCTGCCTCACCTATTTGAGGTAAGCCAAACTTGGTCCAATTCTCTTAACAATGGTACATATTTGTCCAAGTGCAGCAACCTTCAAAGATTTGCAGCGGTAAAGAGAATCCCTATATTTTATCAACCTAACATAGTCTTTGGCCACTTTGGCAATGAGATTGCGAGCAATATTGATCTGGACAAGGGCCAACTTGTAGTGATCTTTATCATATAAAACATTTAGCAGATCTCCATAAAATGGATGCACATCATCTTGGCAGGGGAAATCATCTTAACAAATACATCTGAAGCAGCAGTAGAAGAAGCAATAGCAGCAGAAGCAGTAGCGGCAAAAGTAGCAGCAGCAGCAAATACATCACTGGCACTTCTTCAGGCATATTTCATTGACTCCTCAAAATGAGCAGCCTTTATTTTAGCTACCTCATCACTATCATCCTCATCCATTGCCTTGGGATTCTCACTTCTTTTTCTTTCATGTTCAATATCCTATAAAAGTATAGAGGAAAGAGAACATGACAAATTGAAATAATAAGATACAAGTTGAGGAAAATTGAATAAAAAAATGTAAAATTATAACAAACCAGTTCAAAAAAAACCATTAAGAAATTCATAACCAAATCTAGTTTGCAAAAGCCACCACAATTGAAACTCACCTTCTCAATGTTTTCTCTAATATAATACTTGCAAGCATGTTGAAAAATGTCTTTAATATCGGCTCCATTGAATCCTTGGGTATAACAGGCCAATGCCATTAGGTATAATGAAAACTATTTTCTTGGTTGTCATACCATCCATCTCTATCAACAACTGGTTAAGGACTCTATCCGTAGCACCACCAGCATCCCCAACACTACTTCCACGCTACAAAATGCAAACCAATTATGCATCACCAGTCAGAGCCTATCTCTCAAATAGTTCAAACAAAATGAAAAAACCCACAGTTTCACGCAAAGCAGAGAAAATCAATTGCTAGAGCCCGCTGACAAATCTCTATAATATTTCATCAATAAATATAATGGATGGGGCATTCTTCTCAAACTCCTCAAAAGCCTTCCAGAGATTTCTTTCACTTTCTCCAACCAACTTTGGCATGATCTCAAGTCCATTGATACAGAAAAAGAAGGCACCGGTTTCATTTGCCACTGCCCTAGAAATTAAAGTTTTCCCAGAACCACGAGGCCCGTAGAGAAGAATACCCTTTGGGGGCTTCACACTAATAGATTTGAAGAGTTGTGGGCATCTAAGAAAAAGCTCTATCAATTAATGGATCACCAGTCAAAATTAGTTAAACTAGACTTTCTTTGTTGTAGAATTGATTTAGTATAGAATATTTTCCAGCAGGATTTTCTTTTAAAAAGAAAGGTTTTCATAGCATTATCTACCACTTGAGAAAAATTTTCCATAGCTAAATTTCCTTGCCACAGTTAATATTTCTCTAAAGACTTACAAGTTAGTAATTCCTCAGGTAGAACAGACACATTTGTCACTTCATTAAGATGACAATTGTGTACTAAGTTTCCTAACTGTATAAGTCATCATCATCTTTATTATCTATTGTACCAAATACATTTGAAGCACCAATAGAAGCACTGGGAAATAGAAATTTAGAACCAAAGCCTCAAGATTGCTGTAGTGTTTGTGCAAAGGCTTGATACTTTTGAATATCAGCATCACTAACACTTCTTTGGGCATATTTCATTGACTCCTCAAAATGAGTAGCCTTTATTTTAGCTACCTCATTGCTATCATCCTCATCCATTTCCTCGAGGTTCTCACTTCTTTTTCTTTTACATTCAATATTATCCTATAAAAGTGCAAAGGAAAGAGAACATGACAAATTGAAAAAATAAGATACAAGTTGAGGAAAATTGAATCAAAAAATGTAAAATTCTAACAAACCAGTTCAAAAAAAACCATTAAGAAATTCATAACCAAATCTAGTTTGCAAAAGCTGCCACAATTGAAACTCACCTTCTCAATATTTTCTCTAATAGCATACTTGCAAGCCCACTAACAAATCTCTATAATATCTCATCAATAAATATAATGGACGAGGCATTCTTCTCAGCCTCCTCAAAAGCCTTTTGGAGATTGCTTTCACTTTCTCCAGCCAACTTTGACATGATCTCAGGTCCATTGATACAGAAAAAGAAGGCACCAGTTTCATTTTCCACTACCTTAGCAATTAAATTTTTCCCAGAACCAAGACGCCCATAGAGCAGAATACCCTGTGGGGGCTTCACACCAATAGATTTGAAGTGTTTTGGGCATCTAAGAGGAAGCTCTACCAATTCACAGATCACCAATTAGAGCCTATCTCTCAAATAGTTCAAAAAAAATGAAAAAACCCACAATTTCATGCAGAGTAGAGTGGATGGATTGCTAGACCCCAAAGCAGTCTAGAAAATAGAATGAGCAAGGACCCACTGGCAATAAGTAGAAAAATGAGTGTGAACACCTGAAGATAAATTAGACTAATCACTAATTAGGATGTCGTTGGTGATTAGTTTGGATATTTATCTTCAATTTTTTTTAAACACTACATGTTTTGTCAAAATTTTGACTAACCTACATCAAAACTCTGGCATAAAATTGACCATTCTGTGTCGAAATGTGGCATCGCGGGTTTGGCATCTTGGTCAGAGCCACTAAATATTTTGACCAACTATGGTCAAAATTTAACCATCATGAGTTTGGCATCCTGGTCGGAGCAACCAAAGTTTTTGACCAATATTAATTTATATTGGTTGAAAGATTGACCAATACACAGACACATGCCAATGTTATTTTCAGCCTAGATTGCCCCCTTTTTCGACCAACATGGCAGTCGATAATTTGATAGTTTTAGGTATGGGTCAATATTTTGATGCAGATAATAGTGACGAACCAGTTGGTTGACTATTCGACCATGTTGGGTAGAAACTTTGACCAATATTGCGTTGAAAAATGGTGCAAAACGTACTAGTGTGCATACAAGATTGTTAAGAAAGGTCTAAAGTTAGACCTAGCCGAGCTACTACTGAAACAACTAGAAGGGAACATGAGAACCATTCAAGTAGAAAAGATAAATATGTGTAAGTTTTATTCATTACTAGTCTATATATTCTTCTACCTGCAAAACTACTTCCCATCTATTGATAATATTGACTAGGATGTCAATCGACCAGTGATTATACAAATAAGTGAGTTTATTCAAAATTTAGGTTAGAATTTTGTAACTATCATAGATAATTATTTCAGAAAATTCAAGCATAGAATACATAAAAGAAGTAGGATTCCAAGTCAACTGGTAGAGAAATGCAAGGATGAAATATGTTTTCTGGTGGATACCGACACCACCTTAATTAAGGCAGTTGATCCAAGAACTGCTTGGCTAGAACCAATGGAATATGAACTAGATATTGACCGAGCCTCTAGGTAAATTAAGGCACGGTTGGCCGATCCCAAAGATCCAAAAGCTACTAGGTTTGGAATCTATGAAGAAGTGAAGTTAAGAATAAAAATGGATCTAGTTGGACCAAAAGTGAGTAGGAAATCTAAGAAGATGATGGAAACTTTGGTGAAATATTCACAGAAGATGAAGAACAAGAAGTAGTAGCTAAGTCATTTGATGAACCAACTGAGGAACAACTTCTGATTGGGAATAGTGAACATGATGAAGAGGCTGAGTCAGATAAGGAAATTTGATGTAGGAGCATCTTGGGTCCTTGGCAATCCTGTGTCACCAAAAACATGTTTGTGTTTTCCTATATTGCTTGGTTCCTTCTTTGACCAAGTTGGTTCAGTGTTTCTTAGTTTCCTTTGTTCATCGGTGTTGGTTGGTTATCTCTCTAGTGCTCAGTGATTTTCCCTAGCGTTGGGTGATGCTTGTCTAACACTCAGTTATCCTTGCTTACTGAGTTGTTTATTTTGGATTTCTATTGAGTCCAACTCTTGTAATTAATTTTGGTCACAGATTGAATGATGGTATCTATCATTGGGAAGTGTATGGACCTAGATCTGGTCATTCCTTCTGTTGATGGTGGATCTAAAGGCCAACTTGATTTGGTAACCTCTTGTATAAATGTAGTTGTTTGGTTAGAATTTAGGGAGTCAGTTTTGGAAGTAAGCTTTTGGATAACAGATAGAAGCTAGAAGATTAGAGATTATTGGAAGATCCTCGCATGTTGGAGGACTTCTATACTTGATTGTAATATCTATCCTAAACTGGGAAGGCCTTACAGCCTGACATGTATGAATCAAATTGAAGTAAATATATGAGAGATATTTGCATTCTCTCTCTCACTTGTGTGTTTGTTTATTCCACATGTGATCTTTGCAAGGTGGACCTGGTTAGGGTATGCCTTTGGCCCCTCTCCCCGTCCTCCCTTGTGTTAGGTGGTATCAGAGCCAGGTGAGATCTAGATCTAGGTTTGTGAATCTAGGTTTGAGGGTTCCTTCTTGTCAAACCCTAGTTGGTTTTTTGTGGGGTAGAAGATTGTGATCTAGTGTGCAATTGCAAAGGGTTTCAAGATAGTTTGTGGGAGGCAAGATGTGGATCCAAGATTGGTAGACATGTTCACACAACTTTTTGCTAGATTAGAAACTGCTAAAACAACCCAAAGAAGAGGAAGACATCTTGAAGATGTTAGTGATGATGAAATTGAGGAAGAACAAGGTGATGTAGAACCTGCACCAATGATGGATCAAGGTGAGGAAATATTGTTGAAGGATTTGACAAATTTGAAGTCTACACCACACTTCAATCCTCCTGAGTATAGTGGAAAATTGGATTCTAATGAATTTGTGGACTGGATCACTGAGATGGAAAAGTACTTTGAATATGAAAATGCACCTGAGGAAAAGAAGGTGAAATTGCAAGCACAAAGTTGAATAGTCATACATCCTTGTGGTGGGAGAATCTGCAATTTGATAAAAAGAGGAAAGGCAAAGATAAAATCAAGGTATGGAATAAGATGGTGAATAAATTGAAAGGAAAGTTCTTACCTTGAGATTATCAAATTAACCTAGTTAGGCAAATGCAAAGTTTGAGGCAAAAAGATAGCTCCGTAAAATAATATACTGAGGAATTCTATAGATTAGATATCAGATTTGGACATGATGAAGATGATGTGGAAAGAATTTCTAGGTACCTGAATGGTTTGAGAGTTTCCATCCAAGAAGAAATCAGTTTGGTTAAATTGGAGAGCATTGAAGGCTGAGGAGAAATTGAACAAGAAACATGAGAAAAGACAAAGAGGTAGAGGTGGTAGATTCCCTAGAGGAAGAGGTATATCTTATGGTGAAAATAGTAGATCTGAACCTACAAAGAAAAATTTGGATAAAGGGAAGACCGAGTGGAAAGCTGAAAGTTCATCTAGAGGCAGAGGCATTAACTACTGAGGTGGTTATAACAGAGGTGGTTTTTGAGGAACTTGTTACAATTATGGAGTTGAAGGACATAGATCATTTGAATGGACACATGCAAGTAAGAAGGTCGGTAACAGTAGAAATGCTTTGGTACAAGAAGAGTCACCGAATGAACCTAAGAAGGAAAATAAATTGACAGTAAGGAGAGAACTTTGGAGCGAAGGTAAAAAGGAAGATCTGGTAAGGAAAAGTTTGTTCAAGACTAGATGTAGAGTTTCTGATAAAGTTTGGAAGGTAATCATTGACAGTGGTAGCTCAAAGAATTTGGCATTTGAGGAAATGGTTACAAAGTTGCAGTTGAAAAGGTTGGAACATCTGAAGCCCTATCAAATTTCATGGCTCAAAGATGCGCATACACTCTTGGTAAGTGAACAATGTTATGTGAATTTGAAAATTGGAAAGTACTATGATAAGGTATTATGTGATATCATGCCTATGGATTGTTGTCATATTTTATTGGGTAGACCTTGGAAATATGATAGGCATGCTATATATGATGGGAGATTGCATAAATATACTATTTGGGCTGATGGAAGAAGACAAATCTTGTTACCTTTGATTGAAAAACCTGTTAGTAATGTTTGCACATCTGTGAAATTTGTTAAGGATTTGAAGAAGAATGATGTATGTTTTTTTATGATTCCTAACAAACTGAGTAAGAAAATAGAGGATAGTGTCCCTCGAGAAATTTATAAGTTACTCACCGAGTATAGTGAAATTATTTCTGATAATGTACCTAATGTTTTTCCACTAAAGAGAAGCATTGATCATTCCATGGATCTAATTCCTAGAGCTATTTTACCGAATAAGGCACCACATCGGTTGACACCTACCAAGAATTAGGAATTGAAACAATAGATTCAAGAATTGTTGCAGAAAGGTTTGATCAAAGAAATTTTGAGTCCTTGTGTAGTACCTATTGTATTGGCACCTAAGAAGAATGGAGAATGGAGAATTGAGAATGTGTATTGATTTCAGCGCAATTAACAAGATAATAGTGAAATATAGGTTTCCTATACAAAGAATGGATGACATAATGGATAGTTTGACTAGAGCAAAGTATTTTACCAAAATTGATTTGAAAAGTGGGTATCATCATATCAGAATCAGAGAAGGTGATGAGTGGAAGACTTCTTTCAAGACAAAAGAAGGTTTGTATGAGTAGTTGGTTATGCCTTTTGGTTTAACTAATGCATCGAGTACTTTTATGAGATTGATGAATGAAGTTTTGAAGAAATTCTTGGGTAAGTTTGTGATTGTATACCTAGATGATATTCTGATATTCAGTAAGACCAGAGAAGAACATTTGTTGCATGTTAAACAAGTATTGCAGAGATTGAAAGAAGAAAAGTTGTTGATAAATCTGAAAAAGTGTTCATTCATGAAAGAGGAGATTGTGTATTTGGGATTTGTGATTTCAGCTGATGGTTTGAAGATGGACCCTGGAAAGGTTGAAGCTATTTTTAATTGGCCTACACTTGAGAATGCTAGTGAGGTAAGATCATTTCATGGTTTGGCATCTTTTTACCAAAAGTTCATTAGGAATTTCAGTTCAATTTGTAATGCTATGACTGAGACTATGAGAGGAGATAAAAGAGAATTCAAGTGGACACGTGGAGCTAATAAAAATTTTGAGACTCTGAAGCGGAAGGTTGTTGAATTTTCTATTTTGGCATTGCCTGATTTTAACAAGGTATTTCAAGTGGAATGTGATGCAAGTGGCAGTGCAATTGCAACTATGTTGAGTCAAGAAGGTAAACCTGTTGCTTTCTTTAGTGAAAATTTGAATGATGCAAAAAGGAAATACTATGTGTATGATCAATAATTCTATGCTATTATTCAAGCACTGAAGAAATGGAGACATTATTTGATACCGAGTGAATTTGTGTTGTATACCGATCATAAAGCTTTACAGTATTTGGGTAGTCAGAATAAGTTGAATCAGAGACATATGAAGTAGGTTGAGTATTTTTAGAGTTATACATTTTTAATAAAGCATAAGAGTGGAGTCACTAACCGAGTTGATGATGCATTGAGTAGAAGGAGATCTTTGATGACCGAGATGAAAATTGAAGTTCTTAGCTTTGATGACATGAGATAGTCTTATGAATTTGATCCAGATTTTTCTGAGCCATGGAGAAAGTGCAAAGCACCTATTCAAGATCAACCGAGTACTAAATAGGAAGAATATTTCATTCAAGAAGGTATGTTGTTTAAAGGTATTCAGTTGTGTATACCGAGAGGACCAATGAGAACTAATTTGATAAAAGAGAAACATAGTAGTGGTTTGGCTGGACATTTTGGTGTTTATAAGACATTGAATTTTCTTAAGGAGAAATAATTTTGGCCACAGTTGTATAATGATGTTCATAAATTTGTGAAAAGTTGTGGGATTTATCAAGTTGCAAAAGGAGTAAGTCAGAATACTGGATTGTATACACCGATTTCTATTCCTGAGAAACCTTGGATTGATATCGATATGGATTTTGTTCTTGGATTACCAAAGATAGTAAGAGGTAATGATTCTATATTTGTTATTGTGGATAGATTTTCTAAAATGGAACATTTAATACCTTGTAGAAAGACATCAGATGCAGTACATATAGAAGATCTTTTCTTTAAGGAAATTGTCAAATTACATGGATTACCGAGGAGTATTATGTTTGACCGAGACAATAAGTTTGTTGGATACTTTTGGAAGACCCTTTGGAGAAAGTTTGGCACTGAGTTAAAATATAGTTCTACATTTCACCCACAGACCGATGGACAAACAGAAGTTGTGAATAGAATTTTGGGAAATATTTTGAGATATTTAGTTGGAGACACACCGAGTAACTGGGATTCTATGTTGGCACAAGAAAAGTTTGCATACAATAATTTAGTGAATAGGAGTACTAGAAAAACACCTTTTAGGATTTAAATGGCATACAAATGAGAGGTATATCAAATTTGAGAGATATTGTTGATGAAAGAAAGAGAAGTTCTAAAGGAGAAAAATTTGTTGAGTACATGAAGACATTGCATTAAGATGTGAAATATAAGTTGGAGAAAAGTAATCAAAAATACAAAGACAGAGTTGATAGATCAAGAAGCATAAGACTTTTGCAGTCAATGATGAAGTGATGGTTCATTTGAAGAAAGATAGATTTCCTATTGGAACATGTGGGAAGCTGAAAATGAAGAAGTTTGGACCTTGTAAAATTTTGACACTAGTATAATTGGCACCTATTTTCGACAAACAATTGGTTAAATTTTCTACCAAAATTGGTCGAATAATCGATGAATGGTTTGATCTCTATTTTTCGAGTCAAATTTTTGACATATCGTTGTTAAGGTAGAATGTTCTACACCAATCTTGGTCAAAATTCACATTTTCTATTAGGAAATCATTAGGTCGAAAGCTTTAGACCTTTCAACCTGCTTTGGTCGAAATCTTTAGACCATTCGACAGGGATGCCAAACCCATGATGCTAAATTTTGACATAAAGTGGTCGATATTTAGACCAATCTTTGTGAGAGTTTTGACCAAGGTTCGTCAAAATTTTGACTAATAATGGAATGTTAAAAAAAAAAACTGAAGATAAATATCTAGAGTAATCACCAACGACATCTTACTTGGTGATTAGTCTAGATATTTATCTTTAGGTGTTACTTTACATTAATATATATCATTGTTTATTTTGTTATGTTACTTTACTATTTTTTTAACGGTAATTGGTAATTTTATTAATCATATAGGGTTAGAACCTGGGCTGAACCAAGGATGGCTAAATTTAGGAGAGCTATCTCCCCAAACATTTGGTAAACCCACATCAATCACACAAGCTTGAGAAGATACAACTTCCCATGTTGATGCAAATGATCATCTAATCGCTCATCCACCTTGTCTCGGCACCCAATAGGTCTTTTATTTTCTCTTCCCTCTGGTGTGGCTTCTACCTTTCTAGCACTTTTCCCATCATCCAAACCATCCACTCCCTTCATAACATTGGTCACTTTACATGCATTTCCAATTTCCTAATTTGATGTCTCACCATGCACAGCTTGAGAAAAAATCTTTTGTTGCTTCACCTTCTTCTCCACCATATAATGATGGTGTGAGATGTCTTTCCACTAGGATGCAACCTTGGACATTTTTTTCTTGGAGCATTGGGAAATTTTATTCCCTATCTGAAAACACTTCCTACACTGGAATGGAATCCCTTCGTAATCTAGAGGCTGTTCCCAACACCCTTTACTAGTTTTAAGTAATCTTATATGATCACTAGCACATTTCGTACATGGATGAGAAACAATATCCAAAGCTTCTCGATTCTGAGAAGAAGTATGATTGGAGGCCAAAGAAGGGATATTTGTGAAGGTTTTATAGATGTAGGTTACTGAATCATCATCTCTACATTGGTACTCAATTTGGAAACCCTCATATGTATATAGCCACTCTAGAAAATCTCCACATCTAGCAAAACTCTTGGAAAGATGTATATAGCCACATTTTGCTAGATGTATATAGCCACGTTTTGCCAATAGGTGCCAATTATACATCTATATACTGAATCATCATCTCTACATTGGTACTCAATTTGGAAACCCTCATATGTATATAGCCACTCTAGAAAATCTCCACATCTAGCAAAACATGGCTATATACATCTATATTCATCTAGCAAAACGTGGCTATATACATCTATATTCAAAAATAGGTGCCAATTATACATCTATATACATCTAGAGTTTTTAGATTCTGGAAAGACGTATATGCAGTGGAGGCCAGAATACATCTATTGGAGGACCTTGTATTCAACAGATGTTGGCAAGCGATCCTTCTTAGTTGTTGTTTTTTTATAAGGTTTGTCTCAATTCCAATAGGTTGTAGTTTCATATTCTAGATGTGTAAGTCAGAGGGGGCTTACAATAATAAATCATGTAATGAGGGGGCTTAGAACAATAGTATATGCAAATTTCATTATTTAATAATGAAAATCTATTAAAATGTTTCCAGTTGCCTCATTTAACTTGAGGTTTGTCCTGTATTATTTTGGTCATTATGGCCCTCCTCCATTCTCTAAATTTATTCATTATCTATGGTTTTTCAATCCCGCAATGTCAACTTGGAACCGAAGGAGTAGTATTTTCTTTGCATCATTTGGGTATACAACTCAATTATGTTGTCTCCAAAAAATTGTGACCATGATGCCTACATTTATGTTTCTCAGCTGTTGTGATATCTACATTTATGTTTCTCAGCTGTCATGTTTATGTGCATGTTTTTTATGTGTTTGGGAAGACATCTTTCTAGTCTGGGCCTGGATCCTACCACAATTAGCTTCATAATAAATGAAGGAGATGAGAGATGAGCAATTAGATTCCCAAGAAAAATCTCATAAATGAACTATGTGTACCCCAATTCATGTGCCTTATGTGTGTACCTAAATGATATATTTGAAACAACAAGGGTAAGGCTTAAAGAAGTTAATTTTTCATCACAGTTTGTAGTTGTTGTAGTAGTAGAGCATCATGCACCACCTTCAGCACAATATGATCACTAGATAGATTTGTATGTTTTATCCACAATGACTAAACTTCATAAAACATACAGACATGTCTAGTGATCATATTGTGCTCAAGGTGGTGCCTGATGCTCTGTTGTTGCAACAACTACAGACTGTGATGCAAAATTAACTTCTTTAAGCCTTACCATTTTTTGTTTCAAATATATCATTTAGGTACATGCAAAGGGCACAAGAATTGTTGGCAAGTTGACTATACTAGTGTATATGACTTAATATAGTTTTTTCATTATGGCAAAAAAGTCATATGATGTTTTGGAGTTAGCACTCATGATAAGAAGATCATAAATTGGCTAAGTGTTAAAAACTTGACAGTGTGCAGAGTACCTGAAGGTCAGGGCATCAGCACACGTGAATATGATAGAATTATGGTATGCACCCTAGAATTTAAGTTGGTAAGACCATATTCATGCTAATTCTAAGAGTGCATGATCAGAAGATTCAGTATGAGGAAGATACAGAGATTTTAAGTTGCACAGATAGTGAATGCCACAGAAGAACAGTGCAAGCAGCTGACTGTTGGTATTTTGGTTAGCGGTTATATTATTGTTGTGTAAGGGCTATGCACCTATTTTAATTAGGTTTTAGACATATAATTATGTTTTTTTGTAAAGACAATTGAGCCAATTCAATTGGAAGCATTGTATGTAATCGGTTAAAGGGCCGACCTAGTTAATTGTTTTGTATGTGCATATAAATATTAGATGCGTCATTGTAATGAAGTAGGTAAGTGAATATAGAGTTGAAATAATCAAATCAGAAGTGTGCTAAGAGTTGATAAGATGTATTAGAGCTTTGCAAGAGGTCAAAGCATTAGCACATCAAGGGAACTGATCAGACAAGCAGTGTCATAGTGCCAGTTCATCCAGTAGATATAGTGTGTATCTGAGATCAAAAGGTTGTAGCCTTCACCACTTGAGTAGTGAGCTCTAGGACAATGTGTCCCCAACCCTAATAGGGTTATTGTAAAATACTCCTAATAGGGTACGACCCTTGACCAAGTCACTGTACTAAATACATTGTAAAGCAAATCCTAACAGGGTTAAGGATCTTCTAACAAGGATCATAAAACACTAGTATAGATTATTAGTGGGCGTCAATTCCCACTGAGGTTTTTACCTATTTGGGTTTCCCCATAACCAAATTGGTGTTATGTGTTGAGTTCATGTTTCTTATTTATGTTGATGTTCATTTTAATACTTAAGTATTAAAGTTAAGTTTAAGAAGTAAAGAAAAAGATTAAATTAAGTGAACATTGATTCACCCCCCCCACCTCAGTGTTCCCATTCCTAACAATTGGTATCAGAGATCTGGTCCTCAGCAAATAATTTTAACCACTTGAGGAGATCACAGACAAAGTAGAAATGAAACATCTAAAAAGAAATCTTGAAGCTGCTCTTGAAGACCTAGACAGATTTGAAAAATAAATTGAAGAACTAAAAGAAAAAGTCAATGATGCTCAAGAAGTCATCAAAAGGCTAAGAAAATATTTGAAAGAATTATGTACCAATGATTTGTTAGGAATAAGGTGTCTCAACCTTGGATAATTCCTATTCTTATTATTTGTTTTGCAAAATGTATTTCTTACAAATAATGTTGATGTGTCAGCATCTTGAATTGTGTGTAAGGAGATCATGGCTAAAACGGTTATGAAGGATTCCTATGACACATAAGAGCTATGTCAGGAAGATTCAATGACAAGTGAAGACATGTGGCAACTGATAAATTTGAGTACTGTACACTCTTCCCCAATTGTGGGGTTTGGGGTTCCTATTTTCTCAAAGAATGGTAAAACCCTAATACGGTTATCTTTGGGAGTAGCCCTAAAAAGTGAAGCGCATGATATAAGCATTTTTTAGGGTTGTGAAGAGATGTGATTTGAGTGTATTGTTGGAACATTTTATGCTGTCATGATTTGTCTTCAAGGTTTTGAAATCTTCTGAAAGAACTTGCATTGAAAGTGTATTGTAAGCTGCAATAGTTTTGATCAATACATTGTGCAAGTTTTGGAGTGCTGGGGTTTTTACCGAAAGGTTTCCCCAGGGTATATCATTGTGTTATTCTCTATTTTTCTATATGCATGGTATGTGGTTGCAATTCTTTATTAAATTAGTTAACGAATCTGAAATTGTAAGGATTTAAAAGAATTTGCACAATACTTTCCTATAGAGATTAGCGTAGGAAGCTGTTTCCACACCTGAGTTTCCTTACAAGTGGTATCAGAGCTTGATCAACTTTTGATCCTAGTTGTTGGGTAGGGTTTTTTGAGCTGATCTCAAGTTTGAGTGTGAGTTTTTTGCAGAGCATTCTGAATCTTATTTGCAAATTGAGATGGCAAGTTCATCATATGGGAGAATGGAGGTGGAGAAATTTAATGGCACTGATTTCAAGTTGTGGAAACTCAAGATGGAAGACATGTTGGAAGATCATGACCTATGGGAAGTGACTTCAAGTACTAAAAGACTAGAAACTATAGCTCAATTAGATTGGGATATCAAAGAAAGTAAAGCTAAGGGTCTCATAAGACTCTGTTTAACCGATGCAGTTCTTCTGAATGTTCTAGATGAGAAAATCACAAATAGTTTGTGGAAAATACATGCGGACATGTATTAGGCCAAATCTCTGGTGAACAAGTTGTTCCTGAGGAAGAAGTTGTACTCTCTATGAATGGAGGAAGGTGGATCCTTAATGGATCATTTAAATGCATTTAATCTGCTGGCTACACAGTTGACATCAGCTGGTGTCAAGTTAGAGGAGGAGGATCATTGCTACACACTTTTGTGTTCTTTACTAGATTCATGGGACCATCTTGTGATGGCTCTTGGAATCACGTTAGTCACCTTCAAAATGGATGATGTGGTGTCTTCGCTGCTATCAAAGGAGATGCAGAGAAAGTCTTCTGTTACGGAAAAAGAAGCCCTTGCTGTCTATGGGAGATCCACTGAAAGAGGGAAGAAAAACGATAATAAGTCTAAAAATAAGGGTAGATCCAAATCCCATGGGAAGTCAAAGACTTCCAATAAGTCCAAGGCAAAATGTTGGAATTGTGATAAATCTAGGCACTTCCGTAAAGATTGCAAAGAGCCAAAGAAGAAGAAGAAAGGTTCAGATTCAGCTTCGGAAAGATCTCAAGAAGATGGTGATGCATTCATCGCAGCTTTGGTAGTCCATGCATCTGATGATGTGTGGTTGGTTGACTCAGGTGCATCTTTTCACATGACCTCTCATCGAAAGTGGTTCTCAAAATATGAAGATTTCAATGGTGGAAAGGTGTACTTGGGTGATGATTCTCACCTAAAGATAGTTGGACGTGGAAGGGTCACTATCAGATTTCCTGATGGATGAGTAAAGGGAATCAATGGAGTTATGCACATTCTAGGTTTGGCACAAAACCTATTATTTGTAAGTATGTTGAATGATGTAGGTGTGCAAGTTGTTTTTTTGAAAGAAGGATGCAAGATGATGAGAGGATCGATAGTGCTTGTGAGGGGTACTAGGAGAGGTACCTTATTTCAGCTAGATGCATGTATTCCTCTATGTAATAGTTCTTCATCCTCACCATCTGAACAAGTAGTGAAGAAGTCTGTGGTTATTGGTTCCGATGGTAGTGCAAACACTTTGGAAGGTAAGCTCCCTACAGAAAAGACAATGTTGTGGCATATGAGATTTGGCCACATTGGTGAAAAGGGTCTCAGAACCCTCAAAAATAAAAATCTTGTTGAGGGGTTAAATGATTGCAATCTCAAGTTTGACTTCTACGAACACTGTGTCTATGGTAAAAAAAATTGTGTTCAATTTTACTCTAGTTCTCACAAATCTTCTGATGTTTTGGATCTTATTCATTCTGATGTATTTGGTCCTGTAAAAGTTCCTTCAATCTCCAAGTCTGTATTTTTTGTATCTTTCATAGATGATTATAGGAGAAGGACTTGGATTTATTTCCTTAAAAGTAAGACACAAGTCTTTAGTCGGTTCAAGGAATTTAAAGCTCTTATAGAGAATCAGACTAGTTAGAAGATTAAGTGTGTGAGAACTGATAATGGTGGTGAGTTTTGCTCAGTGGAGTTTGAACAGTTCTGTAAAGAACAAGGTATCGAGAGGCATAAGACAACTCCTTATACCCCACAACAAAATGGAGTTATAGAGAGAATGAATAGGACACTGATGGAGAAGGCTAGGAGTATGCTTAGTGGAGCTGGTTTAGAACAAAGGTTTTGGGCTGAAGCTGTGGCCACTGCTTGCTATCTAGTTAATAGATATCCTACATCAGCCCTTGTTGGTAAGACACCCATGGAGGTGTGGTCTGGGAAGAAGCCTTCAATCAGACATCTTCATGTTTTTGGTTGTGAAGCTTATGCACATGTTCCAAAGGAGAAAAGATCTAAGTTGGAAAACAAAGTTGTTAAATGTATTTTCATCGGATATAGTGCTGGTGTGAAAGGATACAAGCTTTGGGATCCTATGACTAGTAAGGTGTTGTATAGTAGAAATGTTATTTTCAGAGAGCTAACATCTTCTCCTATTGTGCTAAAACCAGATGAAAAAGAAAAGGAAAAAGATGTTGTTCAGTTGCCTCCTACCCCTGAGAAGACTGAATAGAGAGACCATGTTGGGCCTAATGATGAGGAGAGCTCTAGCAGCTCTGATAGTTCAAAAGAAGAGGAAGAACAACCTCAACCATAGCCCTTGAGGAGATCCATGAGAGAAAGAAAGAAACTAGAAAGGTTTGGTTATTCTATGTTAGATTCCAGTTGTGCCTTTGCTTTGATTACTAACACTGATGAGCCTAGATCTGTGAAAGAGGCTTTGGGCATGAAAGATGCAGGTTCCTGGATTGAGGCTATGGATGATGAGATGGCTTCATTGGAAAAAAAAAAAAAACTTGGGACCTTGTACCTTTTCCTAAAGGAAGAAAATATGTTGGCCGTAAATTGGTGTTCAAGAAGAAATTCTATGTAGATGGCAGTGTTGAAAGGTACAAAGCTAGATTGGTTACAAAGGGGTATTCACAGGTAGAGGGAATAGATTATGGTGAAATATTCTCTCCTATTGCAAAGTTGACATCCATTAGATTTATGTTATCTCTTGCTACATCATATGATTTAGAGATAGAACAGATGGATGTGAAGACAACTTTCCTTCATGGTGTTTTGGAGGAAGAGATTTATATGTCACAGCCTGAGCACTACATTGTTAAAGGTAAAGAATCCTTAGTTTGCAGATTAAAGAAATCTATATATGGTTTGAAGCAATCTCTTAGGATGTGGGACCTTAAGTTTGATACCATTGTGTTGTCAATTGGATTTGTAAGATCGAAATCAGATCATTGTGTTTATTTCAGAGTTGAAAATGATCGCCTTCCTATTGTTGCATTATATGTTGATGATATGTTGTTGTTTGGGAAGGGTAAGGGTATGATTTTTGATTTTAAATCTCAGTTGTCAGCACAGTTTGAGATGAAAGATCTTGGGGCAACAAGGTACATCTTGGGTATGGAAATCAATAGAGATAGGTCTAATAAAAAACTTTGGTTGAGTCAGAGTAAGTATGTGAAGTCCATGTTGGACAGGTTCAGCATGGTAGATTGTAGACCACTATGTGTTCCTATTTCTGTGGGAACAAAGTTATCTGTAGATGATTGTCCAAAATCTCCTAGTGAGGTGGAGCACATGAGTAGAGTACCTTATGCTAGTGCAGTTGGTAGTCTTATGTATGCTATGGTCTATACTAGACCAGACATTGCCCAAGCACTGGGAGTTCTGAGTGAGTTTATGGCTAATCTTAGACGGGTACATTGGGATGCAGTTAAGCAAGTATTCAGATATTTGAGGGGTACATCAGATTACTCCATATGTTATCATGGTAACTCTTCTAGATCTCTACATTCAATTTGTATTCGTGGGTTTTTGGATTTAGATTGGGCAGGTGATATTGACAGTAGGAGATCCATGAGTGCTTATGTGTTCACTATGTTTGGTGGTGCCATTAGTTGGATGAGTAAGCGACAACCTGTGATTGTTTTGTCCACTACAGAAGCTGAGTACATGGCTGCTACTCATGCTTGTAAGGAATCCATTTGGCTTAGAAGATTGTGTTCTGATGTTGGTGTTGATGCAGAATAGATTACTATTTGGTGTGATAGTCAGAGCACTATTTGCCTTTCAAAGAATCCAACTTTCCATGCCAGAACGAAGCACATTGATGTGCAGTTTCACTTTGTGAGAGATATGGTGGAAGATGGAAAGGTAAATTTGGAGAAGGTAGATATTGTGAAGAATGTTGCAAATGCATTAATGAAACCATTGGGCACTGAGAAGTTCAGATGGTGTTCGGAGTCTATGGGCCTTTTGGCCTATAGCGGTTAGTTCCTGTTATGTTCATGTTGCTCTTACAAGGTGTTTGACAAGTGGGAGAATGTTAGGAATAAGGTGTCTCAACCTTGGATAATTCCTATTCTTATTATTTGTTTTGTAAAATGTATTTCTTGCAAATAATGTTGATGTGTCAGCATCTTGAATTGTGTGTAAGGAGATCATGGCTAAAATGGTTATGACGGATTCCTATGACACGTAAGAGCTATGTTAGGAAGATTCAATGATAGGTGAAGACATGTGGCAACTGATAAATTTGAGTACTGTACACTTTTCCCCAATCATAGGGTTCGGGGTTCCTATTTTCTCAGAGAATGGTAAAACCCTAATATGGTTATCTTTGGGAGTAGCCCTAAAAAGTGAAGCGCATGATATAAGCATTTTTTAGGGTTGTGAAGAGATGTGATGTGAGTTTATTGCTGGAACATTTTATGCTATCATGATTTGTCTTCAAGGTTTTGAAATCTTCTGAAAGAACTTGCATTGCAAGTGTATTGTAAGTTGCAATAGTTTTGATCAATACATTGTGCAGGTTTTGTAGTGCTAGGGTTTTTACTGAAAGGTTTCCCCAGGGTATATCATTATGTTATTCTCTATTTTTCTATATGCATGGTATGTGGTTGCAATATCTTTGTTAAAGTAGTTAACAAATCTGAAATTGTAAGGATTTAAAAGAATTTGCACAATACTTTCCTATAGAGATTAGTGTAGGAAGCTATTTTCGCACCTGAGTTTCCTTACATGATTTAGGGATAATGATCAAGAAGTTGAATGAAGAAAATTCATCCCTGAAAGAACAGATTAAAGAATTGGATGATAAGCTAACCAACAATCAATAATTCTATGATGAACAAATCAAAGAGAACCTTCAACTCAATGAATAATTGAGGCAGGCAAACATGGAAATCTTAGAGCTAAGAAACAATAAAGAAAGCTTGGAATTTGAATTGAAAGAGGCTAAGAATCACATTGATAAATTACACACAAGAAAGGATCTGATTGAATCTCAGTTGTATGCTTAGAAGCTTAAAGGAGATACTAGTGGCATTGGATTCAATGAAGCACAAAATTAGATTGACAACATGTGACCAAGAATGAAAGCACCAGAAGACACCACAAATGCTAAGGAGATTGGAAGTCAGACTAAAGATCATGTTGAACCATCCAAGAATAAGCGCAAGCTAGTAGATCGAACTTGTTATGCATGTAACAAGCATGGACATATAGAAAGGAACTGTACAGAGGTAAGGCCGTTCAATGGTTACTATTATTCATGCAATAAATTTGGTCATAGAGCTATGAATTGTAAGACAAGTCAGAAGAACAAGACTCAGCATAATTAGAAAAATTAGAATCAGCCAAATCTAAGAAGTTCTCACAATGTTACATGTCAGATATGTAACTATAATGGTCACTCAGCTAGACAGTGTAAAATGGTAACCCATGTCAATGTGTCGAGGAATATAACGCCTCCAATTATTTGTCACTCATGTAACAAGGTTGGAGACATCTCAAAGTTCTATAGATCAAGAACGCAAAGTCAAGAAAGCCCTAGAAAGCCAGAAGAATCAATACTGGACACCGAAGGAGAAGTCAAGTTTGTGAAAGCTTCAGAAGATGCGAGCTTGATTTGGTCAAAGGAAAAGAAGGATAGGGTTAATAATAATGTATTGGATGAATCCATAGTGGATGCACCCTCTACATCTAGATGAATGTCCCTTAGGGTCATAGGGGGAGCTAATTTATCTCTAAACCCCTACGCAACAAGTATACTCACCCTCAGAGTATACATCTTTGGACTTAACCTTTTGGAGACTAGAAGAACCTATGTGCAAGAGCGCACTAGCTGATTGATTACACAATGAAAGTTGGAAATTATCAGTGATAGCCCGGTTTACGTGGCAAGCATTAATGGAAAAATTCTTACTTTAAAGTACATAGAAGCTTTTATATCTCTCATTGCATTCAAATTTAGAGTGATTGGAGAGCAGAGGAGCCCTAGCATTCTAGTGTGATGGATTGCAGATTGATTCCCCAATGTTTAGCAAGTGCATTTGATCAGTTTCAAAAGCCCTAATTTGTCGTGCCAATTCAGAAGTCTTTGAGATCATTTGGAAAGTGATATACAAGTAAGTAATGGCTACTCCCATTGTATTTGATGTGCTGGAGAAGAAGAGATATGTGTTTAAGAGGCATCCATTCAAATCCACACTTGACGACCTAGACGGTGCATTCTCCTACACTCTCATGGGTGTTATGCATGTGGAAGATATTAGGGCATACATATATTGCAAGAAGGAACCAATAGGTTTGGATAGAATAAGAGTGGACATGGAAAAAATGATGAAACTTGATAAAACTTTCATGGATGAGTATGCATAGCTTGAAAACTACCCGATAATTAAATATGCGACTACATATGAGTTCTATGAGTCCGAATGGATAAATATTCTAGTTAGCAAGATTCATGATGACCTATTCCAGATAGGTGAAGTTCTAGTAAGGATCACAGGTGACCTAATTCATGAGATTCTCTAAGAAAGGCATCGTTCTTCCAATGGGAAAGGATGTTAGAAAACTTGTAGAATAGGCTTGCAAATCAAGAAGTGATAGGCACAGAATGACAATAGAGCCTATAGAGGAGAAAGACATCAAATTGATGTCCATGATATTGGGATACAGGTTCTAGCACACTAGCAGAGTAAATAGTGTATCAGTGGCCACCATTCTAGTAGCAA
This sequence comes from Chamaecyparis obtusa, assembly GCA_027943335.1. NCBI lineage: Eukaryota > Viridiplantae > Streptophyta > Pinopsida > Cupressales > Cupressaceae > Chamaecyparis > Chamaecyparis obtusa. The sequence goes on along the minus strand of BSBK01001111.1, from coordinate 1,453,724 downwards.
TAAGGTTGGTAAGAGAGAATGGAGAGTTTAATATGTGTGAGATCTTGTGCACACAGCTAATAGACAACATAAAAACCATCAAGCATGATAAGACCAAGATATTCAGGTTTGGGTCTTTAATAATCTATATGTACTTCCATATTCTTGGAAAGGTGTCTGATTTGTATCTAGACAAATCTATTCCCACTATGCCACAAATATCCTTTAAGGCATCCATAGAAAGTACCCTTAAGGACTACATGGAATTCGAGCTGAAAACATTTAGATTGAGAATGAAGATGAGGTATAGGATACCTAAAAAGATAGTTGAAAAATACAAGGATAGTATTTGTTTCATGGTAGAAATTGATACAATATGCATGGAGGTTGTTGAACCAAGAACAAAGTGGATTCATCCACTGGGATATGAAGTCGAAGAACCTATTCTAGAGGCTTATGCTCAAGTTCTATTGTCAACACCTAAGGACCTCAATGAACCTAGATGGGGGACTTATGAAGAGAAAACAAGAGAAGTAGATGTTGTATTAAATAGTGTAGCAACAAAAAGAAAAGTTGCCAGGGTTACCTCAGAGATTTTGAAAATTCATGGAGTATCTCAAGTAGACCTAGACAAAGCAAGGCAAGAGAAGATTGCTTTGGAAATACAAAGTGCAGCTATAGCAAAGACAGAATCTGATGATCCTAAGATGAAGAAGGTGAAAATTAAGAAATTAGATGGTTAGAAGGGTAAAATAGTTGTTGCCCCTCTTGCACCCACAAAAACAATTGACCTTACTTCTCCTCTTGAGTATAAGGCAATGCCTAAGAGGAAGAAAGAGATCAGCACTAGTCATCCATCCTTGCGAGAAACAAGTAGGAAGAATACTCAAAGCACCTCCAGAAGTAAGTTTCAAACCTAGTCTTAGTGTGTTAAGTACAAGGATTGTTGATGAAGGCAGAATTGATCAAGTAGGAAATTTCTATGAGAAATACAATGAGATTGACAAATTAGAGATTCATGGAATGATTGTCAAACATATGCTGAAGTTTAAAAAGATAGTCCTAGAACTAAAAATAATGATTCTAGACAATGTATGGAACATTTTGGAATTCTTAAAGAGATAGGCAAATGAGGAAGATCTGTGAATAAGAGAGAAAATTCTAGATGAAAGTCTCCTGGTATGTTCTCTTGAAGAGAAAGCCCTGTTGTTAGATTTGGTGAAACCAGACCTTTGGACTAAGACAAGAACACTGCATATCATGGATAAAAATTATGAGTTAGTAGCTAAAGAGACAAAGAAATCCTTTGAGAAGGTATTCTTGAACAGACACATGTATCCATCTATTGTGCACACAACTCAAGTTCCTCCTAAGGAAGCCAAGGAGTCAAAGACCACAAAGGTATCAATGATAGGTCCTAAGGATTTAGTGCCTATAGTGGAAACACATACAGAGGTAGAAAAGTTTGTGCCCATGATAGATTCACTAAAAGATAACACTATCATCATTGAAAATGTAGAAATAGCCATGGCAGCCACATATAGAGACCTTGATAAGTTTGAGGAAGCTTTTGTGAGCACACAAGAAGCTAAAATCCTTTATGGTAACAATTCACCCAAGCCATAAGAAGAAGTACACATTAAAGATATAACAGATGAAAAATAAGAAGAGAAGGAAATAGAAAAAGAAGAGCAAGAAAAAGAGAAATAAAATATGGAAGAGGAGGAAGAAAAAGAAGAGGAAAAAGGAAATGAAACAACATATAAGCCATTTGTTGAAATGCTAAGAAAATTAAAGCAAGAAGTGATGGATAGCGCACCTATCACTCCCTTAGCATCATTGTTGTCAAGCTTGACACCTGACACCACTAGTTTGGACTCATGGGGAGAAGAAGACCTGATCAAGTTCAGTGTCTTAGCTATGGAGAAGACCAAGGAGAAACATGTAATGAGAAATACCCTCTTTGTAGAATCAATAAATATCCTAAACAACTTGTTACCAGCAGATAAGAAAGTTTCCAAGGTACACATTGTTGATGATGTAAGTACAATTCTTTCACAGTTCAAGAGTAATTTCTCTAACTTGGAAGAATTTGTTGGAAATATTCAGGAATTAACCAAGTTACTGAGAGGGGAGGGGTGAATCAGTAACTCCAAATTTTCTTCTAATTTTAACATGTATTTTACTTTTAACCTTTGCATACAGAAAGCATGAAACTTAAAAGCATTCACAATAATGACACATAGATTTGGTTACCCAGAAACCTTCCAAAAGAAAGTAAAACTGGGGTGGGGATGAAACCCACAAAGCTTTAATACTGCAGAATAAAGTTGGCCGGTTAAGGCTTACAATTTGATCACTTCTGATGATCTGCACTGTTAGGAGCAATAAGGATTGCTAAATCCACCCTGTTAAAGGATTTACAAACATACAGTGAAGTATGCACTCGGTAAAGAGATTTATACAAAGACTGTTAAGTCTACCCGGTTAAAGGATTTAGTACTGATTCACCTGTTAGAATGAAACAGTAGATCTCTTCTTTGCAACTGGATTGCTGATTGAGATTCTCTGATGTACTGATCACCTTCTGTGATGAATTTGTCTTTGCTGAACCTTATACTTCTGAAGCCTTCTGCAATTCGCTTATCTCTGCCTTTCTTTTTCTTTCACATATATTCTTCTTGATTATTTTTCATCTTTTCACAATATACTTTATATACAAGTCTCAAACAATTAATTACAATTACAATTACACAGTCGGCTTGACAAATAAACATAAGTGCTACTAAGTCAGCCCAAATATGGTTACCCGGTTCCTTCAAACTGACTCGGAGACTTTCTGATACTCGGCGTCCACTGCATTACTCGGCATCGTCATGCACTCGGTAGAAGTGAAGGCACGGTTCATACTAATCACTCGGTAGGTTTTGAACTCGGTAAGCATTAGTGACTCGGTAGATAAGATGTTACTCGGTTTACATTGTCCTGATCGGTTTGTACTAACTTGCTCGGTTTCCATTGTCTGCTCGGTTTGCACTGTCTGCTCGGTTTGCACTGTCTGCTCGGTTTGCACTGTCTACTCGGTTTGCACTGTCTGCTCGGTTTGCATCCAGAATGCAAATAAGTGTTGTCACTAGTGGCAATACTGCTTAATGCCAACAATCTCCCCCTTTGGCATTAGTGACAAAAACACTTATTGGCCAAAATTTATATACACGAATCATGCTAAGTTTTATTTTGATTTTTCAAAATTTGTCTTTGTTATAGGGCTTTATACATTGTCTCCCCCTTTCAATGTGCTAACTGTTTCTTATACCAATCTATACAGTATACATATCTCTCCTTCTATACATATCTCCCCCTTTTTGACGATAATGCCAAAGGTGCATATACAAGTTATTTACAGAGAGAATCCAAAATTTGATAAGAAATCAGAATGTACCTTCATTATTAGTGCCAGGGTTCTGTCCCAACTTTCTTGCAGAATCTTACATGTTTGTATAGCAATTTGGATTTCTGCAGAGAGTTCAATCATGTGATCTGCTATGGAGAACTGATTGTCATGAATCAATGTTCTGGAATGTTCAATGTGCTTATACATTGTATTCATGATGGGAAGGATCATGTGTTGGATGTCTAGCAGTGTGGACCGGATCCTTGAGTCTTCTTTCAATAGATCAGACTGCATATTGGATAGATGTGAAATTTTCATGTGATGAGCAGAGCTTGAACTTGGTTCAAGTTGCAGCTTCTGTATGCTAATCTTCATATCCTCATCCATTTTATTCATTTTATCTTTGACATCCTTTGTGAACTCGGAAAAATTGCATAGTCTGGCCAAAAGAGAGGTAGCATTCAAATAAATAGACTCTATGTTAGACAAAACTGAAGACAATTCCACTTGGTTGATAGCTATGTGCTGAGCAATGTGCTCAAGCACTTTATTGTTGAATCTCTTCTCGGCTCTTTCAACTAACTTTTCTGTCCCGGATGAGTCCTCATTGTATTTCTCAACTGCTTCTGCCAATTGTAACAAAACATGCTGGGAGGAGTCTACTTTAATGCCTAATGCATCAGACAAAATGTCCTTAGCATCCTTGATGATTTGATACTCTTTGTCTCTCTCCTCCTTAAGCTTCTTTTGTTTTGCTTTCCTTTGGAGGATCTCACCTATATTCTGCATTTGGTCTGCTGAGAGATTTGCAAAATCTAAAGTAGGAATCTCTATCTCTTCGTCTAGGTCTATATCCTCAACTATATTTTTACCCAAAAATTTTATACTCGGTAGAGCCTTAGGCTTATCTGTACTTAATGCTCTTGTAGTAGTGACAGTAGATAAAGTAGGGCTGGCTATTGACACTGGTATACTTTCTACTGGAGAACTTAAAATATTTACACTTGATGATTCAAAAGCTGGAAAACTTACTGGTACAGGAGACTGCAGCTCGGTAGAAGAAATGGTAGCTGCCTCTGATGTTGCTAGGGATGATTGGACAAATGTAGAAGTTGTCACAACCATGCTTGAAGGTGTCTCTGGGCTAGATGTAGAGACTTTCACTGGAGAGGTAGGAAGGGATGCAATGACTTCTGCTGCTATCCTTACAGTATCATCTACCTCGGTGTCTTCTTCTTGCTCATCGCTGTCATCTTCAATATCCTTTATTATTACAGTTTCAATGCTCGGTTGGTGAAGGTGGTATATGTTCTTCCATGTGGCTTTTGCAGCCTTCACAACCGATTCAATATTGTTGATCAAAATCAAACAAGTATTGAACTTCAATGTCATTTTGTTTTCATTTTCTTTTAGTGCCTTCTTTACTTCATCATTGTTCAGGCTCGGCATCAACTGTCTCAGGTTTTGGTCAAATATGTCTATTACAGTTTGCCTTGCATTGCTCCATCTCATTCTTATCGGATTCAATAGAACTGCTGGAACCTGTGGGGTAATTTCTTCAGGAGAGTATTTCCACTGTCCCATCTTCTCAACAACAGCATCTTCTATTTCCTTCTGCTCTGCTTCCGATCTGGTTTCATATCTCAAGGATTTTATGTTACTTACTCCAGATCCTGATCCATCTCTGAAGAGTTTGAGCTTTTCTTGAAGGGTTAGAGGAGGCCTTTTGAATACTATGTCTTTATCTGCCTTTTCTGCCTTGTCTGCCTTTCCTCTTGTATTTCTCCTTGTAAACACAGCAGTGGGAGGCACAGATGCCTTAGTGATAAAAACTTTTCCTTTCTTCTTTGCAGGTTCTGGTTCCTCTGTTTTCTCATCCTTTTCCTCTTCTTTTTCACCTATTTCTTCTTTCTCCTCGGTTATCATTTTCATTTTAGCTATCCTTTTCTTTCCTTTGTTTACCGCCTGTGGAAGCTTTATGCTTAGTTCAATTCTCATCTTAGCTTCATCATATGTTCCAAAATATGGGGCTTTGGGATTGATAGGCTGATTTAGAAGTGCTTCAATAATGTTCTTGGTTTCATCAATATTTACCTCATAAGGAAGAGGTTTTGCATACACAGTTCTCGGTTTAACTGCTTGAACATACACATTATCACAATCTACCATAAAACAGATGTCATCTTTGTAATCTTCCACCAACTTCTGTGGAATCCGGAATCTGTCATTCATTTTCTCTTTGAAAGACTCAAAATAATTATCCATGATGCTTTCAAAGTTTTCACCCATTTCTGCGATGTATTCATTAATTTCATAAAGTACAGGCACATCTTTTCTCCATACAACTTTTCCTTTAGAAGGGAAGAATTTCTGAACATAGAAGAATAAACAGACTAACAAGGATCCAAACTTACATGGATTGTTTTTGGAAGTTTTGATGCTTTCCATGTTCTTGTTGAACTGTTTCAACAATAAGTCTGCTAGGTCAAATGTCAAGTTGTTTTTGACCACTTTGTATGCTAGGTCAACAGCTTCACATGAGACACTATTCTGTCGACTAGAACTGTAAATCTTGTGTGCAATGATATGTGTACCAAACTTCAGTTCGGCGTCGGTAATGCTGCTAACCTTCATGCCTCTACCATCCCACTCGGCTAGGGTTTTCTTTTCTAGTTCCGTCCGACCTAGGGTTTTGGTAGTTTTCGCTTTGTTCAATATGGGAAGACCGGTAACTTGATGAATCATTTTCCTTGTGATCTCAATAGGTTGCTCAAGCCAAATCTTGCCATCGTGTACTCGGCTGAGAATGTACCTAACCCATTTATCTCGAAAGTTTCGAGGAAGATGTGCAATGTGGACTAAACCCTTATCTTCCAGATGTTTGTGCTTGGGCTTCAAAGTACCATCCACACATAGTTCCTCACGCACAATGTCTAGTTCTAGGTTTCCCATTTCTTGAATAGAATAGTTAAAATGATTACGGATATCGTTGATAAGCAGTACCTTAGGAGGAATCTGAGATTGAGCTCCGTTCGGATCTAGGGCTGCTGCAATAGCGGGCAAGATCTTAAAATCTGGTGCTTTCCACTCCCCTTGGACTAACATATCTGATCCTTTCTTCACTAAGGTGCTGGATGATGCCATGGTAGCTCACAGAAAATTCCTTTCGCAAGAGTATTAAATCGCCGGGTTGCCCTTGAAGTTTTCTGCTCTCAAAGTGCTTAAAGATTCGCGGTGAAGAATGAGTTTGATTACTTGCTTTTTGTTTACAATTCTGTCATTAATGCTCATTTCAAATTAGGGTAGGAATTCTGACAGACTGTCACCCACTAAGAATTAATTGCTCGGAAAATACTTCACAACTCGGTGAACTCGAGAATTCATAATACTCCGACCTTGCTCGGTAAAGACAGGTACCGACCTTGCTCGATGAAGACTATACCGACCTCCCTATGATCTCACTGCATCTTGCATGCTGATTTAGACTTTTCTTTTAATTTCGGTTTTGGAACTGCTTGAGATTGATCTATGAGAGTACAGTTCCAGTGCTTCCTTGGAAATTTAGTTTGAGTCGGTAGAGCCATCCATTCCATTACTTGGACTGGATTGCTCGGTAGCTTTAGGAATCCATTTTTGTCTTACATGTTTCCTGACCTTAGTTGCTTCATTCTTCTTTCCTTCTTCAATTTCATTAGCATTCATGCAGTTTCTGGCTATGTGACCAAGTTTAGTGCATTTGAAACATCTTACGGTAGTGTCTCTTTTCCTTAGATGATGTTTTATGCAATTCATGCCAATGTGTCCATATTCTCCACAGTAATGACATCTACACCAGGTGTTGTAGTCCCATCCAAACATTGCTTTCACAATTTGTTCTGCTGGATTAAATGTCTTGGATCTGCACTCGGATGCCTTGTGACCTTGTTTGTTGCACTTGTGACAATTACCTCTGAATCTAGGTTTTTCCCTGCATTCATTTGCTTTATGACCAGGTTGATTGCAGCTATAACATTTTCCATTGAATTCTACTTTTTCATTGTTCCAACATTTATTTGAAGTATGTCCTATTTTACCACAATGATTACAAGTAGGTTTTTGATTTCTTTTAGTACCTTGCTTAGAGGATTCGCCTTCTTCTTTGTATCCAAGTCCTGCTTTTCCTTTTTGCCTATGAAGATTTCGTTCATACAGCTGATTCAAGTCTTCTTGACTTTTCAGCATTCCTTCATTGATTTGTTTTTCAGCGTTTAGGTCATCCATCAATCTTAGATTGATTTCCTTTTCAGATCTTAGTTCTTCTCTTGTGTTTTCTACTTCTGAACTTAGATTTAGAATTTCTTCATTTGTATGAGAGATCTGATCAATTAGATTTTCTAGCTGAAGGGTTTTGTTTTGGACTTCAATGTTTCTTCCATCTAATTCATCTTTCAACTTGTTTCTCTGTTCCAAGATCTCACAGAATCTTGTAGAGTGTAGTTCTTGTTCTCTTTTCAATTTTCTCACTTCTTACTGCAGAGACCCATTCTTTTCTAGGAGTTCTTTGATAGCATTGTTTGCTTCATCTGAGTTATTTGAGGGAAGAAGATCTTCAATCGTTTCTTCAATGTAATTCTGATCATTCATCTGATTTGCAAGTTCCTTTCTTCTTCTTAGGGATTGGGAAAGATGTTCTTTTGCTTCTTTGAGTTTAGCTATGGCCATTTCCAGATCTAGCTTTTCATTTTCAATCACCTTGTTTAGTTTGAATACCTCCATTGTCCTGGATCTTTGCTCAAGCTAGTTAAGCTTTGTCTTGAGAACCAATGCTGCTCTGATACCAATTGTTGGAAATATTCAAGAATTAACCAAGTTACTGAGAGGGGAGGGGTGAATCAGTAACTCCAAATTTTCTTCTAATTTTAACATGTATTTTACTTTTAACCTTTGCATACAGAAAGCATGAAACTTAAAAGCATTCATAATAATGACACATAGATTTGGTTACCCAGAAACCTTCCAAAAGAAATTAAAACTGGGGTGGGGATGAAACCCACAAAGCTTTAATACTACAGAATAAAGTTGGCCGGTTAAGGCTTACAATTTGATCACTTCTGATGATCTGCCCTATTAGGAGCAATAAGGATTGCTAAATCCACCCTGTTAAAGGATTTACAAACATACAGTGAAGTATGCACTCGGTAAAGAGATTTATACAAAGACTGTTAAGTCTACCCGGTTAAAGGATTTAGTACTGATTCACCTGTTAGAATGAAACAGTAGATCTCTGCTTTGCAACTGGATTGCTGATTGAGATTCTCTGATGTACTAATCACCTTCTGTGATGAATTTGTCTTTGCTGAACCTTATACTTCTGAAGCCTTCTGCAATTCGCTTATCTCTGCCTTTCTTTTTCTTTCACATATATTCTTCTTGATTATTTTTCATCTTTTCACAATATAGTTTATATACAAGTCTCAAACAATTAATTACAATTACAATTACACAGTCGGCTTGACAAATAAACATAAGTGCTACTAAGTCGGCCCAAATATGGTTACCCGGTTCCTTCAAACTGACTCGGTGACTTTCTGATACTCGGCGTCCACTGCATTACTCGGCATCATCATGCACTCGGTAGAAGTGAAGGCACGGTTCATACTGATCACTCGGTAGGTTTTGAACTCGGTAAGCATTGGTGACTCGGTAGACAAGATGTTACTCGGTTTACATTGTCCTGATCGATTTGTACTAACTTGCTCGGTTTCCATTGTCTGCTCGGTTTGCACTGTCTGCTCGGTTTGCACTATCTGCTCGGTTTGCACTGTCTGCTTAGTTTGCACTGTCTGCTCGGTTTGCACTGTCTGCTCGGTTTGCACTGTCTGCTCGGTTTGCACTGTCTGCTCGGTTTGCATCCAGAATGAAAATAAGTGTTGTCACTAGTGGCAATACTGCTTAATGCCAACAGAATTAGCATCATTAGTTGCAAAGGAGAATTATATGAAGAAAAGACTAAATGAGTTGGTCAGAAACTTCTCACTAGACCTCAGTTCACTCAAAGTTAGACAAGAAACTTTGAAAGAGTTTGTAGCAAAAGGAAGGAAAATTATTGCTGACTGTATGGATCAAGATAAGTTGACAACTGATCACTACAAGAAGATTCAAGAAGTAGAGGTCATGATTGAAAAAGTGAGGAAGTCAGTAGAATATCCCTGTACTAATGTAAACATGTGTAACAATGTATATCAGGGACAGATTGAAAAAATTAAGAAGGCAGAAAAGGAGATGTCAAAGATAAGGGCTAGACAGACTCATCTTAGAAATGCTCTTGCGCCCTCCCTAGATGTGTTGAATCAGTATATCAAGGAGATCGATGCCACCATGGTGACATATGATCAAGGTCCTAGTATATATTTGGAGAAGATAGAGAAACTACAATATGCCTTATGCACCCATCTCCAAACAATCAATGCATTGATTGCATTCTGGAAGTAAGAGATCCAAAATTTATAGATTGCATACCTGGATGTACTTTTAGTGTAAGTACTTATATAGATTCAGTTGTGTAATACCTTTTTCATTAATGTCAAAGGGGGAGTATGTATATAATATGGAGCTATAACTATGTAAATAAATTGTATAGCAAGAAGACATAAGGGAGATATAAGATAAAGTATGATTAAGTATTTTTTGTATCAAGGGACGGGTAGTAACTTTTCCATATTCCTTTGTTGCCATCAATGAAAAAGGTGGAGTTTTTTGGAAAGTTGACTATACTGGTGTATATGACTTAATATAGTGTTTTCATTATGGCAACAAAGTCATATGATGTTTTGGAGTCAACGCTCATGATAAGAAGATCAGAAATTGGCTAAGTGTTGAAAACTTGATAGTGTGCAGAGTACCTCAAGGTCAGAGCATCAGCGCATGTGCATATGATAGAATTATGGTATGCACCCTATAATTTAAGTTGGTAAGACCATATTCATGCTAATTCTAAGAGTGCATGATTAGAAGATTCAATATGAGGAAGATACAAATATTTTAAGTTGCACAGACAGTGAATGCCAGAGAAGAACATTGCAACCAGCCGACTGTTGGTATTTTGGTTAGCAGTTATATTATTGTTGTGTAAAGGCTATGAACCTATTTTAATTAGCTTTTAGACATATAATTATATTTTTTTGTAAACACACTTGAGCCAATTCTATTGGAAGCATTGTATGTAATTGGTTAAAGGGCCGACCTAGTTAATTGTTTTGTATGCACATATAAATATTAGATGCATCATTGTAATGAAGTAGGTAAGTAAATATAGAGTTGAAATAAGAAGAGTAGAAGTGTGAAAAGAGTTGATAAGATGTATTAGAAGTGCCAGTTCATCCAGCAGATATAGTGTGTATCTAAGATTAGAAGGTTGTAGCCTTCACCACTTGAGCAGTGAGCTCTAGGACAGTGTGTCCCCACCCCTAACAGGGTTATTATAAAAGACTCCTAATAGGGTTTGACCCTTGACCAGGTCACTATACTAAATACATTGTAAAGTAACTCCTAACAGGGTTAAGGATCTTCTATCAAGGATCATAAAACACTATTATAGATTATTAGTGGATGTCAATTCCCACTGAGGTTTTTACCTATTTGGGTTTTCCTATAACCACATTGGTGTTATGTGTTGAATTTATGTTTCTTATTTATGTTTATGTTCATTTCAGTACTTAAGCATTCAAGTTAAGTTTAAGAAGTAAAGAAAAAGATTAAATTAAGTGAACATTGATTCATCCCCCCCTTAGTGTTCCCATTCCTAATAGGAATTGGGGTACACATAGTTCATTTATGAGATTTTTCTTGGGAAGCTAATTGCTCAACTCTCATCTACTTCATTTATTGTCAAGCTAATTGCCAAAGGATCCAAGCCCAGGCTAGAAAGATGTCTTCCCATTTTTTTTAAGCTTGTTCTTATCAAACTTCCTTGGTATGCAAGGCCTTCTATCTGTAGTCCTCTTCTTCAATCTATGTTCGATGATAAGCATCTTCTTCTTCTTCCTAATTTTAGCTAGAGCTTCCTTTTCATCAGGTTTCAAATCCACTTCCCCCATCTCATCATCTTTGTCACCCTCAGCTGCCATCCTAAGCCCTTCTTCTCTCTCCAGTTCTTCAAGCCTCTACAAGATATCTAGATCAATAAAGTCTACAACATTGTGTACTCCATCCATGATCTCAGGAATATCATCTTCTTTCCACTCTTCATTTGCCAAAATATATCACTTATTTAAGCTTGTAAACTCTAGCCCCACCATTTTCATTCTCAATATCCTTCTCCAACTTCATGGCCTCCTTAGCAACACACATCCTAGCATCCAAAAAAGCTTGAGGAATACAAGGGAGCCTCTCTTTCCTATCTTGCATCTTGGACATTGCAACATGAATCCTATGGAGACAACTACTGATCGTCTTTGACTTCATCTTAATTTCCACTCTCTACTCCAACAACCTCTCACATGTTGCATTCTTCACCGCAATCACCCCTTCTTCCTTCAAAGCACTCATAGAGAGTAGCGCGCCATCATCCCCCCTCCCCTCCTGATTCCCAAAGAACCCACCCATATTTTTCCCAGCCTCAGATCGCATCTCCGCAACCAATTTTACATCCTCCTCTGGTAGTGTCTCTAGTGGTTGCAAATCAATCTTATTACAAACTATAATAAGAGGCTTATTGGAAAACAAAGGTTTTATGTTGTGAAACAGAGTTTCTTGTTGCGTAATACTATACCCACAAGACCCCAAAACATCAAAGAAAAACACAACAACTACCTTCAAATGAGTGAAGGCAATAATACTGAGCATCTTGATGGTGTTCTTGTCCTCCAAGGGGTGGTCCAAAATACTAGGGGTATCAATAACCTGATACCTCAAGTACTTATAATCAGCATGCCCGAAAAATAGAGACTTAGTAGTAAAAGCATAAGGTTTCACATCCAAATCCACCCTGGTTTTATATGATTTTTTGATGAATAGTTTTATGTTTTCAGCCTAAGTGCTGAGTGACTTGTATGGTGATTTCTTCCCTCAACCCCTTTTTTGTGAATATTGTACTTTTATATTTCTAATAGGAAAGGCCTCTATTCATCAAAAAAAAAAATCTGCCCTAGTAATCTTGTTAATAAAAGAACTCTTGCCAACATTAGGGTACCCACAGATCAAAATAGTCCTAGTATTTGGATCAATAGACGGAAACCTTTTCATATGCTACCTCACATGTTTGAGGTAAGCCAAACTCGGTCCAATTCTCTTAACAATGGTACACATCCATCCAAGTGCAGAAACCTTAAAATATTTGCAGCAATAAAGATAATCCCCATATTTGATTAGCCTAACATAATCTTTGGCCACTTTGGCAATGAGATTGTGAGCAGTATTGATCTAGCCCTTGGACAGATTGTTCCTGAAAATAAATTACAAAACTGAACCAATGGCATGTTCACAAAAAAAAACAAATTACAAAACTGAAGCAATGGCATGTTAACACAAAAAAAATTAAAAACTAAACCAATGGCATGTTTACAACAAAGAAATAGAATGATAATAATATGCTGAAAAATTCTATTATGTTTAATACACGCCAAAGGACTAGTCCCAACAATTCTTAAACATACTTTATCTGATATGATAAATTCTTAATAAAGGTCTAATTCTTTAGACTACTAGCACGAAGGAAGACTTGACCTAGCCAAATCTTCCTTGTACCACACAAAAAACTGTGTGATAACTATGTCTACTCCAACCTTAATTGTTTAAGAATTCATCATATTAGATAAAGTATGTTTAAGAATTATTAGGAGTTCTATTAGACCTTTGTTGTAAACATGTGATTAGTTTAGTTTTGTAAAAAAAAAATTTGTGTTAAATGCATTGAAATGGAACATTGAGCATAGTAATAATATGCTTAATCTATTAGTAATTGGCAGATTAAAAGCAGATAACACCTTTATCAATTTAGCATGTTTAATGCATAGTAATTACAAATTGATTCTTATCCGCATTGTTATAAATTTATTGTTAGACTAATTCTGTAGGGCATTGGAATTTTTCTTGCGTGCGCAAACTTGGCCCTAACTCTACATAGTAATCATATGCTTAATCTGCTAATTACTAATAGATTAAGCATATTATTATTATGCTTAATGTTCCAAGGCACTAGACTTAAATACAATAAAAATAGTGAAGTGAAAGAGTGGAAAGATAAATGGATTGCTATTAAATGTTTGGCTGGTGTAAGGCTCCCCTAAAGATATCATTTTTTATATTTTTTTTGTTGCTTCAAACTTTTCCAATGTCAATACACACATACACCTATATGTGCATACACATAGGATACAAATTCATTTCCAAAGTGTAAGGTGCAGATTTAACTCAGAGCTTGGGATACTTTTTCTTCATAGAGCTTAGTACATTACAATGTTTTGTACAATATATTTGATAGAGAATTTGAGCCAATTCCCATTTAGTTTGGACTCATTTTGATTTTAATGTGTTCTCTTAACAACAAGTAGCACATTCTTGTGCTAGTTCTGACTTATATAATCAAATGTTGATCCAAACTCTCTCAATTATTTAATTGGTCTATATTTATTTAAAAAGATTATATCTTTATGTAGTTTTATCTATTGGTAAGGAAAACATACACTTACCATGCCTATTCACACACTTATGCAACCTAACCACAAGAGGCTAGGTGAGTGTGCATCGATTCCTCCATGATAGGTTACCTTCCCTAGTAATGAATTAAATATGATTTGAATAAGATATGGGGGAAATATGTATTGTATTAAGAGATTCTTAAGTAAAGTTATATATAATACCCTTTCTAAGACATATCATTGTAATGCAATAATATCATCATCAGCTCTCCTAATATGAAGTTTTGTTGTTAGAAGAAGGTAATTGCATGTGAAGCTTGACTATGTTTCCCTAGATCAATAGCCAACCAACAAAGAACACAAAGAAACAAAACAACAAGAATAAAAAATTAAAGAACCAAACTTCATGTATCATGGGGAGTTTAGGGTTTTTTTTGTGTTCCTTAATTCTTAATTCACTCATTTTGAAGGCTTTGAGAGTCATTTAACATGACTGTACCCTCACACACAGTGAGTTAACCTTGCTCTGTTCAATTTTATTTCATTGTTTTGAAGTTTATTTGTAAACAATAACCATTCCATGGACTCAAAGGCCTAGAATCCATGAAATGAAGTTCATGAACATGTATAATAGTTTTATCATCTTGAAGTTGCAGAAGTTTGATGAGAGGAAGTGATCACCGGCTGTAACAGAGAAGTTTTTCATTGAAATTCATGGCACAAGTATATCAGCAGGAGTTTGGCTTGAATAGCATGGTGTTTTTATGATTGGAGTAGTCTTATATTGTTGTATGAATGGTGAATCAATCACCAATTGATCTGGAAGAGCTTGAAGGGTTGAGATTGAAGAAACCCTTGAATCAAGGGTTTAGGAGAGGTGATTTGGTGCTTTTGGTGTTCCCAATAGTTTGGGTTAAATTCCTCTTAGATTTAGAGGTTTTGAGACATTTGAAAACACTGTCTGGAGTCAACAAATTTGTAAACCCTTACCTTGTTTATCAGATAGTTAATTCATGGGATTATAAGAAAAAACTTGTCAGAAATAGCAATTAAAATTTATGTTTGTCTCCTTGTTCATGCCTTGTTTGCTACAATCCTACACCTGGGTGGAAATGAATGGGTGGTTGGGATAAAAATCCCAAGAAGAGGGCAAATTTTGCCCCTTTGGAATTTACCTTTACTTCATCATCCCAGACTTAGTCATTTTCATGCCTTTAGAAGCCCTCCCTTTTAAACTTGGACTTAGATTCGGGGACTTGACTAATTTTGATCTCACACTTACTTCCTTGACTTCACAAAAATTCTTAATTTTAACTTTGGTTTTTTGAAAGGAACTATGTTGACTTTATTTTTTAGTTGTTTAACATGAGAGTTTATAACTCATGTACCTCATGCTAGTGTTCTTGGATACCTTGTATACACCATTTTGCATTAGACTAGACATTATCCAACCATCTATGAGAGTTGTCACTATTATTAATTGGTGTAAAAGGAGGACTACCTATGTGTTATAGCACTTTATATAAATACTCACTATTTGGATAATGTCTAGTCTAATGAAAAATAGTGTATACAAGGTATCCAAGAACACTAGCATGAGGTACATGAGTTATGTTCATCTCACTAGATATAGATGAGAATTAATGCTCAAAAGAATGATACGTTCCTATAAAAATGTGAACTCCTATTAATCTACAAACTCTCTTGTTAAAAAACTACAAAATAAATTCAACATAGTTCCTTTAACACAACCAAAGTTAAAATTAAATTATCTCTATCCCTAAGATAAACTAAGTAGCCTTCATATATTTTATGTCAAATCTTCCTTTGTGCTAGCAACCTACAGAATTAGACCTTTATTTTAAATGTATTTAACACAAAAAACAAATTACAAAACTGAACCAGTGGCATGTTTATAACAAAGAAATAGAATGATAATAATATGTTGAAAATTCTATTCTGTTTAATACACGCCAAAGGACCAGTCCCAATAATTCTTAAACATAGTATATTTGATATGATGAGTTCTTAATAAAGGTTTGATTCTATAGACTGCTAGCACAAAGGAAGATTTGACTAAGATTAGCCATAAAAGTTTCTCAATAAATAATCACTATTTGGATAATGTCTAGTCTAATGCAGAATAGTGTATACAAGGTATCCAAGAACACTAGTATGAGGTACATGAGTTATGTCCATCTCACTAGATATAGATGGGCATTAATGCTCAATTGATTGATACATTCCCATAAAAATGTGAACTCCTATTAATCTACAAACTCTCATGTTAAACAACTACAAAATAAAGTCAACATAGTTCATTTAACATAGTTCCTTTAACATGTTATACACATAGGATATAAATTCATTTCCAAAGTGTAAGGTGCAGATTTATCTCAAAGCTTGGGATACTTTTTCTTCATGGAGCTTAGTACATTACAATGTTTTGTACAATATGTTTGACAGATAATTTGAGCCAATTCCCATTTAGTTTGGACTCATTTTGATTTGAATGTTTTCTCTTAACAACAAGTAGCACACTCTTGTGCTAGGTCCTCATTCATCCCTTTTTTGTTGTAGTCCTACACCTGGGTGGAAATGAATGGGCGGTTGGGATAAAAATCCCAAGAAGGGGGGCAGATTCTGCCCCTTGAAAATTTAACTTTACTTCATCATCCCAGAATTGGTCATTTTCATGCCTTTAGAAGCCCTCCCTTTTAAACTTGGTCTTAGATTCAAGGACTTGAATGATTTTGATCTCACACTTACTTCCTTGACTTCACAAAAATTCTTAATTTTAACTTTGGTTGTGTTAAAGGAACTATGTTGACTTTATTTTGTAGTTTTTTAACATGAGAGTTTATAACTCATGTACCTCATGCTAGTGTCCTTGGATACCTTGTATACACTATTTTGCATTAGACTAGACATTATCCAACTGCCTATGAGGGTTGTCACTATTATTAATTGGTGTAAAAGGAGGACCGCCTATGTGTTATAGCACTTTATATAAACACTCACTATTTGGATAATGTCCAGTCTAATGCAAAATAGTGTATACAAGGTATCCAAGCACACTAGCATGAGGTACATGAGTTATGTTCATCTCACTAGATATAGATGGGCATTAATGCTTAGTTGAATGATGTATTCCCATAAAAATGTGAACTCCTATTAATCTACAAACTCTCATGTTAAACAACTATAAAATAAAGTCAACATAGTTCCTTTAACACAATCAAAGTTAAAATTAAATTATCTCTATCCCTAAGATAAACTAAGTAGCCTTCATATATTTTATGTTAAACTACTATTAAACTGATTGTACTCTACTAGTCACTATCTCTAGAATATCAACCAAGGCACTAGACTTAAATACAATAAAAATAGTGAAGTGAAAGAGTGGAAAGATAAATGGATTGCTATCAAATGTCACTCCTAAAGTTACAAGGATGAAATGCATACATTGGAAGACTAAGCATGAAAGAAAAGTTTAGGGTAGAGCCATCCACTTTTCTACACCATAGAAAATAATCTTTATAGAAAACCCAGATGGTAGAAATTTGGATGCGCTATGCCATCCTCCACCTCTCATTGAGCAAGGCTAGCCAAAAAAGGCATCAAAGGTATCCATTTGTAGGTGTGCAACTATGATTATTACATACTCGAGTGATGAGTAGATTTAGATGTATCAGTTGATTTCTATAGAGATGCAAAAAAAAATTGGTTTAACTTGGTTGACATTCCATATAAGTAAAGAGGCACAAGTTAAAATAAAGTGACTACATCTTTAATGTTATAGCATTCTCCAAGAAAGAAAATGAAAATTGATACCCTCACATTATGGACTTTTACTTTTTGTTTGGCTGGTGCAAGGCTCCCCTAAAGCTATCATTTTTTATATTTTTGTTGTTGCTTCAAAATTTGCCAATATCAATGCACACATATGCCTATATGTGCATACACATAGGATATAAATTCATTTCCAAAGTGTAAGGTGCAGATTTATCTCAGAGCTTGGGATACTTTTTCTTCATAGAGCTTAGTACATTACAATGTTTTGTACAATATGTTTGATAGAGAATTTGAGCCAATTCCCATTTAGTTTGGACTCATTTTGATTTGAATGTGTTCTCTTAACAACAAGTAACACACTCTTGTGCTAGGTCCTTGTTCATGCCATGTTTGCTGCAATCCTACACCTGGGTGGAAATGAATGGGTGGTTGGGATAAAATTCTCAAGAAGAGGGTAGATTCTACCCCTTTGGAATTTACCTTTACTTCATCATCCCAAACTTAGTCATTTTCATTCCTTTAGAAGCCCTCCCTTTTAAACTTGGACTTAGATTCAGGGACTTGACTGATTTTGATCTCACACTTTCTTCCTTGACTTCACCAAAATTCTTAATTTTAACTTTGGTTGTGTTAAAGGAACTATGTTGACTTTATTTTGTAGTTGCTTAACATGAGATTCTAGGAGTATAGTTGGGTATTAAATAAGTCTTCTAAGTATTCAAAATACCTTAGAAGTTTTAATGATCAAGTCACATTTTAATGTCTAAACATCCAACTAATCCCTCTAACCGGTTAGGAGTGGTTGGGGAAGTTAAGATGAAGGTTTATATGTATCTTTTGGAAGTCATAGTATGGCAGAGAAGCCTAGTGTATGGATGAAACATGAAATCAAATAAAAGACAAGTTTTTCTAATTGAAATCAGTGATCTTAAAGGTGTCAAAGTCTTGTTTTAGTTTTTCCTTTTCATTATGCAATAATGAATAGTTTTCAAACATTCATATTCACTCATTGAATACTTTGGAGGCTTTTATCTTGACTATCCCATGCGTTAACCAGTCACTATGATTCCTTGAAGTATTTAAACCTTTTCATTTTGGGCACTTAGGTTGTGGATTCAAATGTAAATCTTATTTGGTTCATGTTTAGTAGGAACCAACAAAGTATTTGGAAACAATATTGTTTGTTTGGATCGGTTTGAGAGTCACATAGCATGACTGTACCCTCACTTACAATGACATAGACTGGTTTATTTAGATTTCTTTCTTTATTTTGAAGTTTACTTGTAACTAATAACCATTCCATGGACTCAAAGGCCTAGAATCCATGGAATGAAGATTATTAACCATGTACAATATTGATCTAACTTGGAAGTTGTAGAAGTTTGAAGGAAAAGAGTGATCACTGGCTATGACAGGGAGTGTTTCATGGAATTTCATGGCACAAGTATAGCATGAGAAAGCCTTTGAATTGAAGGGCATGGTGTTTTTATGATTGAAATAGTCTTGTATGTTGATTGTTGAATAATACATTGATTCTCTCCTTGTTAATGTGTTTTTGAAAGTATTTTTATATAATAAATATTACTTTTATATAATAAAATGAATGATAAATACTACACATTCTTAGATAAAACATCTATAGCCTAGGGCTTTGTATAAATCACCTTCTCCTGCAACTCACAACCATAATACCGGTTCTAACCTAGCCAAGATCACATTCAATCAAACATATATGTTTAAAAAAAAAAAAATCATATCATAGGTTAAGGTAAGGAAATCCTTACAGGCAGTCCTCCTTTTACACCAAATAACAATGGCAACACTCACAGGCAGTCCTCCTTTTACACCAAAATAATAGTGGCAACCCTCATAGGTAGTCCTTTTACACCAAATAAAAGAGGAAACCCTCACATGCGGTCCTCCTTTTACACCAAATAACAGTGGCAACCCTCACAGGTTGTCCTCCTTCGCATGCTCCAAGCTTGATCTAATAATGAAATGAGATATGAAATCTTTTTTTTAAAGTTATGCCCGTGTTGGTCAAAATTTCAACCTACACGGTATTGGTCAAAATTTTGACCAACATGGGCATGGATTTTAAAAAAATGAAAGTTTTCCTTCTATAATCCGACCAACCTAAACCTTTTTATTTGATGGTCAAAAATTTTGGTAGAAAAATATGGTCAAATGTACTAGTGTGAAGAAATTTGAATAGTGGAAATGCTTATGAGATTGAGTTACTGTGAGACCTCACCCCGACCCATCATAGCATTTTTTATCATTCACATTTTGACACTTTATGATTTGATACTTTGATACACTATTGATCATTCCAATAGTGACTTATGATATTATGTTTGATGATGATGATTACATTATGCGAACTATATTTTGATGTGGATTAGGACCTAGAACATATGGTTAATTTTGGTTATACATGCTTAGATATGTGATTTGATGAGGAAGATTTAATCATGATTAGATTTGATTATTTCATGGATTATGCTTTAAGTTAGGAAGTAGCACAGATGATATGTCAAGATGATCTATGAAGATACTATGTTTAAACATTATTGAATGGAAATTTTGATTAGGAATTGAATTCTACATATTGATTGATGTTGCTAATTATGAATTGTATATGTATGTATGTATGTATGTATGTATGTATGTATGTATGTATGTATGTATATATATATATATATATATATATATATATATATATATATATATATATATATATTTGCATGTGATTTTATTGCCTTGGACTACTGATGCTTGAGTTTACTATGTAGGAAAGAGAACCATGGAATTATTCAAAGAATCAGGGCTAAATGCATGTGAACTGAGTAAGCCAAGGTTTAATCTGATTAAGAGATTTAAACCTCATTGTAATGTGATCTTAAACATGTTTTGAATGTGTGTTAATAGTTTAAGTTAATGTTGTTAATTAGGACTTTTTATTGTGAATGTAATGTGTATTTTTGTTGATGTCACTTGACACTTGTATTGTACATGTGTATGGTGACATGTCAAATTAGGGCTTTGGAAAGAATTCTCTAACCTTATAGGATATTATATTTATCCCACTTGCATGTAGATGTCTTGTAGGGATCACATCAAGTTGGAACTCGGATTTGAACTTTTGGGGTACTTTAGAGGGGTCAAAAGTGACCCTAGGGTGTAGTTTTGGCCTAAATTAGCTAACCCTAGGTGTACATTGGGTTGGGGGCTAGTTTTTACCTATGGGAAAGCCTAGAACCTCATTATGGCCCTCCAAAAAGGCCACTTTTCAAAAGTGCCGAAAATAGAGATGGCCACATGGATCTAACTTGTCCCACATGCCTTACCAAACCCACAATAAAGAGGGGGGACAAGAGGGAAGAATAAAGGACTAGAGGGCATGTCTCATTAATTGCTTGGTCATGAGTACACCTTTGGAGGTCTTTTTAGAGGCTTGGGAGAGACTTAGTGGGTATTCACCCACTCTCTAACTTTAGAGACAATTAGGGTTGGAGAAAGGAAAAAGGAAAAAGTATAAGGAGCTCTTCTCAACTATCTCTTGCCATTTTCTTTGGACAAAGGTTGGCAGTTCTTGCCATGGAAGAATGCTTATTGCATTTCATTTTGTTGTTTGTAGTGTAGAAAGAATATGTTAGATCTTGTATGTAATGTTTCTTTGTGAATCTCTTCATTTTTGTGTTGGGTATGGGATTGCTTTTGGGGTTTATATCATTCTTTGTTAATTTGGTTTTGGGAGTGTTGTTTATGGGAGTTTAAGGCATTACTCACCCTTTGGGAAGGGAAGAAGTGGCCTTGGGTGAAGGGGTTAGTTGGGCTCTCCATTGTAGTGAAATTCTCTTCTCTTGGAGAAGAGGGATAATTTCATGGGGTATGGGCTCCATGAAGCCATTTGTATTCTTGCATCTTGAGCATGTTAATAAGGAAAGCTTGTGTATGGAAAATTGATAATGTAGCCTTTGAAAGGCAATGAAATACTCTTGTTGAGAAATTGTAAATGCATTGGCATTCTCCTCCTTGGAAAAGCCCACCTTCACCCTACTTCAATGAGTTTCAAAAACTCATTTGTGAAGCCTTGGATGGGAGTTATTTGTTGTTTTGAGCATATTGTTTTTTAGTGAGCATTTGGTTGTGTATACCCGTTTAGCCTTGGTTCTCCAAGCTCGGGGGTGGTCTCCTTGAGACCTTGGTTGGGAGGTGAGCTTCCCATAGTTCACCCCTTTTTATTGTAGGTTGAAGGCCGTGTTCTTGCAAGGGATAGAGCTTTGGAAGAGTTTCATTTTAGTGTTTTGTGAAAGCAAAATGTATTATGTTGTCACTTTGATAGCATTTCAAGACATGAAATTGTGATACATGTATCAAGATGTATGTAAAAATGTTATTGTTATTGTAAAATGGATTCAATGTTGAAATGGAAATATTGTGACTTAGTTCTTGAAATGCAAAGTTTCATGTTTAAATTTCATTTTGGGAATTTAATTTATGCTGCAATTGTTCCTTGTTTGTATTGAGTTGCTATGAAATTTTCTAGTTCCATTTCAAGAGCATGTTGTTGTTGTAAAAATGAATTTTCATACCATGTTGAAAGGAATAGGAAGTTAAAATTTTAGAAGTTTAAGTTAATTCAATTTAATTTTTATTATTAAGTATATTTAAATTTAATTTATATTTTTATTATTAAGTTAATTTGTTATTAAGTTAATTTTAGTCAATTCAATTTAATATTTATTGTTTAGTAAGTATAATTTTATTTATTAGGTATAATTTAATATATTCAATGTAACACTCATTTAACCATAGTGTTATTAATCTTATTATTAATCAAATAGCAGGCTTAATGGTAAATTATTATTGGATCAGGAAGTATGTTAGTATTAATTCTTATCTACTATATTCAAATTATCATAGCAAACCTTGGATATGTAGTTTGATGTAAGATAAACTTACTTAAACGTAAAATTATTAATACATTTTAATAAATTATTTTTGATTAGTATATTATTAAATTTATTATTATGTTCCCTTGATAGTTGTATAATTATAGACTTATTTTTGTATACTCGTCTAAGGTTGAATTTCAATTAGGGATATTTACCATTGGTTATTTAAATGGTATGCTCTATTAGAAAAATAAATTATATGAAATACTAATGAATAGTTGAAATTGTCTTATATAGGCCTTTTGGTTTAATAACCTCATTGAGAATAATAGGGCTTGGAAATGTAATTAACTAACAATTAAAACCATTGTCTAAACCAATGGTGAGTGGAAGCAGGAGCGAGAGTGGCGAGCGACTGGGGAGCGATGGCGTTCGGGTGGGAATCCAGAATTCAAACCCGTCTATGAGTGGGATTCCTACCAAGACTGATTCCTCTAAAGGTGCATGGTCTTCTACCTCTGGGGGAATCCCTATGGATCAATCTGGCGAATACACAGATAACAAAGACAAAGATGGCCCAACAGACTTCGGGGACCCAGAAGGGGGACCCATTTTGGGATCGGAAAAAGTTAAATGGTCTTCTTTATTTGGGATTAAACCCTTAGGTAAGTTAAGATTTCCCCCTGTTAATATTATCTCTAACTTATCTAAATGAAAATATGCTATATTTATCCCTGACTAGGTCATTGACCATAACATCAAATCTATGGATAACTCTTTAGTTGGTCACTTCATAGGGGTTAGACCTAACATCAAAGTTGTCTAAGCCTTTGTTAAGAAAAAATGGAATCTCAAAGGGAAGGTTGATTCATTGCTATGCATAAAGGATATTTATCTTTTTTCTTCTCATGTGAAGAAGACAAGAAGCAGACTGTCAACAATGGCCCTTGGTGTATAGGGAGAAGCACAATGTACCTCCAAAAATAGTACCCAAACATGACTATCAATGAGGACTTCATAGTTCAAATTCCTATGTGGGTGAAACTTCCTAATTTCCCCCTTGAATACTGGAATGAAGATGTTTTTGTAGGAATTGCTAAATCTTTTGGAGAGCTTCTTTCTATTGACCTTGTCACTGTTTCTAGAAGAAGACTGATTCATGCAAGGATATGTGTGGGTATTACGTCTGAGGTAGATATGCCTGAGAAAATTGAAATAGAATCAAAGTTGGGGAAATGGGTTCAAAAACTAGAGTATGAAATGATTCCTTTTGCGTGCTTCAAATGTAAGAAGGCTGGTTATTGGGCCAAACAATGTCCATATAATATAGCTAAGAAAGTTCAATAGAAAAAGATGTGGAAACCCAAAATCAAAAGTGGAGAATCCTCAAATGGGATTTTAGGACCTAAGATCAGGGAAGTTACTAAGGAAGGAAAGGTAGATAAGGGAAACAATAATAACACAGCTCCTAATTCTGAAGAGGATCAGGTTCCAAACCCTAAAGAGCAAGGTGGGAAAAAGTAGAAATAGATGCCCATAGAGGAAACCTAGAATATCCAAGTTGGCTTTGTCCAAGATTCTATGGAAAACCAAAAGGAAGATAAACCCTTGAACCAGGAGCCTAAAGAATAGATTTACCAAGAGAGGAGTACCTCAGGTGAGCAAGATATGGATGACTCTAACTGGATTGCCAAAACTCCAGCTAAGGAGGAGGACATTTTTTTTATTGATGCTCAGCAAGACATTGTCCTAGGACTAGGATTGTCTTATATGTCTCAAAATACTCCACAAAAAAAGGAATTGATGGATGATATAGGAAAGAAGCCTAACTGGGGGGATCCAGATGAAATAGATAAATCTCTGGGTGAAATAAAAAGTGAAAAAGACTTTACCAAAGTGGAAAGAAAGAAAGGTCAAAAACCTCAATTATGTAAGCCCCATAATAAACTCAAAGCTTACTACCTTGATGTTGGAAAGATCCATATGGCTTTGCCAGGGAGACCATCAAATATATGGACAAGGAACTAGGAAACAGCTAGAAATATTGCGGATGGAACCGAGAGCACCATCCCACAAGTTGGAAAAACCAAAAAGAAATGAAGATCATAACTTGGAATATTCGAGGATTAAATAATCCTCACAAACAGGATCTTATTAGGAATATGGTTAGAGATAATAGACAAGATATTGTTTTGATTCAAGAGACTAAAATTTCTAAGGAGAAAGTTGAAAACCTTAAGTTTTTTAAAGATAACTACATTATTGGGGGTAGTTGGGAAGGTGCTTCGGGTGGTATAGCTACTTTTTGGAATGGTAACATTATTGAGGGAGAAGTCATCTCTCAAGACAATAATATGACCAGCATTAGATTTCATCATCTTAAAGATAACACTTCTTGGGTTCTCACTAATATCTATGCTCCTAATACTAAGAATGAAAGGAAAAAAATTTAGTTAAAAATTGATCAAGCCAGAAATATTTTTGAGAAAGAAAGTTGGATTTTTTTGGGAGATTTCAATACTCCTCTGTAGGAAGATGAGAAAATTGGAGGAAGCCAACCTAATCTGGACAGCAGACTCAATCTTATGAACTTCATTACCAAACAAGCTCTCATTGATACTGATTTACAAGGAATTAGCTACACTTGGACTAATAGAAGAGAAGGTAAAGAGTTGATCCAGGTAAGATTAGATAGAGCTCTTATCACTAATGACTGGTATCAAAGTTATTACTACTCATTGATTGCCTTTGTTAGGGCTGGCTCTAGTCATTATCCTCTTTCTTTTATTACTGACCCTATCTCTAGAAAAAGGAATTTTCCCTTTAGATTTTAGAAAATGTGGACCTTGCACCTGAAGCTATCTCAAAAAATAATGAATGGTGGAAAATTAAAATTGATGGCATGACTATGTATAAACTGGCTAATAAACTTAGACATGTGAAAGAGAACATTAGAATTTGGAATAAAGAGTCTTTTGGAAACATTTTTTCAAACAAGGCTAAAATCTCTTCAGATCTTAAAGATATCTAGGATTCCATCCAAATTTCAAGCTATGAGAAGGTTCCCAAGGAGAAAGAAAGTGAAACCCTTATTAAATATCATAATATGGTGCACAAGGAAGAAGTTTTTTGGAAACAAAGGTCCTGAAATACTTGGCTCAAAGAATGAAATAGGAACTCTAAGTTCTTTCATCTATCTACTATCAGGCATAAGGAGGCCAATAGAATTTCTAAGCTCAGAGTTAACAATAGTTTTCTGGAGAAGCAAGAGGATATTTCTAAGGAAGCTAAGGATTATTTTTTGAACTTTCTCTCTCAAGACTCTGACCTGGATCAAAATTCTCAATAGGATATCTTGGCTAACATCCCTAAAATCCTTTCTGACCAAGACAACATGTTTCTTAAATCTATTCCCTCTAATGAGGAAATCAAGAAGGCAGTCTTTTCTTTTGAAGGTAGCAAATCCCCTGGACCTGATGGATTCCCTATGTTTTTCTTCCAAATGTATTGGTCTATTGTGGGAAAGGATGTTACTGATGTTGTTAAAGAATTTTTTGGAGCTAAAAGAATCCTCAAGGAACTCAATGGTACTTTCATAGCCCTCATTCCTAAAAAGGTTGGAGATGATACTATGGACAGCTTTAGCCCATTAGTTTGTGTAATCCTTCTTATAAAATCATCTCCTAAGTCATTACTTCCTGTCTACTGGATCTTCTCCCCAAACTGATTTCTCATCAACAAAATGGTTTTGTTTTGGGCAGACAGATTCTTGATTCAATTATTATGATGCATGAGAATATTCACTCCTTACTGATTGCTAAGAAAGAAATATTTATTTTGAAAATTGACTTGTCCAAAGCTTACGAAAAATTTGACTAGAGCCTCCTTGAAAGATCTCTCCTTGCCTTTGGCTTCAATAGATGTAGTACTAAGATCCTTATGCAGCTAGTTACTTCTGCTTCTTTTTCTATGTTGGTCAATGGTTCCCCTACCCCTTTCTTTAAGTCCTCAAGGGGATTAAGGCAAGGGGATCCCCTTTCTCCTATTTTGTTTGTCATCATGGCTGAGTGCTTGGGAAGATACATTGATTTTGTGGTCTAGAAAGGTGATATTAAGGGTTTGAGACCTTCCTCTTCCATTCATGTTTTCTCCCATCAACAATTTGTGGATGATTCTATATTTTTAGGAGAAGCCTCTATTGCTGAAGCTAAAAATCTTCAAACTTACCTCAACAACTATAGAAAAGCTACTAGTCAATCTATCAACTGGAGCAAAAGCTCTTTGTACTTCATTAATGTCCCTAAATTTAGGCAAAGGAAAATGAGAAAAATTTTGGGCTGCCAAATTTTTCAGCTCCCTACTACCTACTTGGGTCTTCCCCTTGGCCTTAATCCTCTAGATTCCTTTTGGAGCTCCATTGTTGATAAATTCCACAAAAAAAAATTTGGCTGGAAAGGTTCTCTCCTCAGTCAAGCTGGAAAAGTTCAACTATTAAAGTCTTCACTTCAGAGTATTCCTATCTATGCTCTTAGTCTCTTTTGAATCCCTAATAAGTTTGTTGAAGCTATTGAGAAAATCCAAAGAAACTTTCTTTGGACTGGTGTTGAGAAGAAGAGAAGAATGGCTCTTGCCTCCTGGGAAAATATTTGTTTACCTAAATCTAAAGGTGACCTTGGGATTAGAAGGATCAGAAACCTAAATGATTCCCTATTGGCTAAACTTTTTTGGAGAAGCTTCAATTCAGAGGGTGAATGGAATACTATATGGCAAAGAAAATATAAAAATAGTACTCTTAACCTTCAAAACTACTTGGATACTGATTTGGAAACTATGGGCTCCTACATATGGAAAAATGCTACTAAAGTGAAGAGCATCATTCGGGGAGGAGTTAAATGGAAAATTGGTAAAGGGGACAATATTAACTTCTAGGAAGATTCTTGGACTAGGGAATCTCCTCTTTCTGAGAACCCTATATGGAATCAGTATATGGAAGCTTGCAAATAAAAAATTGGGTCTAAAGTTGCTAATTATTGGCTGAACAATAAGTGGATAGATCTTTCTATGATTGATAACAATCTTCAGGCCTTAAATGTTATGCTTAATGCTTCTATGATTTCTGATTATGAAGATACTATGATATGGAAGTATACTCCTAATGGTCATTTCTCTGTTGGCTCATCCTACTTTCAGAACTTTAGTACTATTATTGCTCCCTTATGGGCT
This sequence comes from Chamaecyparis obtusa, assembly GCA_027943335.1. Taxonomy (NCBI): domain Eukaryota; kingdom Viridiplantae; phylum Streptophyta; class Pinopsida; order Cupressales; family Cupressaceae; genus Chamaecyparis; species Chamaecyparis obtusa. The sequence goes on along the minus strand of BSBK01001111.1, from coordinate 1,425,816 downwards.
AAGGCCTGGATCAGAGGTCTTACTCCTAAAATTAACACTTTCTTCTCGATGATGTTACAAAACAAAATCCTAACTCTTGATAATATCAAGATGAGGGGTTTGTGCTTAACTAACATGTGTATTTTGTATAGGGAAGAAGAAGAATATGTTAATCACCTTTTTATCCATTGTGCTTATTCCCATGAGATGTGGACTCTCTTCTTGAACACCTTCAATGTGAACTGGGTGCTCCCAAAATATATTCAGGGCATGTTCAACTCATGGAATATTAATCTAAGAAACAAAGATATAAAAGGTATATGGCATTTTTTTTTACCTCAAATGTGTTGGGCCATCTGGAAAGAGAGGAATGATAGAATCTTTCATGAGATCAAGACTCCTCCTAAGATCTTGTTTGAGAAAACCATAAGTTTGATCAGTGAAAACTATAGAATAATGAATTCGAAGGAAACCAATGTTGCTGATGAGGACATTAAAATCCTTAACAAGTGGAAAATTCAAATTAATAAAAAGGACCACAAAGATCCTAGAGATGATGTTAAATGGGACTACCCCCCTCCAAGATGGATGAAAGTGAACTTTGATAGTGCTTCTAAGGGGAACCCTGGCACTACGGGCTGTGGCATTATTATCCGGGATGAGATAGGCAATTGTAAAGCTATAAAAGCTATCCCAATTGGTATCTAGACTAACCATGTTTTTGAGGAAATGGTGGCATATCAGGGTATCCTTCTAGCTAAAGAGAACCACTATTGCAAATTATGGCTAGAAGGAGATTCTAAGAATATTATTGATTGCTTTAATGAGATTTCCAAACCTTCTTGGTCTATTGATAACATTATTAATGCTGCTAAAGAGCAAATTAAAACCATGACAGATTGCATTATTACCCACATTTACTATGAAGCTAATGTGGTAGCTAACCACGCTTGCAAAAAAGGGGACATCACTTCATGGCAAAATGAGGACAGTATTCCATTTGAGATCAAATCCATTATCCATTTTGAGAGATCTTATGGAAACCAAAGAAGTGAAAGACAACTGAGATATGATGGGGGAAAAAATGAGGAATGTAAAGAATAATTATTACAATGCCATTTCCAAAGCTCCCACTTGGAATGATGATTTATCTTCACATAGATTTTGGGTTTTGAAAATATTGGGTATTTACACTAATAACTCTAAGGGGATAGCTGTTAAAAACATATATGTGAAGCATTTCCCTCAAACTAAGAATATGGGAGGAGGAAAGAAAAGATACGAACTAGTTAACTGTAATGAATGGAGATAGAAGGAGGAGGTTTGGGATATTCTAAAGAAAGGGAATTTCAGCACCTACATGGAGAAAATCTAGGGTGGGAGGCCGGGAATTACTCAATACTTCATGAGAATTGGAAGAATGGTAAAATTTTCTTCAATAAGCATTGGATTAACATAAATGAAGACCTTATTGCTGAAGTGACTAGGCTTCCCAAGGAGGGGATGAAATTCTACCATGACAGAAGCTACTCTGACAAGGCTGCCAAGAGATTTCTAGAAAGCAAAGATGAAGAGGCTAGGATGGTAAAATAGGTTGGTGGGTTTATCAGTCCTACTAATATTAGTAGACCTTGGTGTTTTGTTCTTTATGCTTCTATTAGCTACTTAACCCTTAATTGGAGATTCTTCATAGCCTACGACCATCATTTCATCATCCTAAATCATTCGAGGCATAATGAGACTATCAGTATGCCCTATTATCTGATGTGCTCCATGAATCATACTATTAAGAGTCTTCAGGATGACCCCAAAAGGGATCATGCATCCCATCAGGGTCTCATGGTCATTCTCTACAATTTGTTGAAAGATAAAAACATTGTAAGACCTATAAAAAAGCATAAAAACTCTCATGAGGAGGATTCTAAGGATGAGGGCTCGAATGGAAAGTTTGATGCTGATATGGAAGATGAAAGAAATGCTTAGGACAAAATGAAAGGCAAAAGAAAAGGCAAAAAAAGGGTTGATACTATTAAGAGAAAGATTGAGATTCTTGATGATTACTTCCCTAATTCTAAGGATGAGTACGAGAACCAGAATAGGAAAAAAAGGAAGAGTCCAAAGATTAAGGGGAAAAAAATGGACAAAAAAAGGGGGTCCAACAAAAAAGGGTTTTTTGTCTCTTCAAATGAAAAGGAGAATGCCCCAAAGAGGAAAGAAAAAAGTAAAGGGAAAAATAACATTGTTGAGAAAGAAAGTGACAATGAGGACTAGGTCGACATCCACGACAACCAGAGAGACAAGGAAAAGGATAAATCCTTCGGCAAGACTCCCCTCAAAGACTAGGCTGGAACTAGTGATCCCCTTAGGAAGAATGATGGTAGTAATATAGATCCTTACCACAAAGAGAGTATCATCTCCTTTGGGCATTTTATGGGTTTTATTTCTTATGATATTAAGGTCATCAAGGAGGATGTCCAAGAATAGAAAAAGATCACGAATATGATTAAAAGGGCTACTTTTGGAGACAAGCCTTTGGCTTCCTACTTGGAGGACTGGATGGAGGCTATTCACAAGGGGGAAGCCTTCGGTGATATGGGAGGCAAGGTGATGGATCTGGAACAAAATTTAGACAAGATCAACACTAACAACAGGAGGTATGAGGAAAGAATCTTCTTTCTGGAAGAGAAAACCCAAAATCTGGAAAAGATCATTAATAAGAACTATGAGCAAAGTGCCCATATCATAAATCTTTATGATGATCAAAGTAAGGCTACCATGGAGAAGTTGGAGATTTATAGAGGTGAGGAACTCAAGGATTTCAAGGATATGAGCATTGGTAACCAGACTAGAGCCAACACTAAGAAAAAAGAAATGGAATCAGAGGACTAGATTATAATAGGCAACATGGACCTCATAGTTGTTCAGGCCTCTGAGATTATGAATATCATCTAGCTTGCTATCTTTTTTGTGGTCATATTCTTCTTATGTTGTCTTTCTCTATTTCTGACTACTTGGTAGTCTTTTTCTATTGTCTTTTTTTGGGTTGTGGGTCTTTGTTTTTGTTGTTCCTTGTGTTCTAAGGTTGATAAGTATTGAATATCTTCTGATCTTTTGTACAAGGTTTCGGGACCTTTCAAATCTTGTTTTTACTTAATCAGAACTAACAATTAAATCAACTAAACTTAATCAAAGGATAATTTAATGGTAACTTTATGTAATTGAATTTTATACCCAAACCTTGTGTAACGAAGAATGGTTGTTCAATATTTAGCATATGTGGACAATCATGGATAAATGATTAAACAATTCATTGTTCCATGATCATACACTAGACCAATTTGATTTATGTATGTAGTCTATTTATCTATTAATGATTCCTTGTTTATCTTCCGATGTGAGTCTAGACTCTATGCATGAATAGATTCATAACTCATGATGTATCAAATCACCTAACCTTTAGTAAACTTGGCCTTACAACTAGGAGTTAGTTTTCATCATCAACCCTCTTGTTTAAAAAAACATTTGTTGTGTTTTTAGTGTTTTTATTGGCTATTTCTAGGTGATTCATTTGGTATCAAATCCTAGGTTTCAACATTGGAACCTGAACCCATTACATTTCAACTTTCCTAAACTTAAACTATTATGTAGGATGCCTATCGTCACACAAGTTGGAAGATGAGGTAGTGGTCATAGAGCTACACATGTTGGTGTAGGATAGGGGGTGGACCTCCTCCACCACCTCCACCACCTCAAAACCCTAACTAGGATATTCTAGACATCCTCCAGAATCTGATTGGGGTGATTCAATAGAGACTACCACCCATATTCCCACAGCCAAAGTAGCAGATTCCCGAAAGGGAAGCACAGATCTTAGGAGGTGATAGAGTAGTGGCCAAAGAGAGGAGTAGGATTCCTCCACCTAGATAGTTTGAGGACCATGTAGATTTTGAGGCTGAGTCTTTAAAGCAAATAGAGCACCCACGTGACTTGGGTGCTCATGCAATTGAGAGAGAGGCCCGCGATATGGTGGATCAGATCAGGGAGTTATTGTGACTCTAGCCACCTCTATTTTTAAGAGCTACTAATGGTGTCAGAGAAGAGGCATGGTTTTTGAGCTTACAACGGTGCTTTGGATTGCATTCCTATGGGAGAAATCTAAAGATGAGACTCGCCATTCACCTTCTTTGAGAGGGAGCCTCCACTTGGTGGTAGCAAGAGGAGGCCATGGGTGATGTAGATATAGATACACTCACATGGGATTATTTTCTCAATAGTTTTAGAGATACCTATTAGAGCACTTCAGACAGTGGTAGATTAAGGAGTTCCATGACCTCTAGCAAAGAGGCCTTATCGTAATGCAGTATGAGAGTATATTCCTTGAGCTTCTTCCTTATGTGGATTACATGAAGGATGAGAAGCTATGTATGCATCATTTCATTAAGGGTCTCAATACATCTCTTCAAGGATCAGTTCATCTAGATTTTCCTACCATCTTCAGAGAGGCAGTTCAGAGGGCTTTAGTATTCAAGGACATCCATACTAGATAGGAGTCCCAGGATCAGTCTTAGCACTAAAACCCCTCATCTCAGTAGTTAGGACAATAGAAAACCCCTTGGAAGGGGAATCAAAGTCATTCAGCAAGGTCCTTTAAGGGCCAATAGTCATAACAACGACCACAGTAGGACTCTAGGCAAAAATCATCTCAAGGACAGCAGGGCTCTAAGCCCAAATGGTGGCAGTCTCAGGGTCATAGGAAGGATCAAAGGTCACAAGCCCCTTAGACACAACCAACTAGGACTCAACAGTCCTCTAGGGGTGGATACAGTGGATCTAGTAGGATAAGAGGTCAGCAATAGTCTAGGCCTCAAGGAGTTCAAATACAGACACATGGTCCTTGTTACACTTGTAGTGGTATCGGTCATATAGTGAGAGAGTCCCCATAGGTATAGTCACCTGGTGGTCAAATAGGGGCTATCTCAGAGCCTACAGTTGGAGATATGGGTAGATCCCATAGAGTATTTGCAGTGGTTTATAACCACCAGGCTGAGCATCAGGCCACGGTCATAGAGGCCACAGGTATGATTCAGGGTATCAGAGTTTCTATCTTGTTTGATTCAGGAGCCATAGACTCCTTTATATGTCCATATATAGTGGAGCATTATGGGCTGGTGGCAGTTAGATAGGATGTCAGTTGGGAGGTCAAGTTAGCCTTAGGAGCTAGGGTGTATGTTAGTTCCTTAGTTCACAGTTTCCAAATTTAGATTGGAGACTTAATCACGATGTCTGATCTCCGCATTACCCCTCTAGGTTCTTATGATGTAGTAATTGGCATGGATTGGCTATATGCCCACAACACCAAGATGGATTGTTGATAGAAGAGGGTTGAGTGCATTAATGATCATGGTACCTCTATGGTGATATTTTGGGTATAGAGACCTATCTCCCTTTGCATGATTTTTTCTATGCAGCTTAGGCAGTGCGTGTGGAAGGGATGTTAGTTATTCTCCATCACCATTAGTGATAGAGAGGAGGATTCTAAGGGGGAGCCTTCACTCAAGGATTATCCTATTCATCAAGATTTTGTAGATGTATTTCCTTCTAAGCTACCTGGTATGCCTCCACCTATGGTAGTTGATTTGCATATAGACCTTGTGCCAAGAGTCGAGCCCATATCTAGAGCACCTTACAGGATGACCACACATGAGCTCAAGGAGCTCAAGATTCAGTTAGAAGAGCTCTTGGAGAAAGGGAATATTTGACCTAGTGTATCACCTTGGGGTACACCAGTGATCTTTGTGAAGAAGAGGGATGGATCACTTAGGTTGTGCGTTGATTATCGGTAGTTGAATAAAGTAACAATTAAGAACCGATACCCACTCCCCAGGATCAATGATTTATTTGATCAATTGTAGGGTCCCCGAGCATTCTCAAAGATAGATCTAAAGTCGGGGTACTATCAATTACGAATAGTGGAGAGTGATATTCACAAGTTTGCTTTTCATATGAGGTATGGTCACTACAAGTTCATAGTGGTGCCATTTGGCCTCACGAATGATCCAACTATGTTCATGAGCCTCATGAATGGAGTATTTCATACATTCTTGGATAAGTTTGTGGTAGTGTTCCTTGATGACATTCTGATATATTCTCGCAATGAGGAGGAGCATGAGGAGCATTTGAGATAGGCTTCACAGTGCTTGAGAGAGAATTAGTTATATGGCTACTTTTCAAAGTGTGCCTTCTTTAGAACTGAGGTGCATTATCTTGGTCATCTTATATCCGGCGATGGTATCTTTGTGGACCCATCGAGGATTAGAGCCATTATGGATTGGCCAGCACCCACCAGTTTCACTGAGGTCAAGAATTTTATGGGCCTAGCAGGTTATTACAAACACTTTTTGGTAGGATTTTCTAGAGTAGCTCATCCCATCACTTCCCTTCAGAGAAAGGGGAAGTATGAGTGGACATAGAAGTGTGAGAGAGCTTTCTAGGAGCTCAAGAGAGCCCTCACTAGTGCACCGATCTTAGTAGTGCTAGATCCTTCAACAAACTTTGTTGTATGCACTGATGCTTCATTGCATGGTTTAGGAGTAGTCCTTATGTAGGATGGTCATCTTATAGGTTTTGATTCTATGAAATTAAAGACTCACAAGCTTAATTACCCTACTCCTGACCTAGAGCTTGCAGTGGTGATTCATGCCTTAGTGAGATGGTGACACTTCCTTCTAGGTCACCAATTTGAGCTTCATTCAGATTACTAGAGCCTATAGTATATCTTTACACAACCTAATATTAATGCTAGGCAGAGGAGATGGATAGAGTTCTTATGTGAGTATGATTTTGATGTCCATTATATCAAGGGGAAGGATAATGTAGTTGTAGATGCCTTGAGTAGGAAGCAACATGAGCTCTCATCTATGACTACCAGTACAGATCTGAGAGAGTGCATTTTGCATCATTTTCTAGAGGATGGGTTATATATGGAAATTTGTCAATTTATCCATTCTCAGAGACCTCTTGAGGGGATATTTGCAGAGTATTCTTTAGAGTTTGATGGTCTACTACATCATAGGGGATGCATCTATGTACCTTCTATGGTGACTTGCAAGATTTTATTGTGCTTAAGGCTCACAAAGCACCTTATGTAGCTCATTCTGGAGTTAAGAAGTTGCATGCTAATTTGAGATAGTTGTATCATTGGCTAGGCATGAGATTTCAGATTGCTAGCATAATTGCTAGATGTCTAGAGTGTTAGAGAGTGAAGGTAGAGCACAGTCATCCAGGTGGACTCCTGCAACCACATGAGATACAGTAGTGGAAGTGGGATACTATCTCCATGGATTTTATTTTTGGTCTCCCTATGTCCTCTTGATGTCATAATGCTATCATGGTGATAGTCAACACATTGACCAAGGTCACTCACTTCTCACCCATATGTACCACATTCACAGCACTAGTAGTGGCACAGGTGTTCTTGTGAGACATTGTCAAACTTCATGGCATTCCTCATAAGATCATCTCAGATAGAGATTGAATTTTCACATCCTCCTTCTAGAGAGAGCTTCAGTCAGCCATGGGCACTAGACTTAAATTTAATACAGTAGACCACCCTCAAACTGATGGATAGACAAATAGATTTAATCAAGTTTTAGAGGACATGTTGCATATGTATGTGATGGATCATCAGGTCAAGTGGGAGGAGTACCTTCATCTGGTCAATTTTTCCTATAATAATGGGCATCATTCTTCTATATGTATGCCACCATATCAGCCTTTGTATGGTAGACCATGTAGGACACCACTAAGTTGGGATAGGATCGAGGATAGAGTATCTATTGGACATTAGTTGGTCAAGGAGATGGAGCAGTAGGTGGTTTTGATTAGACAACATCTTAGAGAGGCTCAGGATAGATAAAAGAAGTATGTAGATGCAAAGAGGGTTGATCATGAGTATATGGTTGGAGATAGGGTTTTATTGAGAGTGCACCCGCAGAAGAGTCCAATCCATTTTGGAAAGGGCTTTAAGTTAGCGCTTCACTTTTTTGGACCTTTTGAGATATTGGAGAGGATAGGACCAGTTTCCTACCACCTAGCTTTTCCACCCAGCCTGTCATGCATCCACGATGCATTGCATGTATCTGTGTTACGAAAATATGTTTATGACAAGTCTCACATTATAGACTGGGATGCCTTGTAGGTGGATTTGGACAGACAGTTACCCTTGGATCCCATACACATTTTAGCCCGACAAACCCTGGCACTTTGAGGCAAAGAGCTAGACTAGGTTAGGGTCTAGTAGGATTGTTATGATGAGGTCATAGCTTCATGGGAGGATGCAACATAGATGAGATTACAATACCCATACCTTTTTGATCAACTCTAGGAGGAAGTTCATGCCTAGAGGGGGAGCATGTGAGGCCTCATCCCGACCCATCATAGCATTTTTTATCATTCACATTTTGACACTTTATGATTTGATACTTTGATACACTATTGATCATTCTAATAGTGACTTATGATATTATGTTTGATGATGATGATTACATTGTGCGAACTATATTTTGATGTGGATTAGGACCTAGAACATATGGTTAATTTTGGTTATACATGCTTAGATATGTGATTTGATGAGGAAGATTTAATCATGATTAGATTTGATTGTTTCATGGATTATGCTTTAAGTTAGGAAGTAGCACAGATGATATGTCAGGATGATCTATGAAGATACTATGTTTAAACATTATTGAATGGAAATTGTGATTAGGAAATGAATTCTTCATATTGATTAATGTTGCTAATTATGAATTGTATATGTATATATATATTTGCATGTGATTTTATTGCCTTGGACTATTGATTCTTGAGTTTAGTGTGCAGGAAAGAGAACCATGAAATTATTCAAAGAATCAGGGCTAAACACATGTAAACTGAGTAAGACAAGGTTTAATCTGATTAAGATATTTAAACCTCATTGTAATGTGATCTTGTTTGTAAATGTGTTTTGAATGTGTGTTAATAGTTTAAGTTCATGTTGTTAATTAGGATATTTCATTGTGAATGTAATGTGTATTTTTGTTGGTGTCACTTGACACTTGTATTGTACATGTGTATGGTGACATGTCAAATTAGGGCTTGGAAAAGAATTCTCTAACCTTATAGGATATTATATTTATCCCACTTTCATGTAGATGTCTTGTAGGGATCACATCAAGTTGGAACTCGGATTTGAACTTTAGGGGTACTTTAGAGGGATCAAAAGTGACCCTAGAGTGTAGTTTTGGCCTAAATTAGCTAACCCTAGGTAGGTACCTTGGGTTGGGGTCTAGTTTTTACCTGTGGGAAAGCATAGAACTTCATCATGGCCCTCCAAAAAGGCCACTTTTCAAAAGTGCCGAAAATGGAGATGGCCACATGGATCTAACTTGTCCCACACTCCTTACCAAACCCACAATTAAGAGGGGGGACAAGAGGGAAGACTAAAGGACTAGAGGGAATGTCTCATTAATTTTTTGGTCATGAGTACACCTTTGGAGGTCTTTTTAGAGGGTTGAGAGAGACTTAGTGGGTGTTCACCCACTCTCTAGCTTTAAAGACAATTAGGGTTGGAGAAGAGAAAAAGGACAAAGGATAAGGAGCTCTTCTCAACTATCTCTTGCCATTTTCTTTAGACAAAGGTTGGTGGTTCTTGCCATGGAAGAATGCTTATTGCATTTCATTTTGTTTTTTGTAGTGTAGAAAGAATATGTGAGATCTTGTATGTAATGTTTCTTTGTGAATCTCTTCATTTTTGTGTTGGGTGTGGGATTTCTTTTGAGGTTGTATCATTCTTTGTTAATTTGGTTTTGGGAGTGTTGTTCATGGGAGTTTAAGGCATTACTCACCCTTTGGGAAGGGAAGAAGTGGCCTTGGGTGAAGGGGTTATTTGGGCACTCCATTATAGTGAGAGTTTCTTCTCTTGTAGAAGAGGGATAATTTCATGGGGTATGGGTTCCATGAAGCCATTTGTATTTGTAGACACTCAAAAATGGACAAGTGCTTAAAATCATTAAAATTGTAAAATCTTAATCAAAATGCACTAATTCTAATAAAAAGGGATCAAATCAAAATGGATAAATTTATTAATCAAAATTGGACAAAATCATTAGAATCAAAGGAAAAATCAAATAATGACATTAAATAATTAAATACAAGCTTAAAAAGACCAAAAACACTATATAATTGATTTTAATCAATTAATTGTGTAGTTGTTAAATCAAAAATCAAATTGAACCTATTCCCTTACATGGCTAAGTTAATTAATTAATGGAATTTAATTAATCCTAATATCTTTCAACAACAATTTGAGCAACCAATGAGAATTAAGGAACAAAAGCACATGGATCACTCCAAAATAAGTGAATCTCAATCACGCATTCAAACTTTGAATCTCATCCACTCAATTTTGTCTTTTTGTCCAAACCTTTGAGACAAACATTTAAATTGTCCGCCCATTTAAAAACATTGCAAATTTTTTGACTCAACCAAGGTTAAATCATGGTTAAATAACTCTACCCCCTACCCTTGGGAATTTACTATAAATAAGAGGCATTTTGAGAAAAATAATCATCTTAGAAATTCATTTGCAAAGCATCACTATTATAGGAAATTTCATAGCAATTGAGAGCAATTGAGAGCATTTGAATTATCTTTGTATCAATTTGATCATTTTGAGAGCTAGACTAAGCATTTGTACTATCATATTTCTCATTCTAGATTTGTCACTAGTGGAGAATAGGCTAAGAGCTTCACTTACCAAATTAGTTAGAGAACCATGGGATGTCATGGATGTTAATTTCAATTCTTAGCTTAAATTTGTATTGTATTTTCCTAGAATTGTAGTTTATTATCCTAATTTCATGAAGGTGCTGAACATTCACACACAGTATTCTTGCATCTTGAGGATGTTAATAAGGAAAGCTTGTGTATGGAAAATTGATAATGTAGCCTTTGAAAGGAAATGAAATACTCTTGTTGAGAAATTGTAAATGCATTGGCATTCTCCTCCTTGGAAAAGCCCACCTTCACCCTACTTCAATGAGTTTGAAAAACTCATTTGTCAAGCCTTGGATGGGAGTTATTTGTTGTTTTGAGCATATTGTTGTTTTGTGAGCATTTGGTTGTGTATACCCATTTAGCCTTGGTTCTCCAAACTCGGGGGTGGTCTCCTTGAGACCTTGGTTGGGAGGTGAGCTTCCCATGGTTCTCCCCTTTTTATTACAGGTTGAAGACCATGGTCTTGCAAGGGATAGAGCTTTGGAAGAGTTTCATTTTATTTTTTTGTGAAAGAAAAATGTATTATGTTGTCACTTTGATAGCATTTCAAGACATGAAATTGTGATACATGTATCAAGATGTATGTAAAAATGTTATTGTTATTGTAAAATGGATTCAAGGTTGAAATTGAAATATTGTGACTTAGTTCTTGAAATGCAAAGTTTCATGTTTAAATTTCATTTTGGGAATTTAATTTATGCTACAATTGTTCCTTGTTTGTATTGAGTTGCTATGAAATTTTCTAGTTCCATTTCAATAGCATGTTGTTGTTATAAAAATGAATTTTCATACCATGTTGAAAGGAATAGGAAGTTAAAATTTTAAAAGTTTAAGTTAATTCAATTTAATTTTTATTGTTTAGTAAGTTAAATTTTATTTATTAAGTATAATTTAATCTATTCAATGTAATACTAATTTAACCATAGTGTTATTAATCTTATTATTAATTAAATAGAAGACTTAATGGTAAATTATTATTGGATCAAGAAGTACGTTAGTATTAATTCTTTGTCTACTATATTCAAATTATCATAGCAGACCTTGGATATGTAGTTTGATGTAAGATAAACTTACTTAAACGTAAAATTATTAATACATTTTAATAAATTCTTTTTTATTAGTATATTATTAAATTGATTATTATGTTCCCTTGATAGTTGTATAATTATAGACTTATTGTTGTATACTCATCTAAGGTCAAATTTCAATCAAGGATATTTACCATTGGTTATTTAAATGGTATGCTCTATTAGCAAAATAAATTATATGAAATACTAATGAATAGTTGAAATTGTCTTATATAGGCCTTTTGGTTTAATAACCTCGTTGAGAGTAATAGGGCTTGGAAATGTAATTAACTAACAATTAAATCAACTAATCTTAATCAAAGGATAATTTAATGATAACTTTATGTAATTGAATTTTATACCCGAACCTTGTGTAAAGAGGAATGGTTGTTCAATATTTAGCATATGTGGACAATAATAGATAAAGGATTAAACAAATCATTGTTCCATGATCATACACCGGACTAATTTGATTTGTGTATGTAGTCTATTTATCTATTAGTGATTCCTTGTTTATCTTCCGTCGTGAGTTTAGACTCTACGCACGAATAGATTCATAACTTGTGATGTATCAAATCACCTAACCTTTATTAAACTTGACCTTACAACTAGGAGTTAGTTTTCATCGTCAACCCTCTCATTTAAAAAAAAAATTGTTGCATTTTAGTATTTTTTTTTGTTATTTCTGGGCATGACAGTTACCTGATGACATGCATATATCACCTATTTTCAACATTGATGATTTGTATGAGTATCATGATTTAGATGAAGAAATGATAGTACTGAATGATTATCCTAAGAAACAGACAAAAGAAGTTGAGCAAATTTTGGAGCAAAGAATTAGCAAAAGTACAAGTGGAAAATAGTATATGGAATATCTAGTAAAGTGGAAGAATAGACCAATTGAAGATAGTTCATGGATTTCACAATCTGAGTTGGATGCAGCTCAGATTGTACCTATTTCCTAATTCAGAGAATCATTTTCAAATAACCCCAGGTGTCTAATGTAGGAGCATCTCTGGTCCTTGGCAATCCCGTGTCACCAAAAACATGTTTGTGTTTTCTTGTGTTGCTCGGTTCCTTCTTTGACTGAGTTGGTTCAGTGTTGCTCGATTTCCTTTTTTCACCGGTGTTGGTTGGTTATCTCTTTGGCACTCAACGAATTTCCCTGGCGTTTGGTGATGCTTGTCTGATGATCTGTTATCTTTGCTTACCAAGTTGTTTATTTTCGATTTTTGTTGAGACTGACTCTTGCAATTAATTTTGGTCATGGATTTAATGATGGTATCTATCATTGGGAAGTGTGTGGACCTAAATCTGGTCATTCCTTCCATTGATGGTGGATCTGAAGGCCGACTTGATTTGGTAGCCTCTTGTATAAAAGTAGTTGTTTGGTTAGAGTTTAGGGAGTTAGTTTTGGGAGTAAGTTTTTGGATAAGAGATAGAATCTAGAAGATTAGAGATTATTGGAAGATCCTCGCATGTTGGAGGACTTCTGTACTTGATTATAATATCTATCCTAAACCGGGAAGGCCTTACAACCTGGCATGTATGAATCAAATTGAAGTAAATATATGAAAGAAATCTTCATTCCCTCTCTCACTTGTGTGTTTGTTGCTTCCATGTGTGATCTCTGTAAGGTGGACCTAGTTAGGGTGTGCCTTTGGCCCCTCTCCCCATCCTCCCTTGCATCAAAATTCAAGTTGCACCGGCAAAGGCCACATGGAAGAGGAAACAAGTAGAGACACCTGCACGAGTGAGGACAAGATCATCCACAACTGATTCTCCACCCCATAAGAAAGGAATTGTAAAAATCACAAGGCCTACTACCACAAAGACTTATCAGAAGAAGAAAAGAGGTGCACAAGTCACCACCAAGTAACCTAACACTAGTACATTTGACCAATTTTTCTACCAAAATTTTTGACCATGAAATAAAAAGGTTTTGGTTGGTCAGATTATAGAAGGAAAAGTTTCATTTTTTTAAAGTTATGCCCATATTACTCAAAATTTTGACTAATACTATGTAGGTCAAAATTTTGATGAATGCAGGCATAACTTTTTAAAAAAAAGGTTTCATTTCTCATTCATTATTACCACAATGAATTTTTTCAAGGGAATTGCAGTGCGCAAAAAGTGAATTCAAAGGTCTCTAAGACTCTTTTTTACGAATGTGGGCTCATTGCTAGGTATGCATCATGATTTTCCCTAGGCTCTATTTTTCTAAAGGAGAACACAAGAAAATATATCACATTTTTATGTCTTTTACCTATTTTTTTCATGGCTCAATGAGGGTTCCATTATATAATGTTATGGTCAAGGGTTTCTCTACAATATTTGCACATTTCTCAACTTGAAGGCTTTCTACATTCTCTATTTTGTATTATTCTTCTTTTGGGTTTTGTATTATGCCAGTTTGTTGGGGTAAAAGCACAAAGTTGTGTCACGTTTCAGGACAACTTATCAACACAACTAAATTTGAGTATTTCTAACTAAAATTATTTTTTGTCAAACATATGGTGTAGCTAGATTCATTCTAGCTAAGTTAGATAAGTGCTTCACCTTTTCAAATTGGAAATATCTATTAAATGCATGTTTTATACCAATTACTAAAGAAATAAAATTATTTTAGAAAAAATGATGTTTCAATAATTCCTACTCTTTTTAATGATATTTTTTTACAAATATAAAAATACCCTTTTTTAGAGCAGAGAGTCATGATTGTCATCATATAATTTTTATAGTATTTTAATTAGATCTAATATATTATAATTTCAAAATACTGCAAGTAGGTATTTTAACATTCGAGAACAAGCTGCTTCAAAAATAGAAAAAAATAGTAAAGCTTATTAAAAAAAAATAGAAATTTTATATTTAACACTAGAGGAGAGAGTTATCTTCAAGAATGTGTAATTTTTTTTCTGAATGATGTAGATTTGATAGGGAAAATTTGGTGGGAGATGAAAACTATCAATTTCAGGTATTTTCAACTTTGAGTAGTTATAACAGAGAAAATATATATTGAAAACTAATTTTTCTTCTTTTCTGCACTAGCTATACATTTCATCTATAACATATTTTGAAATCAAAGGAAAAAAATATTATTTGCATATTCTTTTTTGGTGGGAACAAGACCCTCATTTTTTAGCATTTTTAAGCAAGTAAAAAATGGACTTAAAAATTTAAACAACTATGTGAATTCTTTTTCAAAAAAAATTAAAAAAATTATAGGCATAAACTTCATCTAGTTTTACACATTTTATTAGTTTACATCATCTCCAAATTCTAAACATAAATGCCATTTTTATGTCGTTAAAGTTAAAAAAAATTGTGTGTTGTTGACCTTTTCCTTTATAAAAGTGTGACACAGCTTTGTACTTTTACTCGTTGACATATTTAAATAGTATAAACAACCTGATCAAGCATTTAAAATAAGGAGAAGCTGTGAATGCTCTTTGATATTTTTGCTCCTCCATGTGACAATTATGTTTATTTATTTTCTTCTAGATCTACGGGTGGAAAAGGGGGATCAATCAAACAATATATTGCTGGGTGAAACTATTAGGAATAGTCCCAAGAGATAACTGAGAGGGGGGGTGAATTAGTAATCTAAAAGTTACAATTCTTTATCTAATTAAGTATATTTAAACATAAAGCATAAACACAATGAAATAACACTTAAACACAACACCAATATTTTGGTTACGGGGAAACCCAAATAGGTAAAAACCCTGGTGGGAATTGACACCCACTAATAATCTGCACTAGTGTATTATGATCCTTGTTAGAACATCCTTAACTCTGTTAGGAGTTGCTTTATAATATATTTAGTATAGTGACCTGGTCAAGGGTCAAACCTTGTTAGGAGTCTTTTACAATTAACCCTATTAGGGGTGAGGACGCACTGTCCAAGAACACACTGCTCAAAGGGGTGAAGGCTACAACCTTCTGATTAATAGATACACACTATATCTAGATCTTGGTGAGCTGTGCTTTGACCTGCTATCTGGATCAGTTCCAATGTATAGCACAAACTCATTACTTGGTCACATAGACCTTTTGTTGAAGGCTCAACACTTCGCACACTCTGCTCTACTCTTCACAAAATAACTGTGAAGCATGACTTAGCAATCACAAATGACTTCCTATAAATATCTTTCCTCTAAATGATATAATCAAGTCAGCCTATTAGAACCACCTTGAAATCATATTAGAGAAACCATAACATACTCCAATAATAATTCAATCAGCTCTACTAAGCATGCAACACAATCTGGGACCTGTCCAATATTGATAAATGTAGACATATGCTAGACACTATTGCCTCTACCAAAATAACTGAAACTTTCTCCTCAAGATGAATTAAATCATGTGCTCTTAACCGAACATTCTTAACACTTCTCCAATCTATAATCCAAGGGTGCATACCAAAATGATCGGCACAACTCTTGAACCAATACAATCATTGTCGACTCTTCTAAATAAACACAAAAAACTACATCCATGATTGTAACACCACCAACATGTCTTCATCACATATCCAAAGGTGCAAGGCTCCATGATGATTGTATGGAAAATCACTCACAGAACACTACCTATAACTCTTTCAGGAACATTGCTGACACAAGCTTCTACATAATTATCTGTACTAATAGTTAACCTCTGCGTCCATGATATCATTCTAATAACATGTCCATGCTACATATACTCAAAGCTTATTGCATAAGTCTTCAATGCATGCTACTTACCATATGTTGTCATCAATGACAAACATACAGTCAGCACTAGCTTGCTGGCAAATCTCCAACAATCTCCCCCTTTGGCATTGATGGCAACATATGGAATGAAAACCACCACCAACCCAAATGAGAAATTCTTTTATAACATTCTCCATTTCCTCATCAAATCTCCCCCAAGGATGAGTCCTCCATCTGCTGCAATATTCTTCAATATTCTCCATTTCCTCAATTGAACTACTTTCATGACTAAAAACTACTCCCCCTTAGTATATTACTCCTTTACTTCTATTTTTCGTGACTCTATATATTACTCCCCCTTTGACATCAATGGAAAAGTGTGCCATTCTTTTTAAGCACTGGTACTACTCCTGAGGTAGAGTAGTCAACCTTCCATCAGTCCCTAAGGATTGATGCTCTCTCTTCTTTCTTCTAAGAAGAATCGGGGAAGGGAATTACTCCCAGCTTCTCCCTGAGATACTCAAAATTATCCTTTGGCAAGGGCTTTGTGAATATATCTACTAGTTGTTCCTTTATACTCACATAATCCAATTTGGCTTTTTTCTCTGCCACTTTATCTCTTAGGAAGTAATACTTGATCTCAATGTGTTTTATCTTTACATGCATCACAGGGTTCTTTGACTTATTGATAGTGCTACTGTTATCACAATTAATAACAATAGGATAATCAATCTAAATACCAAATTCCTTTATCATCTTCTTGATCCAAATAATTGTAGAACAATTCAGGGTTGCTACAACATACTCTTCTTCCATTATTGGCTGAGAAATGAAATTTTGCTTCTTGCTTGTCCAAGTGACAAGTCTGTCACCAAGAAATACTTCTCCTCCTGATGTACTTTTTCTATCATCAACACATCCTGCCCAATCTGCATCAGTATATACATGAAGCTCAACATTTTCTAAATTAGGATACCATAGCCCATAATCTATAGTGCCTTGCAAGTATCTGAATATTCTTTTTACTACCATGAGGTGACATTTTTTAGGCTCTGCTGCAAATCTTCCAACTATGCCAACTGCATTGGAAATATCTGGTCTGGTTTGAGTAAGATAAATGAGTTTTTCAATCATAGAATTGTAAAATGTTATATTTACTACTGGTGAATCATCTTCTTTTGTAATCTTACATCCTATTATCATAGTTGTACCTAGTGGCTTGCAATCATCCATCTTGAATTTCTTTAATATCTCTTTCACATATTTTGACTGAATAATGAAGATACCTTTTTCTGTTTGCTGCACATTTAATCCCAAGAAGTATTTGATAGGTCTAATCATGCTCATCTCAAACTCACTCTGCATCACCTTAGCAAATTCAGCACTAACTTTGTCATTACCTCCAAATATAATGTCATCAACAAATATAGCTACAAGTAGTAATCCTTCAGATGTATCTCTTATGAATAGATTACAATCTGTTGCTCCTTTCTTGAATCCTATTTTAGTTAGATATCCATCAAGTCTCTCATACCATGCTCTAGGGTCTTGCTTAAGTCCATAGAGGGGTTTCTTCAATCTGCATACCATATCAGGTCTATTTGATAGGGTGAATCCTTTTGGCTTCTCAATGTATACTTCTTCTTTTAGCTCTCCATTCAAGAATGTAGACTTGACATCCATCTGATAGACTTTGAAGTTTTTAATTATTGCATAAGCTACAAACAACTTAATAGCTTATAATCTTCTCACAGGTGCAAATGTGTCTGAATAATCAATTCCTTCTCTTTACACATATCCCTTACATACTAACCTTGCTTTGTTCCTTACTATTGTGCCATCTCCATTCATCTTGTTTCTAAATATCCACTTTGTTCCAATCACATTCTTATCACTGCATCTTGGGACCAGTTCCCAAGTATCATTCTTGATAATCTGATCTAGTTCTTCCTTCATAGCATCATGCCAATCTAAATCATTACATGCATCTTCAACACTTAAAGGTTCAATCTGTGATAGTAAACATACCACCTCATTTCTTGCTGAATTATTTTCTTTTGATCTTGTTGTGACTTTGCCGCTCTGATATCCAATGATGTCATTCTTGGAATGGTATCTAGATTTAAACTTTGGAACTTTGGGTGATATTGTCTCATCTTCCTTCTGAGTTTCCTCTTCACTTGTTTTAGGGTCATTTAACAATACATTAATACTATCAAACATCTCTTCAACAATTGTCTCACTAGTGGAAGGTTTGGGTTCTTCTTCAATCATAGGTAGTAATCATGATATCTTTCTTGAAACATAAACTTTTCATCAATCTTAACATGAGCACTTTCAATGATTTTCTTCAATCTCAAGTTAAAACATTTATAATCTTTACTTTTAGTAGAGTAACCAAGAAAAATACCTTCATCATTTCTTGCATCAAAATTTCCTATTGCTTTATCCCTCTTGATGTAGCACTTGCTTCCAAATATTTTGAAGTATTTCACTATGGGAACATTACCAAACCATAGCTCATAATGTGTCTTGTCTACGCCAGGCCTTAATTGTATTCTATTGATGGTATAGACTATTGTATTGACCACAACTCTCCAATAGGTGTGTGCAACTTTTCCTTCAATCATGATGGTGTGCACTGTGTCAAGGATGATCATATTCCTCCTCTCTGCAATCCCATTATGTTGAGGGGTTCTAGGTGCACTTAACTGTCTTTTTATGTCATGTTCTTCACATTAGTCATAGAATCTATCAGAGGTGAATTCTCCTCCTCTATCTGACCTTAGACATTTTATCTTTAGTCCAAATTCATTCTCAACCTTAGCTTTGAATATTTTGAAATTCTCAAATGCTTCTGACTTATCTTTCAAGAACACAACCCACATCATTCTAGAATAATCACCTACAAACAAAATGAAATACCTTTTCTCCATAGTATGATCTTGTTTTAGTTGGTCCACATAGGTCTGTATGAATTAGATCCAACTTGTTCTCTATTGAATTATTCTTTCTCCTAAATGAATTCCTCACATGCTTTCCCATTACACATTCCCTACATATAGTATCAACTAGATTTGCTATGCTAGGTAGGTCTCTAACTAATTTTACATTACTTATCTTTACTATGTTATCAAAATTGATATGACATAGTCTTTTATGCCATAGCCAACTATCATCTACTTTACCAACAAAACAACTTACTTCTGGATTAAGTTGAAAAACATTACCTTTAGTCTTTGATCCTGATGCAATTATTTGTCCTTCTTTGTTTTTAATGATTCACTTTTTTCCATTGAACTCCAACATGTAACCTCTATCAAGTAACTACCCAACACTTAGTAGGTTATGTTTCAAACCATCAACATAAAGAACATCATTAGTGCTATTATTTCCATCCAAGGTGATAGCTCCTCTACCAATGATAGGTTTGGGAGTGTTATATCCAAATCTAACCATGCCTCCTTTGTATCTATCCAAATGAACAAATCTATCTTTGTCTCCTATCATGTGATGTGAACAACCCCTGTCAATGATCCAATATGTCTTGATGTTAGCTTGTGAAATCAATGCTAACTCTTGAGAATTCTTTTCATCTTCAAGAGCAATGAATTCAATTTCTTCTTCAGCCGATTCTTCATTTGATACTCTATCTCCAACACAGTAGCAATCCTTTGTATACTTAGGCTTGTAGTTATTGTTGAACTTTTTAACTCTTGTAGGATGTGCTTAGATGCAAAGTGATGAATCTTATTACATGAAAAGCATTTGAATGGTAATTGACCTTCATATTTTCCTTTTCCTTTCTTTTCTCTTTTAGCAATCATAGAAATGAAACTATCTAGGGATTCTTCTTCATCATCATCATCAAAATTGCCAGAGGTGTTCAAGGATTTCTTACCATGGACTGAAGCTTTGAAGGTTATCTCACTTTTAGGCTCTATCTTCAAACTTGATATCTCAAATACAACAATCTTGCTGATTAAGGTCTCTCTTTTCAAATTTTCTAAGAATTGCATAGTCTCATCAAGGATGTTTATCTTGTTCTGATATTCTGGTGTCAAGGTAGTCATCACCTTATCCCTAATGTCTTCTTCTAAGATTTCTCCACCATTTTTTCTGATTCTAGCAACTGCTTCATTGATCCTTTGGTTGTAGGCTCTTATGTTCTCTTTAGGTAGCATCTCCAATGTATTGTACTTTTTCTTCCATGTCTTTCTGTGCGCATTCTTTTCTTATTTATCTCCTTCAAACATGTCTTCTAGGTGCTTCCATATCTTGTAGGTTGTGTCTACTTTCTTTATCTCTGAAAACTCACTATCAGACAAGGCGCTAATAAGGGCTTCTTTTTCTATTTCATTCTAATGGAAAAAATCCTTCTTCTTGCTAGTAGCATCATCCTTTGCAAGATCTTCTAGAGAGGGGATCTCAACTTCCTTGATAGCCACTTCAAAAACTTCAAAAGTAATGCACTGCAAATGTGTCATCATCTTGTTCTTCCAATCAAGATAATTCTCTTCATCAAACTTAGGACTGTCTTTTCTAAAGAATGCCATTTGATCGACCTCAAGCTATTAAAATTTCTCTCCGAGGCACTTGGCTCTGATACCAATTGTTAGGAATAGTCCCAAGAGGTAATTGAGAGGGAGGGGGGGTGAATCAGTTATCTACAAGTTTCAATTCTTTATCCAATTAAGTATACTTAAACATAAAGCATAAACACAATGATAGAACACTTAAACACAACACCAATATTTTGGTTATGGGGAAACCCAAATAGGTAAAAACCTCAGTGGGAATTGACACCCACTAATATTCTACACTAGTGTATTATGATACTTGTTAGAAGATCCTTAACCCTGTTAGGAGTTGCTTTACAATATATTTAGTACAGTGACCTAGTCAAGGGTCAGACCCTGTTAGGAGTCTTTTGCAATTAACCTTGTTGGGGGTGAGGATGCATTTTCCAAGAGCACACTACTCAAAGGGGTGAAGGCTACAACCTTTTGATTAATAGATACACACTATATCTAGATCTTGGTGAACTGTGCTTTGACCTACTGTCTGGATCATTCCAATGTATAGCACAAACTCTTTACTTGGTCACATAGACCTTCTAGTGATGGCTCAACACTTTGCACACTCTACTCTACTCTTCACAAAACAAATTTGAACCATAAATTAGCAATCACAAATGACTTCCTATAAATATCTTTCCTCTAAATGATAACACAATCTGGGACCTATCCAATATTGATAAATGTAGAAACACGCTACACACTGTCGACTCTACCAAAATAACTAAAAATTTCTCCTCAAGATGAATTACATCATGAGCTCTTAACCAAAAATTCTTAACACTTCTCCAATCCATAATCCAAGGGCGCATACCGAAATGATAGGTGCAACTCCTGAACTAATATAATCTATGTCGACTCTTCTGAATAAACACAAGAAACTACTACTGGTGAATAGTGACTACATAACTTCACTTCTATTGATCATCAGACTCTACGTCCATGATTTTAACACCACTAACATGTCTTCATCACATATCCAAATGTACAAGGCTCCATGATGACTATATGGACAATCACTCACAGAACACTACTTGTAACTCTATCAGGAACATTGCTGACACAAGCTGCTACATAACTATTTGTACTAACAGTTAACCTCTACGTCCATGATATCATGTTGATAACATGTCCATGCTACATATACTCAAATATTATTGCATAATTCTTCAATGCATGCTACTTACCATATGTTGTCATCAATGACAAACATACATTCAGCACTGGCTTGCTAGAAAATCTCCAATAAAAACTTATAGGGAAAGGAAGAAAATCAAGATGGAACATATACTACCCTTAGCTACATGGATGTGTGTTTTTAGAGGCATCTTGGTAGACAGGAGGATTGGGAATGTAGTATTTTTCCACTACAGGGCCACTGGTGAGAAGAGGCATCACCCAAGGGAATATCAAATACGATGAAGCTTCTTTCAAACAAGTGGATATAAATAGAAATTAGAGATCATAATAGTGACATACACATACATCAATATATCAAGATTCACCTACAACAAGGTGTATGGGAGCCACCAATGGTACATCATAACCAAGATCTATACACAGTGGCTTAGGTGTGTTGTCAACTAGAATGGACATACATACTGATCAAATATATAGTGGTGGCATAAACCAGCACTTGCATAAGAGATCATGGTACATGTAGGAGAGGTATCATGTATATCAGAGTTGCAAGAATCAAGCCATATCTCCAACTTCATTATCAATAAGGAGACTAATCTTAGAAGATAATTCTGGATCAATTTTGTACAGTGTCGACCTGGAATAAACAATACACATAACAAGATAATCAATTAAATAGTTATGGTATGTGATGATAACTAAAAGTAAAAGGAATGATATAATAATCTCAGTAAAAAGTGATGATTACAATCCAATTATTATCAATCATTAGATTAAAGGTCAACAATAAGGCAAGGTGTGATTATTATAAGAGAGGATGTGCCTCTTAAAGAGTTGCAACCACTTGATGGGATAGGAGGATGAAGGGGCAGAATCAAGGGAAGTTAGAAAATAGATATATGAAGATACACTAAGTTTAAGAGAATAGATATAGGAGAAATTGTATGATAGATTATTTCTCTCATCTGAATTGAGCCTTTTCAAATCAACGGTGAATAGGAATTGTTACTCAGAATCAGAAAATAAAATGTAGAGACCATATCAGAGATGAGGCTTGAAGTCCAAAGCAGAAAATAATAGTGTAAACACTTTATAATTAAATACACACTAAGGTCCTTAGAAGAGCCACAATAGTAGTATAAAGAACACATGAATAATAAAAGTATAATCAGGATAAATGTTGCATAAATATAATGATAGTCACCTGAAACAATGATCAGACTTTTTTTTCGCTGAGAATCAGAATAATAACAGGCTTATCATTTCAATACAAGGGAAGTTATAGTTTGGGTACCAATAGTGATACCGATTATACATATTCATATCAACATTAAAGTTATATGTAACTATCTTTAACATAGTAGACCCTTAAATCTATAAGCCCCATCTATAACAGAGTTGGGTGAAACTTACGCCA
This sequence comes from Chamaecyparis obtusa, assembly GCA_027943335.1. Classification (NCBI taxonomy): domain Eukaryota; kingdom Viridiplantae; phylum Streptophyta; class Pinopsida; order Cupressales; family Cupressaceae; genus Chamaecyparis; species Chamaecyparis obtusa. Next base: position 1,402,127 of record BSBK01001111.1, on the reverse strand, counting down.
GGATGAACAAACTCAAAAATGTATAACTAGGAGAAAACATATAGATTTACATCAAGATGAAAATATTAAATACTGCATAAGCAAGAAGAGCATATTTCAATGGTTGGCTATTTGAAATTATAACTTTAATGTACTCTCATGACAATAACTATGTCTTCATGATAATACCTTGTGACTCTTCTCTGAGGATTGTCGTTAGATGATGTTTTAGTTCCTACACTACCACTTTGATGTTGATAGTCATTGTGTTTCTTTATATTAGAGATTACTTATTTTTATCCTTTGTGCTTGTTTTCATGTATTCATGATGAAAATATAAACCTTGTTAACTTTAAAAACATGAAAACATCAAACCTGTTCTTTGAGGGCTCAATGTCAAAGATGCCTTTTATGATGTGTTTAATGACAATGTTTGTCATTTGTTGTTTTAGTTTGCCTTATTTTGAAACATTGCATTTGTTTACTTCATGATATTGTAAATTACTATTTTGATCACTGCAGCTATGCATTGAAGCACCTTGCTATCCTATATTTTGGAATGGTTTAATAGATTGATGACAATTTGGAAAGTATTTGGTAGAACTAAAATATAAATCATTTGTGTCACTATCTCTCTTTTCTCTATGATTGATTATAAATATCATGGTGTTTTATGGCACTTTCATTAATTGTATCATGGTTGTGCTCTACTATTGTACTTAACCTTTAACATATCTCCAATGATTACAATGACTTGCACATGCTTGTACCTTGTGGTTGTTCCATCTTCTTATTGTGATTGGTGCCAATTTAAGGCATGATATGTCAATGTCTTCTTATTGTATTTATTCTATTAGGACTTCAAACTAAGTGACATTTCCTTTTCACATGAGCATATAATTCAAAATTGCCTCTATAGAAGAAATTGTTCATTAATAGTAGATAGAAGTACAAAAAATAAGGCCCTAATATATGTACATCATCAAAGAGCTTCATATTCTTTGTATGGATGTGAAGCACTTCCAACCTGCATACTTCATTTGGAACCCCAATATCAATCTCCATGTCGAACCTTCCAAACCTTCTGAGTGCAGATCAATACTATTTGGCCGATTAGTTGCTCCCATAACAATAACATTTCTCAAATTTCTGAAAACTTCACCAGCTATCCAACAGTAATCGCACATGTCCTTGGGATGTCAAATCTTCACCATACATGAAATGCACACATCCAGGTGGTCACATTAGGAGTTGGTTGAAGCTAGCCAGCTCCCAAATTGCAACGTGAAGAATGAAAAAGGGTGGCATGAGCCTCCTTTGTTGAAAACATAGCCTTGGTCAAAACATGACCTCCACAATGAAACAAAATCCCTTAAAAACAAACCGTCGTTATTCTTTAATAGTTCACAGCCTTCAAATAACACAGTCCACCATTAAAGGAGATAATTCAGCCTCCTTATGATGCTCAATTAATGAAGAATTTTAAAATTTTAGCCTTGATAATTTGCAGCTTGATGTAATTGCTTCAACTTCACATTCTTGACTTACTTCAGCATCAATAATAATATCCACAGATTCAGTAGTCTAGTGAGGAGATTTGTGTAACTCCCAAAATAATAATAACTCCCAAAATACTTATCCTTTTGAATATTTCGTGGTCTAGTGAGCATGATTTGTGTGTGTATTTGTAAATCTTGTATAATCTTATAAAAAAAAATTATATTATTATTATATATAAGATACTACTAATGTTTGTATGTTTACATTTTGTATATTTATAGCTTGTGAAGAAGGTCCACACCTGGCAATATGAACCCAGAACAAAATAACGAGACAATTGCTAGATTGTGGTCTCAGTTCCAAAGGAAAGACGTTGATAAATGTAATTTTCCTTGCAAAAAGTGTAAGGGCTTAAAGAATAAAATAATTCTAATCACAACACCCCAGAGTCATTGTAGGCAACATGGTCACATTGAAGGGGGCACAATTTTTGTCAATTGGTGAATGTGGATTTCCAATTGGAGGAACATAGAGGTGTGAATATCCAATCTGACAATAATACTCCCATGGAGGAAGATGGTCCTATGGCAGAGAACACAATTGAAGATGATGGTATTGGCGTAGCTGATAATGTGCCAGAGGACATGCCTAAAGAAGATGGTATTGGCGTAGCTAATCAAGATGATCATGATGATGGTACTAGCACATCTAATAATGATGATGAAGATGGTCTTGATATAGCTATACTTGAGAAGGCATACGAGCCCCTATTCCAAGGCTCCCAAACAACTCTTCTCTTCGCTATAGTGTTGTTGGTGAACTTGAAGGTTATGAATGGTTTATCCAATGTAGCAATGTCATGTATGCTAAGGTATGTCATTTTTGTCATCTTCGATGTTAGCATACCATAATGATTGATTATATTAACAATTCATATTTGTTGTTGTAGGTTGATAGGTGATTTTTTGTTACCACCATCAAACATTCTGCCTCATTCATACTGAGAATTATCTACCATTATGAATCAAATTAGAATGAAGTATCAAACAATACATGCATGTCCCAATGATCGCATTCTATATCATAAACAACATGAATTTGCAACAGAATGCCCTGATTGTCATATTAGTAGATATCGGTCAGATCAGATAACAAAAAGGTGTCTCACAAGGTTCTTTGGTACTTTGTCATTATTCCATGTCTTTAACAATTATTTAGGTGCACTAGCTTGGCACGATTTATGGATTACCATGCACACAATAGAAGTCAAGATGACATTATGCTAATGCATGCAGATGGTTCTGCATTTAAAGACATAGAAACAACATGGCCACGCTTTAAAGAAGAACCTCATAATCTCAAGAATTCATTGGCAATAGACGGTGTCAATCCATTTTGAGATATGAGATATTTTTACTCAGTGTGGCCTATTTTTTTTATTAACAATAACATTCCTCCTTGGATGTCCATAAAGAGGGAGCACATAATGTTGTCAATGATTGTACCAAGTATTTTTTCATTTAATAGAACTATGTAAATTAATTTATAAACACCACATCAAGATGGTCATAATAATTATGTAATATTTTTGTTCATTCAACTAGGTAAGTACCAAGTTAAAGATATGAACATGTATATTGAGCCCCTTATTGATGAGTTGTTGATTTTATGGAATGGGGTCACTATGTATGACATCTCTAGACCAATAGGACAAAGATAATTTCAATTTCATGCAATGCTTGTATGGACAATACATGATGCCCCTAGACTAACTCATTTTTGCGATATGTTATATATTCATGTTAAGGTCACGTATTTTTGGTATGTTATAGTGCTTACACATTATTGTTGTATGTTTAAGTTGTGCGTGATAATTGTACATGATCCAATTGTATGGTATCTTTTACAAAGGGTAAATTCACATATCCAGTTTGTGGTCCGAAAATGAAATCTTGTCATTTAAAAAGTTTAGAAAAGTAGGTTTTCAATGAGTTTAGGCACTTTCTCCACAATAATCATAAGTATCGAATTATCAAAAAAATCTTTCTAATGGAAAAGAAGAGACAACATTAAGACCATGAAGAATGATACCTCATCTATGGAAGTTGGAATACAATAGACTAAATCATCGAGGTAATGTCATTCTATTTGATGATTTTTATTTAAAATTTATATTTTGATATTGTCTTTTATTTACTAATGATGTTATTGATACTCGTGAAGGTTGTCAAAGCATCAATGACCAACTTCTTAGAGGACTAAAAATTTATCCTAGTTAATTTAGTAGGTTGTCGTACTACAAGATCTTTCAATCATGCATTTGTTTGATGCTATGCATATTAGAAAGAATGTAACAGAGACACTATGAAAAATATTGGATGGAAGGCATGACAAAGAAAAAATTGCCAAAATTTGTAATAACACTCATGAATCCAATCATGCACTAAAAAATTTCATTGAATCAAATAGAAATGGAGGCCACATAAATACGAGTGTGCTTCATTGGTTATTAACTGAGCTGAAAAGTGATGCATTAAAAGAAGTCATAAAAAAAAAAATTCCAACTGGATTTGCTACAAATATAAGTAGTCTTGTATCAAAGAAAGGTGATTTTGAGCCAAGGTTGAAAACACATGATTGACATACCTTTGTCAAGGTAAGTCATGTTCTCTATTTACAATATATTTATAAAATTTCATGTACTTTTTATTGTATTATTTTAAAATATATTGAAAAAATTATTTTTTAATCATTGCAGTATGTCCTACCTCTATCCCTCCCACACCAGTTTGACAATAGTGTTAAACAAGTTATATACAATCTTGGAGAATACATGAGGTTAGAAGTGTTATTTCTTAGACTTGTACATATATTATATTTATGACTTGCTTTAATTTTTATGTAATTTATTGTATATTTTTTTCTAAAATCTTATTTATATGTTCTTGTGAGTTGAATCTCTTTTAGGTGGTTATCATCTAAATAAATTGATTAAAAAAGATATAAAATATTGGAAGAGAAAAATTTCCTACCTTATGTGTGAAATGCAAAAGTGTCTACCTCCAACTTTTTTCAATTCTCAAGAACACTACCTCATACATCAAGTTGAGGAGATTGAATTGTGTGGACCTATAAAAACTAGGTCAATGTGGATGGTTGAGAGGCACTTGAAATATATGAAGGGATTGGTTTGAAAAATAGCACATCCTGAGGGTTCTATGGTGGAGAGATGTATGGTATACCAGACCATGGTGTACATTAGTGAATATCTTCCCAAGTTTGCAGCAAATATCTATGTAGATCACATTTGGGATCCCAACTCTATTAACAAATTCAAAGGGGAGTACTTGATAGGGAAAGGTAGATTGAGGAAAGTGAGAGGTAATTATATGATGTTATTGTAGTTTATTAATTCTTATAGATCTTTAATATAAGTTATTTCTATGTGGTCTATTTGTTTTCTTTACAGTTGGTCGTGAGTGGGATACACTACATTTGTATATTGCAAACAATCTTGATTGGATGATGGTACGGATTCAAAAATCTCAATAAAATGGTCACTCATTAATATGGGATGGTGTTGTATCATTACTTAAAGAAGCTCATTGTAATAGAGATCCCAATATTACTCCAATGGTACTTGATCTAGCATATGGTTTAAGAGGTAGAAAGGTACATATAAGTTTACTAACCATGACCCATAAGTTTAATATCAACTCATGGACCGATACAAATAATCTTGACATGTTTGAATAATTGCAGATCAAACACCACAAAGCTATGTACTACCATGGCCATAAATTTCGCATACAAAAGTTAGACGACATGAAGAAAACTTGTGATTATGTGATAAGTGCAGTCTTCAAGGTCACTAATATTTCATCTACAAATGGCATATATCTTCAACAATCTGAAAATTGATACTATGGCATTTTGGATGATATGCTTGAGTGCGAATTTAATTCATTCAAATTATTTTTATTTGTCATCAAATGGTACAGGCTGTGGATGAATCAAAATGATCTTGATAGGACTATTATTGAACATGATAGTGGATTTACAATGATTAATACAAGGTCATTTGAGCTAGTTGGAGATGAGCCCTATGTTCTTCCAAGCCAATGTGAGCCAGTATTTTACTTTGTCATTTCACATAAACTAGGTTGGTCATTTGTTGTTATACATGATCCAAGAGGAAGGTTGATAAAGTATAATGTGATGGAAGAAGAAGATATTGAAGAATCAGAAGATGAAGTAAATGATGATCACAAACAACTATTACACAATGAAGAAGAAGAAGAAGAAGAATAAAATGATGATGATTTCAGTGATGCTAACGATGATGGTGATGAAGATGGTGTTGATCAAGGCGATGATGGTCATGATGATGATGATAGTCATGATGATGGTGATGATAATGATGATGGTGATGATGATGATGATGATAGTCGTGATGATGATGATAGTCATGATGATGACATGGATGAGGAGGATGATCAATAACATGATCAATGAAATTTATGTCAAGGTATGATCAATGTCACGTATGAGATATTGATTTATTCATAGAAATTCAAATTAAGTTATTATGTGTTGAACTCTATAGTCATGGAGTATATTTTGCATCATATAAATTTTGTCTTCCATGTAATCTGTAGCTTACATATCATGTAATTTTTGGCTAACTTAATATAAATGATTTACATATGTAGGAAATTTCATGCCTTTGACATGGATCGACAGATATAATTTATTATTTGGTTTCCTTCTCTTTAGTCAGCAAAATATATAGATCCTACTATGTCTCTCATTTGATGGATTGCATGTATCACCAAATAGGTATTTATCTAATCTGTCTTCCTCAAGTGAGGAAAATGCAGGAATAGAAAACAAAAGTGAGACATCTAGTAGGTCTAAAATAGGGAGATCAACTAGAGGTCAAAAGATTAGAATAAAAATTGATAAATGAATGCAATTTTTCCTTGCTGAGGGGGGGTCATGTTCTTATGATAATGAGACCAAAGGTGATAGGAAGGTTCCCTTAAGGTACACACATCTTCAAAAAGAAAGGATACCCAAGGAACTACCTCCAGTTAAACCCTAACAATTGTTGTATTTTCATTGATGTCAAACTTTAATTGGTAAGACTGTTGCTACTTTAAAAAGTACTATATCTATTGTATTGATGTGAAAGATTGGGGCAAGGTTGGTAACAATAGCACCTAGGGAAAGGTTGAGTTATCTTAATACTACAAAGTTTACTTTGTTAGGAATGAATACTGAAGCCCTTGGTAGTCATTCTATAGCAGTGGTTGTTGCATTCATGACTATGATTGTCATTGATGTCAACACAGTGATATTCCAGAGTTTAGCAGAGAAGCAGGCATAGTTTTCTTTTGCACACATGTTATATTGTAGATTGAGTTATGCGTAGTTGATGGTATTTTCTTTGATGTGTTATTAGCCTATGGTTAAGAGCGCATAAAGAAATTCATTTATTCATGAAATTTATAAGCATTTTGGTGGAAGTAGTATTCTGGCAGTATTCTTGTGTAACAGTTTTTGGTAATCGGAGGATATCTCCTAACCGGGATGGAATCTGATTCTATGTAGTTAAAGGGAAGTTTGAGACTCATTGGTGGTGATGTGGTTCATAGCACAAACTTCGAGGTCACATAATTGGAAAATTATTGTATTTGGAAGCTGACAATTTTATGTAATTTTGATGTAGCGTGTTGGAGTTATTATTTTGTATTTGCATGCCGACTCATTTGTAATTATTTGAGTTTGGTATAAAGGAAGGAATGTTTTCCTTGTTATTGAGGACAAGAATAGTTATGATATGAAGTTGTGAAATTTTTGATGTGAATGTATGCATGAAGTGAAGAAAAGAGCTAATTTAGTGATGAAGCAAGACTTGCGAAGTACAGAGATCTAGATTTGTGATCTTGTGTAGCAGAGAGTGCGGTTTTGGCATAGTGTGAAGGAGGTAACATATTTCATATTATTATGTTGAATAATCCTAAAATCTATTGGACAATAAGTTTAGAGATCTTGCCTTGAAGCTATTTGGGAAGTGGGTCCTTCTGTCTTCCATAACTCCTAACAGGGTTAAAATCTTTTAACAGGGATTCAAAATCTCCTAACAGAGATTCAAATGAACTGAATGTATTTCATAAGACTCCTAAAAGGGTCCATCCTCTAACAAAGAACTTTCATATTAGTGTATCATTTTGTGAGCATCATTTCTACTAGGGTTTACTCTTTGATCAAGAGGTTCCCTAGTTAACATATCTTGTGTTATTGTGTCATTGTGTATGATTATCATTCTATGGTTGGTTACTGCATTAATTATATGGTTTAAAGCTATTGAAGTTGATATTGAAGTTAATATTGATAAAAGGTTTAATTATCAAATAACTAATTCACCCCCCCCCCCTCTCAGTTATCTTGGTGGTCTTTACTTTCTAACAATTGGTATCAGAGCGGCAGATCCTTGAAAGAGAAGTTTAACAACTTAAGGAGATATATGGTGAATTTCAAGAAAGAAAGCCCTAAGTTTGATGAAGTAAATTTTGACAGCTGGAAAGAAAAGATGAAGACACATCTCTTGTGTTTAGGACCAGGTTATTGGTTGATTACAAAGAATGAAAGGACTATAATTGAAGAAGACAATCTTGAAACAAGTTCTAAAGATGAAGTAGATCTATTTATGTGTAACATACTTGCAAGAGAAGCACTTTTATCAGCACTTCCAGAGAATGAATTGTTGGAAATATTTAGGAATTAACCATGTTACTGAGAGGGGAGGGGTGAATCAGTAACTTCAAATTTTCTTTCAATAACAGATGTATTAACATATAATTCACTTTATCCTTATGCATATAGAAAGCATGAAACTTAAAAGCATTCACAATAATGACACATAGATTTGGTTACCCAGAAACCTTCCAAAAAGAAAGTAAAACTGGGGTGGGGATGAAACCCATAGAGCTTTAGTACTGTAGTATAAAGTTGGCCGGTTAAGGCTTACAAATGATCACTTCTGATGATCTGCCCTGCTAGGAGCAATAAGGACTGCTAGGTCCACCTTGTTAGAGGATTTTTACAAACTTACAAAAGAAGTATGTACTCGGTAAAGAGATTTTACAAAAGATTGTTAAGTCTACCTAGTTAAAGGATTTTAGTACTGATTCACCTGTTAGGATGAAATAGTAGATCTCTTGCTTTGCAACTAGATTGCTGAATGAGATTCACTGATGTACTGATCACCTTTTGTGATGAATTTGTCTTTGCTGCTCCTTATACTGTTGTAGCCCTTTGTAATTCACTTATCTCTGCCTTTCTTTCTTCTTCACATTCATACTCATTACTAATTATGTCTTGGTATTTTTACAACATTGTTTATATACAAGTCTAAACAATTAATTACAATTACAATTACAAAGTCGGCTTGACAAATAAACATAAGTGCTACTAAGTCGACCCAAGTATGGTTACACGGTTCTTGCAAACTAACTCGGTGACTTTCTAATACTCGGCGTTCACTGCATTACTCGGCATCGTCATGCACTCAGTAGAAGTGAATGCTCGGTTCATACTGACCACTCGATAATTTTTGAACTCGATAAATACTAGTGACTCGGTAGACATAATGTCACTCAGTTTATACTGTCCTACTTGGTTTGCACTGTTTTGCTCGGTTTGCACTGTTCTGCTCAGTTTGCATTGTTCTGCTTGGTGTGCACTGTTCTACTCAGTTTGCACTGTTCTACTTGGTTTTCTCTATTCTACTCAGTTTGCACTATTCTTCTTGGTTTACACTATTCTGCTCGGTTTGCACTTAGAATGCAAATAAGTGTTGTCACTAGTGGCAATTCTGCTTAATGCCAACAATCTCCCCCTTTGGCATTAGTGACAAAAACACTTATTTCCCAAAACTTATATACATGAACCATGCTAAGATTTATTTTGATTTTTCAAAATTTGTCTTTGTTATAGGGCTTTATAAATTGTCTCCCCCTCTCAATGTGCTAACTTTTTCTTCTTTTCTTCTATACATATCTTCTTCTATACATATCCTCTTCTATACATATCTCCCCCTTTTTGATGATAATGCCAAAGGTGTATATACAAGTGATTTAAAGAGAGAATCCATAATTTGATAGAAAAATAGAATTTACCTTCATTATCAGTGCCAGGGTTCTGTCCCAATTTTCTTGCAGAATCTTGCATGTTTGGATTGCAATTTGGACTTCTACGGAGAGTTCAATCATGTGATCTGCTATTGAGAACTGATTGTCATGAATCAATGTTTTGGAATGTTCAATGTGCTTATACATTGTATTCATGATGGGAAGGATCATGTTCTGAATGTCTAGCAGTGTGGACCGGATCCTTGTGTCTTCTTTCAGTAGTTCTGACTGCGTATTTGATAGGTATGAGATTTTCATGTGATGAGCAGAGTTTGAACTTGGTTCAAGTTGCAGCTTCTGTATGCTAATCTTCAAATCCTCATCAATTTTGTTCATTTTATCCTTGACATCCTTTGTGAACTCGGCAACATTGCACAATCTGGCCAAAAGAGAGGTAACATTCGAATAGGTAGATTCAATGTTTGACAAAACTGAAGACAATTCCAATTGATTAATAGCTATGTGCTGAGCAATGTGCTCAAGCACTTTATTGTTGAATCTCTTCTCGACTTTTTCAACTAACTTTTCTATCCCAGATGAATCCTCATTGTATTTATTTACTGCTTCTGCTAATTGTAACAAAACATGTTGAGAGGAGTCTACTTTAATACCTAATGCTTCTGACAAAATGTCCTTAGCATCCTTAATGATTTGATATTCCTTGTCTCTTTCCTCTTTAAGTTTCTTTTGCTTCGCTTTCCTTTGGAGGATTTCACCTATATTTTGCATTTGGTCCGCTGATAGATTTGCAAAATCCAATGTTGGAATCTCTATTTCTTCATCTAGGTCTATATCCTCTACTATATTCTTGCCCAAAAATTTTATAGTCGGTTGAGCCTTAGGCTTATCTGTACTTAATGCCTTAGTAGTAGTGACAGTAGACATAGTAGGACTGGCTATAGAGACTGGTATACTGTCTACTAGAGAACTTGAAGTATTTACACATGTAGAATCAAAAACTGGAATACTTACTGCTGGAAAACTTGATGAAGTAGGAGACTACAACTCGGTAGAAGAAATGGTAGTTGCTTCTGTTGTTGCAATAGGTGATTGGACAAATGTTGAAGTTGTCACAACCATGCTTGAAGGTGTCTCCAGGCTAGATGTAGAAACTTTTACTGGAGAGGTAGGAAGTGATGCAATGACTTCTGCCGCTATCCTCATAGTATCATCTACCTCAGTGGCTTCTTCCTGTTCATCACTGTCATCTTCAATGTCTCTTATTATAACTATTTCAATACTCGGTTGGTGAAGATGGTATATGTTCTTCCATGTGGTATTTGCAGCCTTCACAACCGATTCAATATTGTTAATCAGAATCAAACAAGTATTGAACTTCAGTGTCATCTTATTTTCATTCTCCTTCAATGCCTTCTTTATTTCATCATTTTTCAGGCTTAGCATTAACTGTCTCAGGGTTTGATCAAAAATGTCTTTTACAGTTTGCTTTGCATTGGTCCATCTCATTTTTATTGGATCTAATAATGCTGCTGGAACCTGTGGGGCTATTTCATCAGGAGAGTATTTCCACTGTCCCATCTTTTCAATAACAGCATCTTTGATGAAGGGTGCTCCCCTTAATACCACAAACACATAACAGAAATAGAGAAACCACAACAATATGCAAGAACAGAAAATTGGCTTCTTATTATCTCCACAAATGTGGAATTAAAAACTTTTAGAGTTACAATATGCAAAGCCACATGGGCATTCCCTTACAATATTCTGTAGGACAAAGCCTCGAATTATTGCCCAGATCTACTACCCAGAACTATTCTGAACTGCCTAAGACAATAATACAGCCTTCCTTATATAGGCAATTATCCATCGCCTGGGAAGGTTCCAGAATTTTAGCCAATACGGCCGACCAAACTTAGAATTATTTTATTTGACATTTTATTACATCATAGTCGGCTCAAGATAACCTTTGAAACCCAAACAGAAATTTTGAAGAAAATTATTTTTCATCATTTCAGGTGGCCCAACTTCCGAAGACCATAAGTCATCACCAGTTGACCCGATCGGCTATTATAACCCCATTTCGGAAATGCCACGAAGCGCTCTACAGGCTTGACCTATGCAAGCACCCGTCACCCAAATTTTTGACCTCATCTGGGGCCTCTAAAGCCTTCAAAAATGAGTTCAAAGTTTCTGTACCCTGCTGCCAATACCGAAAATCTTCAATATCTTCCAATATACACTTGATCTGGCAATGAAACTTTACTGGCAGACTTACATGACCAAAATGAACCTCCAAGAAAGAAATCAGATCATTCTGAGCACATGCAAAAATTACCAAAAATAGTAACTTTCCATAAATAGCAGCTCTGTACTAAAATAGCCCTTATTGAATATAAAATAGAAATATTTTTTGGGTGATGCAAGATTGCTCTTACACCCAGGATGCTCCTGCATCAGACACCCAGGGTAATTTGGGAAGTGACCCTGTCACGACTCAGGTGTGCAGAGGAAAACCAAGACGGTTAACCTTCTCCTTTGTTAGCCATGATGAATCTTCTACAGGTCATCCTTTCCACTTGACTAGATATTCTTCATATGTCCTGTTCCTTGTGCTTCTGCCAACACGACTGTCTAGTATATCTTCGATCTCCTTAGTGTCTGAACTAGTTGCTGGAATACTCTACTGTGCTGCTGTGATCTCATCTTCAACACATCCTTCATGATACTCTATCAGATCTAAAATGTTAAACACTGGTGAAATATTTACCTCAGTAGGCAATTCTACCTCATATGCATTTCCTGAATCATGCTTCTTCAATATCTTACACGGTCCAAACTTTTTCATTTTCAGCTTGTTATATGTACCAACTGGAAACCGCTCCTTCCGTGAATGAACCATGACTTCATCACCAACTTGAAATTCCTTATACCTCCTTTTCTCATTTGCCTTAGCCTTATACTGTGCGTTCATCTTGGTAATATGCTTCTTCACCTCTTCATGGATGTTCTTCAAGTGTTCTGCAAAATCCTCAGCTTCAGCACTACTTATTTCTCCTTTATCTATCTTCCTCAATTCAGATGCATTTCTTGGACTACTTCCATATACAATCTGGAATGGTGATTTACCAGTGCTCCTGTTGACAAAATTATTATATGCAAATTCTGCCTATGGTAAAATCAAATCCCATCCCGTTGGCTTATCTTCAACCAAACATCTCAGCAAATTTCCCAAACTCCTATTCACCACCTCTGTCTATCCATCAGTCTGTGGATGATGTGATGAACTGAACTTCAAATCTGTCTTCAACTTCTTCCACAATGTACGCCAAAAATATCCAACAAACTTAGTGTCCCGATCTGAAACTATGGTCTTTGGCAAACCATGAAGTCTCACTACTTCTCTAAACAATAATTCTTCTACATGAACAGCATCATTAGTCTTCTTGCAGGGAATGAAATGTGCCATCTTTGAAAATCTATCAACCACCACAAAAATTGAATCATGTCCCCGTTGTGTCCTTGGTAAACCAAGAACAAAGTCCATACTGATATCCTCCCAAAGCTTCTCTGGTATAGGTAATGGTTGATACAACCCTGTATTCTGTTTCACTCCTTTCGCCATCTGACATACTCTGCAACTCTGTACAAACTTCTTCACATCTTGTTGCAACTGTGGCCAATAATAATTCTCACTAACCAAACCAAGGGTTTTATCACGACCAAAATGTCTAGCCAATCCTCCGCTATGCTTCTCTTTGATGAGATTCTCCCTCATAGAACTTCATGGAATGCACAACTGACTCCCTCTGAATAGCATATCATCTTGGATGATAAAATCCAGCCATTTCGTCCTGTCTAGAGTAACAAGTTCTGTACAAGCCTTCCAAGCTTCACCAAAATGAGGATCCTCTGGATACAAATTCTTGAGTTCCTTGAACCCAACCACTTCAATCTACATTTCTGTCATCAATAGTTGCCTTTTGCTAAGAGCATCTGCAACCCTATTAGACTTTCCACTCCTGTGTTTCAAAACAAATGTATAACTCTGCAAAAACTTAACCCATTTCAAATGTCTCTGATTCAACTTTCCTTGACTATTCAAATATTGCAAAGCTTGATGATCAGTATACAAAACAAACTCCTTAGGAAGCAGATAATGTCTCCACTTCTTTAATGCCTGAACTATAGCATAAAATTCCTGATCATAAACAGAATATTTCCTCTTGGCATCATTTAACTTCTCACTGAAATAAGCAACAGGTTTACCTTCTTGGCTCATAACAGCTCCTATTGCAGTACCACTAGCATCACAATCTACTTGAAACACCTTGTTAAAATCTGGAAGTGCTAAAACTGGTTGTTCTGTAACTTTTTGTTTCAACAATTGAAAACTCTTTTCTGCCCCATTAGTCCACTTAAACTTTTTTCTATCCCCTCTCATTATTTCAGTCAAGGGTCCACAAATACTGCTAAAATTTCTGATAAACTTCTGTAAAAGCTAGCCAAACCATGAAAAGATCTTACCTCAGTAGCACTCTTTGGAGTAGGCCATTCAAGGATAGCCTATACCTTCTCTAGGTCCATTTTTAGACCTTCTACTGAAACTACAAATCCCAAATACACTAACTCTTTATTCACAAAACTGCACTTCTTCAAATTAATCAACAATTTCTCTTCTCTCATCTTCTCAAATACCATACGAATATGCATCATATGCTCCTCCAATGTCTTACTAAAGATCAAAATATCATCTAGATAAACAATGACAAACTTACCCAGAAATTCTTTCAGAACCTCGTTCATGAGCCGCATGAAAGTGCTCGGTGCATTGGTTAGCCCAAAAGGCATGACTAACCACTCATACAGTCCTTCCTTTGTCTTGAAGGCAGTCTTCCATTCATCTCCTTCTCTGATCCAAATCTGATGATATCCAATTTTTAGATCTATCTTTGAAAAATACACAGCTCCACTCAAACAGTCCATAATATCATCCATTCGTGGCAATGGAAACCTGTACTTGATTGTGATCTTGTTTATTTCCCTAGAATCTATACACATCCTCCATTCTCCATTCTTCTTTGGTGCTAATACCGCTGGTACAGCATAGGGACTCAGACTCTCACAGATCAATCCTTTCTGTAACAACTCATGTACTTGTCTGTTCAACTCCTCACTTTCTGCAGGTGTCATTCTATGTGCTGCCTTGTTCGGAAAACTCGCTCCTGGGATCAAGTCCATCTGATGGCTGATCTTCCTGACTGGTGGTAATCCATCAGGCACGTTATCGGATACAATATCCTGAAACTCATTCAAAAAATCTGCAACTTCTAAAGGAACATCTTCTACTTCCTCTTTACCAGCTTTTGGAATTAAAGCAAAACATACATGCTCATGCCTCATACCATCTAGGAAATTTCTTCCATCAACAAAAGTTATCTTTGCATTACCACATACCTTTTCTTCAGTCTCCTTCAATGGTTTTAGATTATGTCGCACTCCATCTTTTGTCAAGGAATAGGTATTCGCACGACCATCATGTACAGCACATCTGTCAAACTGCTGATGAAGGGTGCTCCCCTTAATACCACAAATGCATAACAGAAATAGAGAAACAACAACAATATGCAAGAACAGAAAATTGGCTTCTTATTATCTCCACAAATGTGGAATTACAAACTTTCAGAATTACAATATGCAAAGCCCCATGGGCATTCCTTACAATATTCTGTAGGACAAAGCCTCAAATCAATACCCAGATCTACTACCCAGAACTATTTTGAACTGCCTAAGACAATAATACAGCCTTCCTTATATAGGAAATTATCCACCGCCTGGGAAGGTTCCAGAATTTTAGCCAATAAGGCCGACCAAACTTAGAATTATTTTATTTTACATTTTATTACATCATAGTCGGCTCAAGATAACCTTTGAAATCCGAACAGAAATTTTGAAGAAAATTATTTTTCACCATTTCAGGTGGCCCAACTTTCGAAGACCATAAGTCATCACCAGTTGACCTGCTCGGCTATTATAACCCCATTTCAGAAATGCCACGAAGCGCTCTACAGGCTTGACTGGCGCAAGCACCCGTCATCCAAATTTTCAACCTCATCCGGGGCCTCTAAAGCCTTCAAAACTGAGTTCAAAGTTTCTGTACCCTGCTGCCAATACCGAAAATCTTCAATATCTTCCAATATACACTTGATCTGGCAATGAAACTTTACTGGCAGACTTATATGACCAAAATCAACCTCCAAGAAAGAAATCAGATCATTCTGAGCACATACAAAAATTACCAAAAATAGTAACTTTCCATAAATAGCAGCTCTGCACAAAATAGCCCTTATTGAATTCAAAAAAATAGAAATATTTTTGGGTGATGCAAGATTGCTCTTACACCCAGGATGCTCCTGCATCAACTGCCATGGTCTACCCAACAACATATGACATGCATCCATAGATATGATATCACACAATACCTCATCTTGGTATCCACCAATCTTGAACTTCACCAGGCATTGTTCATTGACCATGACCTTGTGGTCATCCTGTACCCAGGTAATCCGATATGGATGTGGGTGTTTCTGTCTCTTGAGCTTCAACTTTGTCACCATCTCTTCTGACACCAAATTGTCAGTGCTTCCACTATCAATAATCACATCACAACATTTACCTTCGCACTTGCACCTAGTGTGAAACAGGCTCCTTCTTTGCTCAGGTTCATTCTCACCACTCAACAGGACTCTTCTGTTAATCAATGTTTCTCCTCTTTCAGCATCTTCAAAATTTGATGATCTGACATCTTCATCTACATGTGCAACTTCTGGCCTGGCCTTCATTTCTCCTGTCTGTTCTTTCTTGGCGCTGAGGACATTCAAATGCCCTATGACCTTCTTCTCCACAGTGAAAATATGTTCCACGGAAGCCACCTCTTCCAGATCCTTGTCCTCTTCCTCTTCCTCTCTAATCTCTATTATTCTGATCCTGGAAACAATTGGAATTATTTCCTCACTGATTCTGACTGCTACTGGCCTCATCCTTCTTTTTCGGATCTTCATTTCGGCCACCATATGACCGTCCACCAGATCGTCCACTGGGACCTCTTCCGTTTTGTCTGCTCTCAAACTTCTTGTTCAGCTTTTGCTCTACTTTTAGGGCAAACTAGTATGCCTCTTCAATACTGTTCATTCGAACCAGATTCAACTCCTCCTGAATGCTTGGCCTTAACCCATTAAGGTATCGGGCAACTTTCTCCTTATCAGCTTCTGCATGGCCTGTTCTGATGAGAAGTCTATAGAACTCCTCTGTATACTCCTGAACAGATCTTCCTGCTTGCTTCAAACTCTGCATTTTCTTTAGTAGGTCAAGCTCATAATCAATAAGAATGAACTGTCACTTCAATTTATCCACCATCCGATCCCATCTCGTGATTTTCTCCTTTCCCCTTCTATTTCACTCCAACTGAATCTCTTGCCACCATATCTTCGCATGATTTTTCAGTCTGGCCTTCGCAAATTTGACACTATCAGGATCCTCAACATCTTCATACTCAAAATATTCTTCACATTCATTGATCCAGTCGATCAATTCCTCTAGGTTAAGATTTCCAGAAAATGTAGGAACCTTAATCTTAGGTCTTTTCCCAATCTTGGAAATTACCCGAAAAAGTCTTTCTTCCTCCTGGTTCACAATTTCAACTTCTCCTTCTTGATATTCTTCTTCGGCTTCATCCTCGATTTCATCTCTGACATTAAGATTCATTCCTTTGTGAATCTCTTCTTGCAATGCTCGCACTTGTCTCTGTAGCTCTCTAACCTCAGGTGTCACAACACTAGCTCTTCGGCCACGTTCCCTTCGTGGAGGTATTTTCGTAATGCGTGCTGAAACCCTAGCCACGGTCCTGGTGCAAACTACCTCACAGTCGGTGATCTGTTTACACACTCAAGAACTCCTACTCTGATACCACTTGATGAAGTGTGCTCCCCTTAATACCACAAACACATAACAGAAACAGAGAAACCACAACAATATGCAAGAACAGAAAATTGGCTTCTTATTATCTCCACAAATGTCGAATTACAAACTTTTAGAATTACAATATGCAAAGCCACATGGGCATTACCTTACAATATTCTGTAGGACAAAGCCTCGAATTATTGCCTAGATCTACTACCCAGAACTATTCTGAACTGCCTAAGACAATAATACAGTCTTCCTTATATAGGCAATTATCCACCACCTGGGAAGGTTCCAGAATTTTAGCCAATACGGCCGACCAAACTTAGAATTATTTTATTTGACATTTTATTACATCATAGTCAGCTCAAGATAACCTTTGAAACCCGAATAGAAATTTTGAAGAAAATTATTTTTCGCCATTTCAGGTGGCCCAACTTCCGAAGACCATAAGTCATCACCAATTGACCCGATCGGCTATTATAACCCCATTTCGGAAATGCCACGAAGCGCTCTACAGGCTATACCTGCGCAAGCACCGTCACCCAAATTTTTGACCTCATCCGGGGCCTCTAAAGCCTTCAAAACTGAGTTCAAAGTTTTTGTACCCTACTGCCAATACCGAAAATCTTCAATATCTTTCAATATACACTTGATCTGGCAATGAAACTTTACTGGCAGACTTACATGACCAAAATGAACCTCCAAGAAAGAAATCAGATCATTCTAAGCACATGCAAAAATTACCAAAAATAGTAACTTTCCATAAATAGCAGCTCTGCACTAAAATAGCCCTTATTGAATATAAAACAAAAATATTTTTTTGGGTGATGCAAGATTGCTCTTACACCCAGGATGCTCCTGCATCAATCTTCAATCTCCTTTTGTTCTGTTTCCATTCTTGTTTCATATTTAAAAGATTTTATATTACTTACTCCAGATCCTGATCCTTCTCTAAAAAGTTTGATCTTCTCTTGAAGGGTTAGAGGAGGCCTTTTGAATATTATATCTTTGTCTGCCTTGTCTGCCTTACCTCTTGCACTTCTCCTTGTAAATATAGTAGTAGGAGGCTTAGGTGCCTTAGTGATGAATACCTTTCCTTTCTTCTTTGCAGGTTCTGGTTCCTCTATTTTCTCATCCTTTTCCTTTTCTTCTTCAGTGTCTTCTCCTTTGTCCTCGGTTAGCATTTTCATTTTGGCTATCCTCTTCTTTCCTTTATTTACCGCCTGTGGAAGTTTTATGCTTAATTCAATTCTCACCTTTGCTTCTTCATATGTTCCAAAATATGGAGCTTTGGGATTAACAGGCTGATTAAGAAGGGCTTCAATGATATTCTTGGTTTCATCAATGTTTACCTCATAAGGAAGAGGTTTAACATGTACAATCCTTGGTTTAGCTGCTTGAATGTATACTCTGTCACAGTCCACTATGAAACAAATATCATCCTTATAATCTTCCACCAACTTCTATGGAATCCAGAATCTGTCATTCATTTTCTCTTTGAAAGACTCAAAATAACTATCCATGATGCTTTCAAAATTTTCACCCATTTCTGAAATATATTCATTTATTTCATAAAGAACTGGCACATCTTTTCTCCATACTACTTTTCCTTTGGAAGGGAAGAATTTCTATACATAGAAGAATAAACAGACCAGTAGAGATCCAAACTTACATGGATTGTTTTTGGAAGTTTGAATGCTTTCCATGTTTTTGTTAAACTATTTTAACAATAAATCTGCAAGATCAAATGATAGATTATTCTTGACCACTTTGTATGCTAGGTCTATGGCTTCATAGGAGACACTATTCTGTCGACTTGAACTATATATCTTATGGGCAATGATGTGTGTACCAAACTTTAGTTCAGCATTAGTAATGCTGCTTACTTTCATGCCTCTACCGTCCCACTTGGCTAGGGTTTTCTTCTCTAGCTCCGGCCGACCTAGGGTTTTGGTAGATTTAGCTTTGTTTAACATGGGAAGACCGGTGATTTGATGAATCATTTTCTTAGTGATCTCTATGGGTTGCTCAAGCCAAATCTTTCCTTCATGTACATGGCTGAGAATGTATCTAACCCATTTCTCCTGAAAGTTTCGAGGTAAATGTGCAATGTGAACTAATCCCTTGTCTTCCAGATGTTTGTGCTTGGGTTTTAGAATACCATCCACACATAGTTCCTCACTCACAATATCTAGTTCTAGGTTTCCCATTTCTTGAATTGCACAATTGAAATGATTGAGAATATCATTAACAAGTAGTACCTTAGGAGGAATCTGAGATTGAGCTCCGTTCGGATCTAGGGCTACTGCAATTGTGGGCACGAGCTTGAAATCTGGTGCACTCCATTCCCCTTTGATTATCATTTCTATTCCTTTCCTCGCTGAAGTGCTGGATGATGCCATGGTAGCTCACAGAAAATTCTTTTCGCAAAAGTATTTGAATCACTGGATTGCTCTTGAAATTTTCTGCTCTCAAAGTGCTAAAGTTCACGGTGAAGAATGAGTTTGATTTCTTGCCTTTTGTTTACAACTCTATCATTAATGCTCAATACAAATTAGGGTATGAATTCTGACAGACTGTCACCCACTATGAATTAATTGCTCGATAAAGACTTCGCTACTCGATGAACTCGAGAATTCATATTGCTCCGACCTCGCTTGGTAGTCATATTAGACCACTCCTGACCTTGCTCGGTAAATACTGATGCCGACCTTCCTGTGATCTTGTTGCATATTTGTATGCCAATTTAGATCTTTCTTTTAATTCAGTTCTGGAACTGCTTGAAATTTTTCTGTGAGAATACAGTTCCAGTGCTCTCTTGGGAATTTAGTTTGAGTCGGTAGAGCCACCCATTCCATTACTTGGACTGGTTTGCTCGGTAGATTTAGGAATCCACTTTTGTCTTACCTGTTTCCTGACCTTAGTTGCTTCATTCTTCTTTCCATCTTCAACTTCGCTAGCATTCATGCAATTTCTGGCTATGTGACCGAGTTTAGTGCATTTGAAGCATCTTACGGTAGTATCTCTTTTCCTTAGATGATGTTTTATGCAGTTCATGCCAATGTGTCCATATTCTCCACAGTAATGACATCTACACCAGGTGTTATAATCCCATCCAAACATTGCTTTCATAATTTTTTCTGCTGGATTGAATGTTTTAGATCTGCACTCGGATGCCTTGTGACCTTGTTTGTTGCATTTGTGACAATTACCTTTGAATCTTGGTTTTTCCTTGCATTCATTTGCTTTGTGACCGTGTTGATTACAGTTGTAGCATTTTCCATTGAATTCTATTTTTTCATTGCTCCAACATTTATTTGAAGTATGTCCTATTTTGCCACAATGATTACAAGTAGGTTTCTGATTTCTTTGAGTACCTTGCTTAGAAGATTCACCTTCTCCATTGTATCCAAGTCCTGCTTTTCCTTTTTGTCTATGAAGATTTCAATTATACAGCTAATCTAGGTCTTCTTGGCTTTTCAGCATTCTTTCATTGATTTGTTTTTCGGTGTTTAGGTCATCCACCAATCTTTGATTGATTTCCTTTTCAGATCTTAATTCTTCTCTTGTGCTTTCTATTTCTGAACTTAGAGTTAGAATTTCCTCATTTGTATGGGAGATCTGATCAATTAGGTTTTCTAGCTAAAGGGTTTTATTTTGGACTTCATTGTTCCTTCCATCTAATTCATCTTTCAACTTGTTTCTTTGTTCTAAGATCTCACAAAATCTTGTTGAGTGTAGCTCTTGTTCTCTTTTTAATTTTCTCACTTATTCCTGCAGAGACCCATTCTTTTCTAGGAGTTCTTTGATAGCATTGTTTGCTTCATCTGAGCTATCTGAGGGAAAAAGATCTTCAATCTTTTCTTCAATGTAACTCTGATCATTCATCTAATTTGCAAGTTCCTTCCTTCTTCTTAGGGATTGGGAAAGATGTTCTTTTGCTTCTTTAAGTTTAGCTATTGCCACTTCCAGATCTAGCTTTTCATTTTCAATCACCTTGTTCAGTTTGAATACCTCCATTGTCCTGGATCTTTGCTCAAGCTAGTTAAGCTTTGTCTTGAGAACCTATACAGCTCTGATACCAATTGTTGGAAATATTCAGGAATTAACCAAGTTACTGAGAGGGGAGGGGTGAATCAGTAACTCCAAATTTTCTTTCAATAACAGATGTATTAACATATAATTCACTTTATCCTTATGCATATAGAAAGCATGAAACTTAAAAGCATTCACAATAATGACACATAGATTTGGTTACCCAAAAACCTTCCAAAAAGAAAGTAAAACTGGGGTGGGGATGAAACCCACAGAGCTTTAGTACTGCAGTATAAAGTTGGCCGGTTAAGGCTTACAAATGATCACTTCTGATGATCTACCCTGCTAGGAGCAATAAGGACTACTAGGTCCACCTTGTTAGAGGATTTTTACAAACTTACAAAAGAAGTATGTACTCAGTAAAGAGATTTTACAAAAGACTGTTAAGTCTACCCGGTTAAAGGATTTTAGTACTGATTCACCTGTTAGGATGAAACAGTAGATCTCTTGCTTTGCAACTGGATTGCTGAATGAGATTCGCTGATGTACTGATCACCTTCTGTGATGAATTTGTCTTTGTTGTTCCTTATACTGTTGTAGCCCTTTGTAATTCGCTTATCTCTGCCTTTCTTTCTTCTTCACATTCATACTCATTACTAATTATGTCTTGGTATTTTTACAACATTGTTTATATACAAGTCTAAATAATTAATTATAATTACAATTACAAAGTCGGCTTGACAAATAAACATAAGTGCTACTAAGTCAGCCCAAGTATGGTTACACAGTTCCTACAAACTAACTCGGTGACTTTCTGATACTCGGCATCCACTGCATTACTTGGCATCATCATGCACTCGGTAGAAGTGAAGGCTCGGTTCATACTGACCACTCGGTAAGTTTTGAACTCGGTAAATACTGGTGACTCAGTAGACATAATGTCACTTGATTTATACTATCCTGCTCGGTTTGCACTGTTTTGCTCGGTTTGCACTGTTCTGCTCAGTTTGCACTGTTCTACTCGGTTTGCACTGTTCTGCTCGATTTGCACTGTTCTGCTTGGTTTACACTGTTCTGCTCAGTTTGCACTTAGAATGCAAATAAGTGTTGTCACTAGTGGCAATTCTGCTTAATGCCAACATGAATATAGTCAGGTAAAAAATTTAACTAAATCTCATGATATTTGGAAAGCTTTACATTCTACTTTTGAAGGTGATGAACATGCAAAGAAAGCTAGGTTACATAATTGGATTTATGCATTTGAAGACATAAGAATGATGGAAGATAAATTTGTTAGAAGCTATATTGGTAGGATGTCAGAAATTGTTGCAAGAATAAAGTCTTGTGGAGGTGAAAAGACAGAGAATGAAGTAATATGGAAGATTTTGAGAACATTGACACTGATATTCAGGCAAACTACACAAATGATTGAACAAGTGATACCTTGTACACCAAATTTTTCAAGAGAGACCCTTCTTGGAAGATTGGAAGTAGCAGAGATGAATTTGAGATTATCAAGAGAACTACCTAGAATGGAGATAGCATTCAGTGCTCTTAGCATCAGACCTACTTTGTCTAGAAGTACAAGTGTGAATGGAGATTATGTCAGTAGTAGTAGATCCAAATCTGATGAAGATAAGAAGATTGAGGAAGGTATTGCCTTGCTTGTGAAAAGAGAACCAAATGGTAAGAAAATCTTTAAATGTTGGACATGTCAAGAATATGGTCATTTTGCATCTAAGTGTCCTAAGAGAGTTAAGAAGTATAGAAACAATTTTAAGCCTAGAAGATCTAAAGAATGTTATTATGCAAATGATGAAGAAATTGAAGGAGGAATTGAAAGACATTTGAGTGATAGTGATAATGATAACTTTAATGACATAGGATTTGTAGCAATTAAGGAAGAAAATTTTGAATCTGATATTAAAGAAGAAAAAACCTCAGTTTCCCAAGTTGAAAAGAAAGCTAATTGGATTATAGACAATGGTTGTTCACATCATATGACTGGTGATAAAGGAAAATTTATAAAGTTTAACAATTATGATAGAGGAGTTGTTAGAGTTGGTAACAATGCACCTTGTTTGATTAAAAGTATAGGATCTATTACTCTTGATGGAAAAACTAATACTGATGATGTTTACTTTGTTGATGGATTGAAACATAATCTTTTGAGTGTTGGACAATTAGTGGATAAAGGATATCAAGTTTGGTTTACTAAGAAAAATTTTGTGATTGAGGATAAAGATAGAAATCTAATTGGAGCTAGATCTAGAACTAGAGGTAGTGTATTTCAGTTGAACCCTACTTAGATGACATGCTTGATGACTAAGATTGATGACAGTTGGTTATGGCATAGAAAGTTTTGTCATATAAACTTTGATAATATTGTGAAAGTAAGTTCTACACTTGCAGTAAGAGACTTACCTAAGATTATGAAGCCTACTAACATGATTTGCAAGGAATGTGTGATGGCTAAGCAAAAAAGGAGTTCATTTCCTAGCAAGAAGTTCACATCTACAGAAAATTTGGATATTGTTCATACAAACTTGAGCAGTCCTACTAGGACTAGAGGATTCTATGGAGAAAGGTATTTTATGATTCTTGTTAATGATTTTACAAGAATGATGTGGATTGCATTTTTGAAAGAAAAATTTGAAGCATTTGATAAGTTTAAGGTCATAAAGAATAAAGTTGAGAATGAATCAGGAATGAGGATTAAATGTTTAAGATCCGATAGAGGTGGAGAATTTACATCTAGAGAGTTTAACACTTTTTGTGAAGTAAATGGTATTAAGAGATAGTTATCAACCCCTAGAACACCTGAACAAAATGGTATTGCAGAAAGAAGGAATAGATCAGTGAGTGAAGCAGCTAGAGCTATGCTATTTGAAGGTGATTTGGCAAAGACATTTTGGAGAGAAGTAGTGAATACAGTAGTATATACAATGAACAAAGTACAAATCAAAGCAGACATAGATAAGACACCTTATAAATTATGGTTTGGACATGCACCCTCAGTTAAGTATTTTAGAATTTTTGGAAGCAAATGTTATATTAAGAGAGATGATGATATAGGAAAGTTTGATCCTAGAAGCGATGAAGAAATTTTCCTTGGATATTCTTTAAAAAGAAAAGCATATAGATGTTACAATAAGAGAACTAAAACTATTGTGGAAAGTGCAAATGTAAAAGTTGATGAGAAATTTAAAATTCAGGAAAGAATGCTTGATTATGAATCTGATGAAGGAAATAACCCTCAGCCTAACATTGAAACTACTGAACAATTTTTTGAGACTGACAGTGAACTGTTGAATGAAAGTCGTGCTGAAGAAAATAGAGAAGAATCTACAGTTGAAGAAAGATCCATGACTATGACACCTAATAGGTATATATCAAGACATCATCATGTTGAGAAAGTTATTGGAAGTTTGGACAGAGGAGTTATGACTAAAGCAAGCACCTAGAACTTGGTATGCTAGATTAGATAAGTATTTGTTAAAATTGGCATTTACAAAAGGAACAGCTAATAGTAACTTATACACAAAAAAAATTGAGAATGGATTGTTAGTTTTGGTTATTTTTGTTGATGACATTATTTTTGGAGGAGAAGATGAAGCTAGTGACAAATTTGCTGATGAAATGAAGACAGAATTTGAAATGAGTATGATTGGAGAAATGAAATACTTTTTAGGATTACAAATAACACAAAACAAAGATGGTATCTTTATAAGTCAAACAAAGTACTTGAATGATTTATTGAAAAGATTCAGTATGGAGAATTGTAAACCAGTTGGAACACCTATGGTTATAGGACATAAACTATCTAGTAAAGATGAGACACTAGAAGTTGAGCAAAAGAAATACAGATCTATGATTGGAGGATTGTAGTACTTGACACACACTAGACTAGATATACAACATTCAGTTGGAATGGTAGCAAGATTTCAAGCTGAACCTAGAGAGTCACATTATGCAGCAGTAAAAAGGATATTGAGATATCTTAGAGGCACAATGGACTATGGACTGTGGTATGAAAATTTTGATGATTTTACCCTATGTACATATACTGATGCTGATTGGGGGGCAGCGTTGATGACAAGAAAAGCACCAGTGGTGGAGCCTTTTTTCTTGGAGGAAGATTAGTTTCTTGGTTGAGCAAAAAGCAGAATTGTATCTCACAGAGTATAGTAGAAGTAGAATATGTAGCAGCAGCAAACAATTGTAATCAGATAATTTGGATGAAGCAGATGTTGATGGACATTGGAATCAAGTTTGATGAGCCTATTGTCATATATTGTGACAATACAAGTACAGTTAGTATTTCTAAAAATCTAGTTTTACATTCTAAAATAAAGCATATAGAAATCAAGTATCATGTTGTAAGAGAGAAATTTGTAGATAAAGAAGTCAAACTGGAGTACATAAGCACAACGGAGCAGATAGCAGATATATTTACTAAGGCTTTGCCTAAGGATACATTTGAATATCTAAGAGGTATGCTTGGGGTTATGCCCCAACCTACTTTTGAGTAATGATGTAGTTGGTTGCATCCATCCATTGGTTTATGGCCCTATCTATTTTTTGGATTGGATGTTGGTACTTCCTCTGTGGGGGAGTATGTGTATCTGAGCTGAGTCATTGAGGACTCTTGTGAATGTATTTTCTGAATAGTGTCTTTTGACATTGAGCTATTGTTTGACATAGTGATGGAATTTATGTCATTGATGTTAATGGGGGAGAGAATCATGAAAAACATTGAAGAAAAACTTTGAGAGAGAGATTGAATAGGAAAACGAAGCAAGATTTGATTGATGATGAGCAGCAATGCAGTTGAGCAGTAGTGATTGGATTTTTGGAACATTGGATATTTTTCATCTATGTTTCCATCAATGCCAATGGGGGAGATTGTTAAGAATGAATGCTGAAGCCCTTGGCTATCATTCTATATTAGTGGTTGTTGCATTCATGACTATGATTGTCATTGATGTCAACATAGTGATATTCCAGAGTTTAGCAGAGAAGTAGGCACAATTTTATTTTGCGTACATGTTATATTATAGATTGAGTTATGTGCAATTGATGGTATGTTCTTTGATGTGTTATTAGCCTATGGTGAAGAGTGCATAAAGACATTCATTTATTCATGAAAGTTATAAGCATTTTGGTGGAAGTAGTATTTTGACAGTATTCCTATGTAACAGTTTTTGGTAATCGGAGGATATCTCCTAACTAGGATGGAATCTGATTTTGTGCAATTAAAGGGAAGTTTGAGACTCATTCGTGGTGATGTGATTCATAGTGCAAACTTTGGAATCACATGATTGGAAAGTTATTGTATCTAGAATCTGACAGTTTTATGTAATTTTGATGTAGCGTGTTGGAGTTATTATTTTGTATATGCATGCCGACTCATTTGTAATTATTTGAGTTTGGTATAAAGGAAGGAATTTTTTCCTTGTTATTGAGGACAAGAATAGTTGTGATATGAAGTTGTGAAAGTTTTGATGTGAATGTATTCATGAAGTGAAGAAAAGAGTTAATTCAGTGATGAAAGAAGACTTGCGAAGTACAGAGATCTGGATTTGTGATCTTGTGTAGCAGAGAGTACGGTTTTGGCACAATGTGAAGGAGGTAACATATTTCATATTATTCTGTTGAATAATCCTAAGATTTGTTGGATAGTGAGTTCAGAGATCTTGCCTTGAAGCTGTTTGGGCAGTGGGTCCTTCTGTCTTCCATAACTCCTAACAAGGTTAGAATCTTTTAACAGGGATTCAAAATCTCCAAACAGAGATTCATATGTACTGAATGTATTTCATAAGACTCCTAACAGGGTCCATCCTCTAACAAGGAACTTTCATATTAGTGCATCATTTTGTGAGCATCATTCCCACCAGGGTTTACTCTTTGATCAAGAGGTTCCCTAGTTAACATATCTTATGTTATTGTGTCATTGTGAATGATTATCATTCTATGGTTGGTTACAACATTAATTATATGGTTTAAAGTTGTTGAAGTTGATATTGAAGTTAATGCTGACAAAAGGTTTAATTATCAGATAACTGATTCACCCCCCCCCCCTCTCAATTATCTTGGTGGTCTTTACTTTCTAACATACTTGACTATGTTGTACAATGATAAGACAGTGTATTATTTATCCTAGTAAGACTAAAGACTAAACTGGTAGGCTTGACCGAGAAAAAATGGAGAAATCATGTTTAAGCTAAGTAATGTTAGTGTCGACTGAGTCAGTGTATGCTAAGCAAAATTCTAGTTTCGACCGAACAACAGTTAATTACTAAGGAAGACAGTATAAGCTGAGGAAACATTTTTAGTAATGACCGAGCTTTCTACATGAAGACCGAGTAGTTGATCACAGTATTGACCGAGCATCAGCATTTTTATATTTGAAGAGAATTTAGTTTTGGAGCTGACATTATTGAATTCTTGGATTATGTAAAACATGTTGACTTTATTTATTGATTGTTTGAAGGCATTAAATGCACTATAAAACATTTTATTATAAATCTTTAAGAGATTTGAGATGATTCTAAAAATGAAGCCGAAGAACATGAAGCAGGTAGATTTAATGAATCTAACCTAACCCTAAGATCTAAGAATGAGATTGAGCGGCATAAGATGAGTTAACCTAATTGAGGAAAGTATTAAGGGAACCTAAGCATTGGATATGTGTATGCATGGGTGAAAAAGAGAATGTTGGAAGATCAGTAAAATTTTATTGACTGTATAAGTAGGAAAATATGAAGGAGAATTGTGGTGGTTGCTTGAAGAAAAGTTTCAAGAAAATTAGAGATGGAGATGGAAAAGTTTCGATGTTAGTAAACCAGCATTAGTGTATGGAATCAGATCTGACATTTTCAAACTGAGTTGTATATTTTTCAGATCAATATTGTTGTTACACTCTAACCATTGTAACAGTCAAAATCTTTTTAAAAAAGGTTAACCTAACAGTCATATGTTAAATCCTTTGAACAAGGTTGCATTCTAATGTAGTGTATGTAAGTCCTATAACAAGGCTCACTTTTAACAGGGTGATTGAAATCCTTTAACCAGGTCACACCTAACAGTGTGTATTGTAACCTTTGACAGGGTTGGCTTTTAACTAAGCTCACTTCAGAAGAGATAAAATAATAGTAGCATGTTACAAAGTGGTTTTTCCCACATTGGGTTTCCACTATAAATCTCGATGTTAATACTTGTGTGAATGTTTTGGTTTGCACATTTCTATGTTTTACAAGTTAAGTTACAGCTAGGTAGTGGACTGCATTGTTATAGGTTTCTATTATTGAATCAGTGATGACCAAGTTTGTTTTGGTTATTGGATCTAATTTAAGGAAAAAAATTTAAGTTTTTCTTATACATCAGGACCTGAGAACAACTGATTCACCCCCCCTCTCTGTTGTTCTAAATCATATTAACAATTGGTATCAGAGCTTTGTTACTTATTATTAGTGTTTACAAAAATCAAGTTTAAAGGGATTTGAAGCAAATGATCAGGATGTATAAGAAGGAGGTACCAAAGTTGAATAAGGAAAACTTCCCTGCATGGAAAATCTTGATGAAGCTGCATATGGCCGGTATTGGTGACTCTACAAAGTACTACATTGAGAATGGCTATGTCTCGCATGTCGCACCTTTGACTGCCGAAGAAATGAGAGCTAAGTAAGAACATAATTAGGCGATGCTAGAAATTGCATCTGCCCTAAGATATCTAGAATTTGAGGACATTAAGGATTGCACAACTGCTAAGGAGATGTAGGACACTCTTGCAAGGATCTATGGTGGTGACTTAAATGTACTAAAAGCAAAGGCCAAGATTCTTAGAGGTAAGTTTGATGAAATGCAAATGCAAGAAGGTGAAAACATTACACAATATTGTGGTAGAATAAAAGAATTTGTGAATGCTATTAGAGGAGCAAATGGGGTTATTGATGATGAAACTATGATTGAGAAAGTACTAAGAACCCTGCGTCCTATATATGCTATTAAGATCTCAGCTATTTAGAAATCTAGATACAACTCTGCTAATGTGCTTACTTTGGAAAGTTTGGTTGGTAAGCTGACTACTTTTGAACTCTCTAACTATGATAATTTCACTGTTGGAAGAATTGGTAATGTTGAATCTGCTTTCAAGTCACAACTAGTTCTGAACAAGCCAAAAAAAGAAAAAGAAAGATGCATCAGTGAAAGTGAAAGTGAAAGTGGCAATGACACTTTTGATGAATAACTGGAAGATCTAGAAGCTCTTATGGCTAGAAGACTGAGAAGAGGAAAAGGAAAGTATAAAGGTAAACTCCCTATTATATGTTTTGCATGTAATAAAGTTGGTCATATAGCTACTAGATGTCCTGACAAGGAGGATAAAGATGATGAAAGAAAAGGCAAACACAAAGATAGAAGAGATGACAGAAGCTACCAAAGGAACAAGGACTACAAAGGAAAAGGTAAGAAATCTTGTTACATTGCTGAAGAAGAAATTGACACTAATAGTGATGATTTTGAAATTGAGGTAGTCTATGTTGCAATGAAAGATGAATCTGATTGGGATGAGAAAATTGCATTCATATCCTATGTGAACAAGAATGATAAATGGATTATTGACAGTGGTTGTTCACATCACATGACTGGTGACAAAAATAAGTTTGAGACCTTACATCATTACAGAGGTAAAAGTGTAAAATTTGGTAATGATGCACCATGTCTTGTTAGAGGAAAAGGTTTGATTAAACTGACTGATAAGATATCTTGTGAAAATGCATATTGGGTTGAAGGTCTTAATTATAATTTGTTAAGTGTTGCTCAGCTCAATAGAACTAGTTATCGAGTGGAATTTTATCACAAGCAAGCTAAAATATTTGATGCTACTAGAGGTAATTTGTTCTATCTTGACCTATCTGAAGAAACATGTATAATTTCACAACTTGATGATATTTGGTTATGGCATAAAAGGATATGTCATGTTAACTTTGACAATCTAGTAGAGATAAGTAAGAAGAAAAAGGTAAGAGGTCTACCTAGATTGAAGAAACCTGAGAATGTGATGTGCAAGGAATGTCAGTTAGGAAAAATGGCAAAGTCAAGTTTTAAGAGAAAATCCTTTACTTCTGAAAATATTTTAGATTTGGTTCATACTGACCTTTATGGACCTATGGGTGTACAAAGGTACTGTGGTGCTAGATACTTTATTTTCTTTGTTGATGATCATACTAGGATGATGCATGTAATGTTTCTAAAAGAAACAGGTGAAGCTTTCAATTCTTTAAGTGATATTTGGTTAAGGTTGAGAAGGAGACAGGTAGGAACCTAAAATGTCTTAGATCTAACCAAGGTGGAGAATTTACATCAAATGAATTCAATCTATTTTGCAATGATAGAGGAATTAAAAGATAGATGTCTGCACCTAGAACACCTCCACAGAATGGTATAGCAGAAAGAAGAAATAGATCTATCTTGGATTATGCAAGGACATTGTTGATTGAAAAGAATGTGGTATAGAAATACTGAAAAGAAGCTATAAGCACTACTATCTACACTCTTAACCAGGTACAGATCAAGAAACGTACAAATCTGACACCTTATGAATTATGGCATGGGCATGCACCGATTTTTAAATACTTTAGAATCTTTGGAAGTAAGTGCTATATATTAAAAGAAACTAGGAATGGAAAGTTTGATGCTAAGAGTGATGAAGGCATATTCCTAGGATATTCCATAAAAAGTAAAGCTTATAAGTGTTTGAACTCTAACACCAACAAAATTGTGGAAAGTGTGAATGTCAAAATTGATGAGTATGCAAAAAGAAATGAAGTTGACAGAAAAAGAGAACCAGAAGATTATAGATCTTTTGTGTATATTGAGGAAGAAGAAGAGGCAAGTAACAGACTTGCACCTGATGCCGAGTCTCAGGTAAGCAATGCCAAGCGACAGATAGATGTTGTCGAGCATTAGGAAAATAGTGTAGAGAGAGAATAGGAACATGTCAAGCTACAAGAAAATACTGTTGAATATCAGGAAGAGGTTGTTGAGTATTCAAAAGATAAATCTGACAATCTTGTTGGAGAACCTGATAAAATAGAGGAGAGAAGAGCTGAACCTATTTTGGCAAAATATGTAAGAAGACATCACAAGCCTGAATGGATAATTGGAGACAAAAATACTGGAATTCAAATCAGAAGTAAGACTAAGGATCCAACATGCCTACTGTGTAAATTTGAACCCAAGTCAACTAGTGAGGCATTGGAGAATGAAGACTGGATACAAGCAATGAATGAAGAGATTGACCAGATTGAGAAGAATGATACTTGGACTCTGGTGCCGAGACTTGAAAATAAAAATGTTATAGGAACAAAGTGGGTGTTTTAGAATAAGATGAATGAAAATGGTGAAATAACTAGGAACAAAGCTAGGCTGGTATGCAAAGGCTATGCACAAGAAGAAGGAATAGATTATGGGGAGACATTTGCCCCTATAGCTAGGTTGGAAGGAGTAAGAACTTTGCTTGCATATGCTGCTTATAAAGATTTCAAGGTATATCAAATGGATGTCAAGTCTGCATTTTTAAATGGTATACTAGAAGAAGAAGTTTACATAGAACAGTCAGAAGGTTTTATTGATCCAAACAGAAGACACATGGTGTGCAAACTGAACAAAGCACTATATGGATTGAAGCAAGCTCCCAGAGCATGGTATGAGAGGTTGCACAACTACTTGATACAGATTGGATTTTCAAGAACAAATGACACAAAAAATTTGTACATGAAAGATAAAGAAGGTAAAGGTATCTTGCTGGCAAAAATTTTTGTGGATGACATAATTTTTGGTGGACAAGATGCATTGTGTAAAAGATTTTCAAATGAAATGCAAACTGAATTTGAAATGAGCATGTTTGGTGAGATCAAATTCTTTGTTGGTTTACAAATATATCAGATGAAGAGAGGAATTTTCATTACACAATCTAAGTATGTTAATGAAATACTGAAAAATTTTGGGATGGAAGATGCTAAACCATTGAGTACTCCTATGATTACTGGACAAAAGTTATCTAAGAATGATGATGCTACAAAAGTGAATCAGACTTTGTACAGATCCATGATTGAAAAATTGCAGTATGTTGTACATAGTAGACTAGATATTGCACTGGCTATTGGGATTGTGACAAGATTCTCTACCAATCCTAAGGAAACACACATGATGGCTATGAAAAGAATTATGAGATACTTGAAAGGAACTACTAACTATGGTCTATATTATAAGAAGGATGACAAATTTGAACTCAGAGTTTATACAGATGCTGATTGGGTAGGAAATGTAGATGACAAAAAGAGTACTAGTGGTGGAGCTTTCTTTCTTGGATAGAGATTAGTCTCCTGGACTAGCAAGAAACAAAATTGAATTTTCCAATCTACTGCCGAGGCCGAGTATGTTGCTGCTGCAGTAAACTATTCAAATTTGGTATGGATAAAACAATTGTTGATAGGCATGAAAGAAGAAATCATTGAACCTGTTGTTATTTTCTGTGATAGCACAAGTGCTATCTATATTTCTAAGAATCTAGTGATGCACACTAAGACCAAGCACATAGCAATCAAGTATCACTACTTGAGAGAATTAGTACAAGATAAAGAAGTCCAAATGGAATATGTGAATACAAAAGAACAATTAGCAAACATATTCACTAAAGCTTTACCCAGAGAAGCTCATGAGTATTTGAGAAGTCAATTAGGGGTCCTTCCCCTAATTGAGGCTACCTAGTCAAGCTAGGAGCACTGCATCAAATATGCTACAGCAGAATATTTGACAAATTGATGCAGAAGATTGTCACACTTTAGGGTTGGCCTAGAGTTGTGAAAAGGAGCAAAGACAAGAAATCAGTCATAAGCAAGATGACAGAGGGAGAAACACTAAGCTGCATAGATATCATCTACATCTGATGGATGTATGTTTTAGTTTTTTCTTTGGCATTTTGTCATAGAGGGAGATGAACTGATATATGATAACACATGAAACTGAAAAGTAAGGGTGATGAACTTAAATGAAGGATCAGGATAGAAGGAGATATGAATACTTCTGATGGTCACAGAAGTGAGGCTTATAGGATTCTGAATTAGAATGAAGCTAAGGATATTATAAATAATTCTCTAATGAACAGATAAGTTTTTAGATTGGTTGGTAATCCATGTGTTATTCAGGTGATATCATATGGTGTTGTCATCAATGCCAAAGAAGGAGATTGTTGGAAACTAAAATTGAAACAATTGTTGTATTGTCATTGATGTCAAACCTTAATTGGTAAGACTGTTGCTACTTAGGAAAGTATTATATCTATTGTATTGTTGTGAAAGTTTGGGTCAAGGTTGGTAACAAGAGCATCTAGGGAAAGGTTGAGTTATCTTGATACTACAAAGTGTACTTGAATATGTTGTACAATGATGAGACAATGTATTATTTATCCTAGTAAGACTAAAGACTAAACTAGTAGGCTTGACCGAGAAAAATTAGAGAAATCATGTTTAAGCTAAGTAATGTTAGTGTCGACCGAGTCAGTGTATGCTAAGCAAAATTCTAGTGTCTACCGAACAATAGTTAACTGTTGAGGAAGACAGTATAAGCCAAGGAAACATTTTTAGTAATGACAGAGCTTTCTACATGAAGACTGAGTAGTTGATCACAGTATTGACCGAGCATCAGCATTTTTATATTTGAAGAGAATTTAGTTTTGGAGCTGACATTTTTGAATTTTTGGATTATGTAAAATGTGTTAACTTTATTTATTGATTGTTTGAAAGCATTAAATGCACTATAAATGTTTTATTGTAATTCTTTAAGAGATTTGAGATGATTCTAGAAATGAAGCCGAAGAACATGAAGTGGGTAGATTCAATGAATCTAACCTAACCCTAAGATCTATGAATAAGATTGAGCAGCATAAGATGAGTTAACCTAATTGAGGAAAGTATTAAGGGAACCTGAGCATTGGATATGTGTGTGCATGGGTGGAAAAGAGAATGCTAGAAGATCAGTAAAGTTTTATTGACTATATAAGCAAGAAAGGCTGAAGGAGAATTGTGGTTGTTGCTTGAAGAAAAGTTCTGAAAAGATTAAAGATGGAGATGGCAAAGTTTCAAAGTTAGTAAACCAACATTAGTGTACGGAATCAGATCTAATATTTGCATAGTGAGTTGTATGTTTTTCAGATCAATATTGCTGCTACTTTCTAACCATTGTAACAGTCAAAATCCTTTTAACAAAGGTTGACCTAACAGTCATATGTTAAATCTTTTGAACAAGGTTGCATTCTAATGGAGTGTATGTATGTCCTCTAACAAGGCTCACTTTTAACAGGGTGATTCAAATCCTTTAACTGGGTCACACCTAACAGTGTGTATTGTTGTAATACCCCAAAAATGGGCTATAAGTTCATTAATCTCCTACATCTTCAATTCAAATGAAATCGACATCAAAGTCCTAATCTAAGGCACATCTAAACATCATCGAATCATAATTGATTATCTTAAATTCTGCATCGGGGAATATTCTTAGTAATATTCCTAATCATCATAATTATCTTTAATTTTATAATTATTTGGCAATAAATCACATTTATCCTAAAACTTGATTAATTGAATATTTTTATATTTAATTAATTGGATTTAATATCTTGCCACTTAATTGTGTAATTAAATTTAATTCTATCTATTATTAACTGTATTATTTAATTTTGACAATAAATCTAAATATCCTATGAATAATTGATTAAATTTTTATTTAATTAATTAAAGCAAGTTGTCATTATTTAATAATATAGTTTTTAATAAAAGTTTGATTAAATAATTGATTAACCCATAAATCAATTGTTTTATTTTTAAAAGCAGTTAAGTTAGAAATAAATCACTTTATTTATTAAATTAATTCATAAATAAAATATGCACAATCATAAAAGTAGACAACTATCAATTATCAATTAAAGCTAAACTCTATTTTGAGTTAAAACTTAGCTTTTGCATGTTTTTGTGAGTTAATTATCTTTATTTAAAAATAACTCAAAAATCAACCTGAGTTATTTGAGTGATTTATGGCTTTTTTCCATGCACCTCCAAAGCCCTAGATTTCTATAAAAACAAGGCTCATCTCTTCATAATTCATCTCTCAATAATCTCTCAAATTTGCATCCAAGCATCTCGCAAATTGCAAACTTACTCTACAGGAATCATAGCATATCAGATTTGGAGAATTTGCACAATTGGATCTTGAAAGAATCAACTTGCGAATTCAAAGCTTTGTGAGATCAATTTTAATTGCATATTTTTCATATCATAGCATAGAATTTCATATTGCATATCATTGTTAGATTAGCATTGCATATCAATTTTCAATAGCATTCATAGCATATCAATTTCATCTAGCATAGATTTCATATCAGATTAATCATTCATATTGCATAGAAAATATCAAAAAAAAATAGATTAATTGCATTCAATTTCATATCCATCTTTTGCATTCAAATCTTTCATTTAGGTGTCATCTAGTCACTGATCTCGATAATAATCTGAGAACATCAATCTCGCACCTATTAGAAGGCAGTAAATCGCTTGGTTACATAGTTTTCAATTTTGCACGATTTCAATTTTTGCTAACCTCTAATATTTTACTGAGTCTTGTGTCTACAGATCAGGCACAATTTTCACACACACATTTCTGGCGCCCACCGTGGGGCAACCCACCTTTGCATGCTGGTTTTAATTTTTTTTGGGAGCTAAAACCCTAAAGTTTCAAAGATTTAATTTTATCTCCCAAAGGGATTGGATTTTTGGTCTGAAAATTTTTTTTCAGATTGGTGACATATCAGAGAAGCTTCGATAAAAACTTCAGAATTTTTTGAAATGTTTAGAATTTTTAATAATTTTTTTTCAATTTTTCATAAAAAATTAATTTTTGGTGCAAATCAAAATATTTTTTAGAAATTTTTATATTTTCAGAAATCTCTTCAAATTCTATAGGGGGTCTATTCTTTATATTTTAAATTTGGATGCAATTTAGTAGCTCAAATATTCAATTTACAAAAACTAGTCTATTTTGATAAAATAGGTCTCTAGGGCACAAATGAAGAGATTTTTCTAAAATTTTTACATTTTTGAAAATCTCTCTATTTTTTAGCAGGGGTCTCTATTTTGAATTTTTATTTTTGTGACCAAAATCATATCAAAAAAATTAGATCTTGTTGACTAGGTCAAATGTAGTGCAAAAAAATTAAAATTTTATGATGGGTATGCACTTATTTTTCATATGATTCAATGCATGATATGAGTTGTCATTTGGATTAATTTATGGTTATTATTGCTTCTAAAAATTGATTTTTAGAGCTAACCCTTTGGTTTTCATAAGTTGAATATATTTTGCATATCTTGTTTGCTTGTTTGCTTGTTGGAGAGTTCGTCACTTGCTTGCATGGAAAAGCTCAACAAAAATTGCTAAAAATTAGGTAGAATCTATTAAGCGCATTGCGAGGATCATGAGGTATTCTCCTTGTTTTGAAAACATTTCAATTTGGACTTAAAATAAATCTCTTATGTATCAAGCTTGTGTGCATCTTTTCATGCTTTCGATCTATTTCTACACACTTGCATAATTTGATACTAAGTTGTAATCCCTTAAGGATTCATTAAGTAGTCTTAGAATACGTGTGATTGATCTTGATTGCTATCTTGGGTTATTGGACTCGCTAATCCGCTGGCCCCTCATTTCCACCCCGTGGTTGCAATCTCAGCGCCATAAAGGGGAGGGGTCAACAGGACAGAAGCGTTAAGTGTTCCACTTGGCAACCCTTTTGTGCTTTTAAGAACTCACTTGTTTTCTAAGTTGGGGACTCATTTTCAGCTTGTGTGAGGTGTTAAGTGTTCCA
Organism: Chamaecyparis obtusa; assembly: GCA_027943335.1. Classification (NCBI taxonomy): domain Eukaryota; kingdom Viridiplantae; phylum Streptophyta; class Pinopsida; order Cupressales; family Cupressaceae; genus Chamaecyparis; species Chamaecyparis obtusa. The sequence continues at coordinate 1,364,579 of BSBK01001111.1, read as the reverse complement.
CCTTATGGACTCATCTCATATTCACTTTAAGCATTAAGTGTTCATCTTTCTACTTTTTGGGTACTTTTGGTAGATTTGCTTTCAGGAATATATCTATGCTCACATAGTAATTAGGCCCTATGAACACTATTTGTGATTCTTGAGAGATTGGATTCCTAGATAAATATTTCTTGACGATAGAATCCTTGTAGGTAGGGAGGATACTTAGTGTGTTTCACATTCAACTTGGTTAGTGAGTCTTCTCTTATTGATCGACACATTCTCTCTCCGGAGAGGTTGATAGATCACGTGAGGTTGATATCATGAGCTTTGGTGAATCAAAATTGGTTAGTGCGTCTTCTCTTATTGATTGATACATTCTCTCCCCGGAGAGGTTGATAGATCATGTGGAGTTGATATCACAGACCTTGGTGGAACAAAACTTTGTCTTAGAGTGTCGGATTAATCTGCTTGCTTTGTTTGGGTTAAAAGTGAAAAGGTGTCAAAAACCTTGGATCTAGAGCCAAGTCCCCTTGTGGTATAAATCTATGAGTCACCTTTAGAGAGGGTTAACCATGGCGGACAATCCCTTCATAGGGAGAACTATGTTGACGAAACCTCAAGCGGTAATAGCCATTTTCGCCATGGTAGTGACAACTGCTATATAAATGTCCTTGTGGAAGAAATCTCCACGGGTATGGTTCATTGTTGGGTTGTCAGATCTCCCTAGCAGCTCTTGAAGATTAAGTTCTCGGACTGTGTCAAAACCCTGGTGCGCCAGGATTGGAGTTCACCCCTTTGAATCATAAAAGTTGCAGAGTCAAACCATTACTAAAAACCCTAGAGAGGCCAATTTTTCATTCTCAAGTATATGTGTGTTATTGCAAAACTTTTCAGAACATACACAATTAGTATTCTCAGGGATTAGCACAATTTTGTCACTTGATTGTTCATGCGCAAGGTTGCTTTTTCCCTTGTTCATTGTTTTCAGACATGCTTGGAATCACTTGCTTGCTATTCTGCATGCTTGTTTATCTACTTGGCTATTAAAAATGATCAAATCTGGTATAACCTTCAAAATCTCGACAGTACAATTTGTAAACAATCCAAAACTGAAGACTTTAAATTTTGCAAAAATTGACGTAAAATCTTTCTGGAGTCAAAAGTCATTTCAAGAAGTCAAAATTCATATGAGTTTTGTCAAGTGTCATTTCAGTATTGCCCATCTGTCATACGATTGAGAACCCAGTGTCGTACGAGTTTTCAAACCAGCAAATTCAAGAAAGTCAAAACCCTGTTAGCAACTATTGTACAAGTTTTGTCAACTATCATTTCATTTCTACCGAACTATCGTACGAGTTTAGCAACTATCGTTTCATAGACTACCTAGTGTCGTACGAGTCTGCAGAGTGTCATTTGGAAAAATTTGAGAGAGTTGTCAGAAATTGTCAAATTGCAAGATATCCAATGTTTCCAGCCTAGTTCTAGAATCTGTCAAAAATATCATTGTGTCAAGAACAAATCAGTAGCTATTGAAAATCAGTACACATGTCTCAAAGAATCAGTACACATGAGGAAGAAATTCTGATCGCCGCTATGATGAAGCAGCTGCAAGCTATGCAAGTCCAGCTTGACAAACTTGAGAAAGAAAAGGAACCTCTATACTCTTTTCCATTTGATAAAGACTTGTACATGTCACCATGCCCCCGAAAAAAATTTGAGCAATATGATACCTCTTCCACGGAGAGTGACACATCTAGCTTTCGAGACTATGATGACTATAATGACAGACAATGTAATGATACCTATGACACCTCTGTTCCTAAGAGTCCTCCTCATCATTCATTCCTACTTACTACAAATGGGCCGTCACATTGGATAGATCGTGATGGTGATCCATATTATTTTGATTTTGAAAGAGACTTTGATGGCTTTTGTGGACAATACCTTGATGATGATCCATCTACTACTGCTGAGGACTATAAAATGCATCGTGCTAGCTTGAAACGTCAATACTATAACGATCTCTCCTTTAAGAACTCTCAGGCTGAAAATAAAGATCACACTCTCAAGCAAGATCATGTTAATGCTGAACCTTTGTCTGGTGATGATTCCCTTCCATCCCCTACTTCCTCCAATACCCATACATTTCTTAAAGCTTTTGAGTCTTTCAAATCTTTCACAAAACCTTCATTCGACACAAGCCCTGATACTTTTCATGTGGTTCCCTATAGTTATCCTCCAGGGCTACCTCTTAAAGAAACTCAAGCTATCCTTCACTTGGCTGCAAATACTTTCAATGATGATAAACCTAAAGAGCCTAAGCCTTCATATGCTATAATCCCTACTTCAGCTAGTCCTCCGCCATCTCTTCCAAAGTCATCCATACAATCCCAACATGCTTCCTTATCCTTAGAAGTGGCTCCATGTCAAGAGGACTCTGAAAATGATGAAGAAAAGAACATAAAGAAATATCAAGATCAAGAACCCTCCATGTCATCCAATCCCTTTCGTGATGTCTCTTATCCGCTTCATGGTTCTTTTGATCCTGCACACCCTTTCCAATGCATTCCATCATGTCTTAAGTCTTCTCCTAAGCAAGATCAAGCTACTACTCACACTGTTGAGCTTATTGGCAATCAAAATGACCTTCCTACACTTGCACTTTCCAAAGATGATACTTCCATTAAGGTTGGTAAAAATAGTGTTGTTACTTCCAATGTTAAGCCTATTGAAAATCAAGAGACAAATTATGCGCTGGTGCTATCCAAAGATCCTTGTCAAGATCAAAGTCTTCCATCTTCTTATTCTACCACTCCATGTTCACTTGCACTTTCTACTCTTCCTAAGTCTTTGCAAGCTTTGAACAATCCTATCAAAGAAGGTGCTCATATTCAAGATGTCCATGATTCTATTGAAGATCCTAATGCTCACTCTAAAGATGTTGATATCCTTGGTTGTCATATAGATGCTGATGAACTTATTGATTATCCTTTTGCATCTTCCACTTCCATCCTTGGACCTCTTCCACCACTACTAAGGGCTTCATGCCTTCCTTCCATCTTGGGTCCTTATGTCTCTTCACTTTCCCCTCCTAACTCTCCTGATTCTCCATCCATCTTGGGTCCTTACATACCTCCATCTCCCATCTTTCCTCAAGATCAACATAGATGCATACCCTTGAATCCTTTTCATCCAACCACCCATCTAAAGCAATCATATCCTCCTTCTTCCACAAGTCCCAACTCTTATGGAAGTAACTTGAATGTTCAATACAAGAAAAAGAAGCAATGCAAGAATCCATCAAAAAAAGAAGATCACCATGTCTCCTCTAATCGACACAGAGGCATAAAGTCAAAAGAGATATCTAAGAAAAAAACTACAAGACAAGTATGGGTTCCAAAATCCATCATTGAAGATATTCTCTCTAGATCATCAAAAGGAAATAAAAAGCCTATGGCTATATGGATTCCAAAGTCTCTCTTGAAAGAGTCTGGTGTTGAGAAAAAAGTGAAATTGACATTCAAGCTTCCAAAGGCTTCCACTTCATCTCCCTCCAAAAATATTCTTCCATTTCATGTGCCTAAACCACAACCCCTGCGATCCATTCACCATATTCCTTCACGTATTCCTTCATTCATGATTCCTCCATTCTCTCACCACCCTTCAAGGTATGTGTTGATGTTGAACTTGTCTTCCTTTCCATCTACCCTTTCACAATCCTTCCATGCATTATCCTTCTACCTCCTATCCTTTTTCCTCACTTGTCTATTCCTCCTATCTTCAAACCTCACTCGCTTTACATAAAACCTTATCCTCTATTTTTCTCTTTCATCTCCCTTTCCCTATCAGCATCTTTGAGCGTGTCATTTTGAATCCTTGGCATATCATGGTTTATCCTTTCAAAGAGCATTATCTAAAAAGCTTGCCTTCTTCCAAAAAAGAAATGAAAAATAAAATAAATTGAAAATGTGCCTTGGTGAAAACCTAGAAACAGGTGCCTTGGTAGCAAAAGTAAAGAGAAATAAATTTGTCCTATGGTGAAAACCACTTCCTTGTGGCACCTTGGATAAGTACCATGATGAAAACCTGGCAATCAGGCATCATGCGTAGTTCTTCTACATATTTCATCCATTCCATCTTCTCTTTTTGATCTTGACAAGGTTGACCTATACATGAACATTTCGCTATTTTGGGAGTTGTCTTATGATGATCTTGCTTTCATTCCTTCCATGTTTAGCCTTCATATCCATCTTCGTCCATTCATTTTCACCTATCGCTATCCATTTCTCCTTTGGTCTTGATCTAATAAAAAAAGAAAGAAAGAGTAAAACACAGTGCTATGAAGCCTCTTGACATGTCTACTCTTTTGGACTACATCCTTTCCTTCTTTGGCATTACGCTTTTGTGACTTATCCTATGCTGGCCTTTTATTGCTTGTCTAAATGCGCTTTACATGACTATTTTTCCTTAGCTTGGGTATTCTTGAGGATTTTTCCCTTGAGGATTTCTTCCCTTCATTCTCCTTCATTCTCTTGTCTTCCATCTCTTCCACCAACTTGCCAATCCCTCTTGTTCCCCACCTTGCTAGACATTGGGACTACACAATATGATCTTGCTTGGGAGTTTGCAATGAAAAAAAGATGCTATCAAGTATACCAAGTATTAGAACAAGTATCAGAATAAGTATCAGAACAAGTATCAGAAATAGTATCAGAACCAGTATCAGAACAAGTATCAGAATGCCTACTGGGGACTACACCATTCGCTTTAGTTTATGGGTCTAAAGCGGTACTACCTATTGAGGTTGAAATCCCATCACTCAGAATCAGAATGTATGGTCTAGTAATTGATGATGACTACAGAGTGTCTAGGTTGCAAGAACTTGAACTACTAGATGAGCGCAGACAAGCAACATATGATCATCTTAGAGTATATTAGAAGAGAATGTCTAAAGGCTACAACAAGAAAGTCAGACATAGAGAATTTCAGGTTGGCGATCTAGTGTTGAGAGAAAATCCTAAAAATCAATCACATCGAGAATGCAAGGGGAAGTTCAAACCTAATTGGCTGGGTCCCTTTGTTATCACTGCTACTTTTGGCTCTGGTGCCTATCAACTCTCAATGACTAAAGGAGAATAGCTCCGAGAACCAATCAACATTCTCCATCTGAAGAAATTCTACACCTAAGGCATTCAGTGCTTGATAAATGTCCTGAAAAAATTATAAAAATCAGAAAAAGTCCTGAAAAAATAAACATCTTGGTGAAAACCTAGCAATAGGTGCCTTGATGATTCACAAAAAAATCAAAAAATACCAAACATTCAAAAAAATTGAAAAAATGAAAAAATAAAAAAAATAAAAAAAAGAAAAAGTGCCTTGGTGAAAACCTAGAAACAGGGGCCTTGGTAGCAAAAATAGAATCTCTACCAAGATGGTGAAAACCCGGCAAACGGGCGCCACTTGTTCCAAATGCTCCATCTATCAGCACAATCTTGGTCTTTCCCAACTTTCAGTCTTGCTTTAGTTTGTACATATCTCCCGGTTTGTTTCAACATTTCCAGTTTTCAATAAGTCGGTCTATACACCAATCAGCTTGCGTGTCTGTATCCTATCAATGTTCAAACTTGGGGGCAATCAATGTCATATCTTATAGTCTCCAATGTATCTTAGACGTGTCATATCCACTCAGAGTCCTTTGAAGCTTCATTTGAGTCAGTCAGTCAGTCTTGTCTCCAGAAAGGATTTTGCATCTATAACAACGCAATCAAACATCAAAACTCAACTGAAAACAATCTATGTATTTTACATGCTTTTATCTTCTTGTATGCTTACTGATTCGCATTGAGATTTTTGCATATTGTGTCCCTTCGAGCTCTTCGATGATGTCCTTTATAGGATTTAGAGAGTGATGATTGGGGGCATAATATTTTCTTTGTCTTTTGCTTGTATGTGAAAATCTAACAACTTTGGAAATTCCGGATTGAAATGGTGTCCGACTATAAAAGCCTCTATCTCGAATTGGATGGCCATGCATACCTCGACCATTGATACCTAGAAAATTCAAGGAAGTTTGATCTAACTATTATCTTTTTGAGTAAGTTCTTTCTCCTACTGTGGAACGCGATCTTGCCTAAGGATGTGAACGATAAAGGGTCACTACGGGTAATTCACATTGGATTTAGAATGATCTCTAGACTGTTTGATGTGTTTGCAATGCAAGGCTTATTCAGGTCATCATGATGTTTATGTTTTGATGCTTATACAAATTGCTATATCAAAATGGACATGATATTCAGGTCATCCTGGCGTTTGTGCCTTGGTGCTTATATCTAATCCAACATTCTGAAAACAAATCAATATTCATATGTCCATGGTTGTATAACCAGTGGGTGTTGTATTGATTCTTGTGCATACAAATCAATATTCATATGTCTATGGTTTCATGGCTAGTGGGCATTGTATTGATTTATCCAGTTACCTAAAAGTTCAATGATGATAACAAATCGACATATGATCAGTGAGTAGGTCCTAGGACTTAGGTTGCATTTCATCTTGCATGTCTCTTTGCATTTTGCATGTTTGCATGATCTCACAATGGCTAAATGAACTTCGAAGCTTAAATGATTCTCCACTCGCATCTTCCAATCTAACAAGAGCTGAATCCCACACGAAGGTTCCTCCAATGAAATAGCAAGTAGAATATTTTTTCGGGATCAAAATTGAAATCTGAGATCATTCATATTATTAACTACGTGCATATTCAACCTTCCATCATCACATAAATCTAAAATTCAACTTAACTAATTATCTTACATCAAACTATCAAAAATTCAACTTGGTCAACTATGGTCAACTCATGGTTTAACCTAGTCAAATTTGGTCTCCAGGACCTCCAAATGATGCAGAATGCATTCTCGGACGTGTATAACCACTTTTCAAATCAATTAGCATGCTTCTGAACTATCAACGCTGACTTTTTCTTGTCAGATTTCAATTTTCATCCCGAAGGGGGCATGGTATTGCACATCATTCAAAGACTGTAAATCAAATTCTATCGATCAAATCTATCAATATCTTTCATCAGTGATCAAGACAACAATCACGTCTAGTCGTTGATTCATCAAAAGTCCTCATCGCTTAGGGAAAATCTATCATCACCTGGGGCATATCAGATTTGTCGATCCATATCAATCTGGTATTCTCCTAATCTTGTAAACTGTATCAGTTTTTGCAACCATCGGACCATAGTGTTCTTTCCTTGGTTCCTCGGCAACTGAAGGATTCAGATGTGATACTTGCTAGTTCTGCTAAGACAATCAAGTCTAGAACGGGTCACTCACTTCTTATCAATCCTAAGGTTCAGAATCAGGCATTTTGACACTTTTTCGCAATCATAGGTTCATCGCTGCTACAGTGAACATTATCTCTGGTCATTCAGGACCTCCTATCTCAATATCTCTCAATCGGTTTCTATCTTGAGATCGGTTTATCTTTTGAATCAGTTTCATATCTTTATCAAACACAGACTATCTTTGAACCACTGCGCTTCGCACAGTAATTCAAAGAGGGGCAAAATGTAATACCCCAAAAATGGGCTATAAGTTCATTAATCTCCTACATCTTCAATTCGAATGAAATCGACATCAAAGTCCTAATCTAAGGCACATCTAAACATCATCGAATCATAATTGATTATCTTAAATTCTGCATCGGGGAATATTCTTAGTATATTCCTAATCATCATAATTATCTTTAATTTTATAATTATTTGGCAATAAATCACATTTATCCTAAAGCTTGATTAATTGAATATTTTTATATTTAATTAATTAGATTTAATATCTTGCCACTTAATTGTGTAATTAAATTTAATTCTATCTATTATTAATTGTATTATTTAATTTTGACAATAAATCTAAATATCCTATGAATAATTGATTAAATTTTTATTTAATTAATTAAAGCAAGTTGTCATTATTTAATAATATAGTTTTTAATAAAAGTTTGATTAAATAATTGATTAACCCATAAATCAATTATTTTATTTTTAAAAGCAGTTAAGTTGGAAATAAATCACTTTATTTATTAAATTAATTCATAAATAAAACATGCACAATCATAAAAGCAGACAACTATCAATTATCAATTAAAACTAAACTCTATTTTGAGTTAAAACTTAGCTTTTGCATGTTTTTGTGAGTTAATTATCTTTATTTAAAAATAACTCAAAAATCAACCTGAGTTATTTGAGTGATTTATGGCTTTTTTCCATGCACCTCCAAAGCCTTAGATTTCTATAAAAACAAGGCTTATCTCTTCATAATTCATCTCTCAATAATCTCTCAAATTTGCATCCAAGCATCTTGCAAATTGCAAACTTACTCTACAGGAATCATAGCATATCAGATTTGGAGAATTTGCACAATTGGAGCTTGAAAGAATCAACTTGCGAATTCAAAGCTTTGTGAGATCAATTTCAATTGCATATTTTTCATATCATAGCATAGAATTTCATATTGCATATCATTGTTAGATTAACATTGCATATCAATTTTCAATAGCATTCATAGCATATCAATTTCATCTAGCATAGATTTCATATCAGATTAATCATTCATATTGCATAGAAAATATCAAAAAAAAATAGATTAATTGCATTCAATTTCATATCCATCTTTTGCATTCAAATCCTTCATTTAGGTGTCGTCTAGGTCACTGGTCTCGATAATAATCTGAGAACATCAATCTCACACCTATTAGAAGGCAGTAAATCGCTTGGTTACATAGTTTTCAATTTTGCATGATTTCAATTTTTGCTAACCTCTAATGTTTTACTGAGTGTTGTGTCTACAGATCAGGTACAATTTTCACACACACAATTGTAACCTTTGACAGGGTTGGCTTTTAACCGAGCTCACTTCAAAAGAGTGAAAATAATAGTAGCATGTTACAAAGTGGTTTTTCCCACATTGGGTTTCCACTATAAATCTTAGTGTTAATACTTGTGTGAATGTTTTGGTTTGAACATTTCTGTGTTTTACAAGTTAAGTTACAGCTAGGTAGTGGATTGCATTGTTATATGTTTCTATTATTGAATCAGTGATGATCGAGTTTGTTTTGGTATTTGGATCTAATTTAAGGAAAAGTTTTTAAGTTTGTCTTATACATTAGGACCTGAGAACAACTGATTCAACCCCCTCTCTATTTTTCTAAATTATATTAACATGAAGTACTTCCAGTTAACATTGATTTTTCTATTAACGAAAGGATATATCACATAGCTCCATCTTTATTACATGGTTTGGGCTTATTTTCCATGGATGGCATAAAGGTTAGTTATAATCAAGTTGTTGAATTGATGAATTATGTAGGACCTTGTTACAATTACAATAATTGGATGTGGATTTAGCAATATAAAAAAGTATGCGTAGGTATGCATTGTCAAAAAATTATATACAATGCAAAGTAAATGATCAAACTAAAAGGCTCACTATGTATAATGATGGAAGACCAAAAGAAAAAGGGAATATTGTAGGTTTTATAAATAGTTATCAACCTGTGTCAACTAATAAGCAGTCGAATTGTATATTTGAGGCACGCGAGGGAAATTGTGTATTTGTATATATGATAAAATCAATAAGTGTAGGGGAAGAGCTTCTGATAGATTACAATTTGAATCGTGTAGATGAAAAAAAATTCCCTATCATGGGAATGGTAAGTATAACATTTAAACCAATTGCCTCTAATTAATATTGACTCCAATGTACAATCTACTGTTTTATTAATAATTTGTTTTGGTAAGTTTATTACTTTCATTTCCCTTCTGATTGCTAAGAATTACTAATCTTTGTCACAGGGTGACATGGATCCACCTCAAGATACAAGCGGGGATGTTCCTCACAATACAACTTCTTCATCAAAGGTAAACATTAATTAGTGTAATTCTACAAATTATATAGAAACAAATGTCATATCATTATGTTCTTTTCTTTATGGCTTTAGAGTTATTTTGATAGAATTTTACTAATATTGATGTGACAACTTTATACTTATTGATAGGGAAAAGCAAAAATGGCAGCAGATCAATTGCAATCTAAAGTTGAGGCGGCATTTATAGATGACATCGCATCTAGCTCTAACCATGTATTCATGGCTACTCAAATAAAAACTAAATATAGTAAAGAAATTCTTAACCTTATAATGGAGCCAAACAAAACTAAGAAGACAGAGGAACTCAAAGAAGAATTGATATGTAGAGTCAATTGTATTAATGTAAGCAGTAATTAATCTTAAGCAATAATTAAAGTTCAATAAATGTTTATATTTTATACTATCTTATGGATCATGATCTAAAATATGTTGTATTCTTCTTACAGAATTTTTTGACACCTGTGAATCATGGTCAATATGGTGAGGGTTGTAGCGCCACATGGCCTTCATGTAAATAATCCTTAAACCTTTAACCATTCATTTAACCTTTGTATGCATTATTGACTCAACTTATGTTTGGAATGCTTCTAGTACCCCATTTAATCTTTATCCATTGCAAATGTCTTTGCTAACAATGTATTCTTTAGCTCATGATGAAGTGCAGACACCTCCTTCAATCAACATTCCACTATCAACGGCCGCATTGTCTGCAACAAGGTGCTTGCAGACATCTTCCTATGTACTAGCTACAACTGGTAAAATCTTATTTTTCTATATTTTGTTATGTGCTAATCATGCATTGATTATTTTTCTTGTGTGAATTTTATACACTGCATGGACCTATTTTGTGCACTAATAGATACACATACACCTAGTACAAGAATAGATCACACCAGTACTAGCAAAGATTAACCATTTCCTAGATCATCCCGTGTTACTAGTACTGGTTCATTTGTGGGGACATTGTTGTTGAACAAGAACAATATGTTTCCGTTAAAAGTACCAAAGCTTCCAGGTGCTTTAAAATTGTTATTATTTACAGTGTAATTGTAGTTTACTTATACATAACATGTTTTGGACTGATAATCCCATGATATTTTTGTAGGAAATGATGTTTTTTATGATCATATTTTTGAAATGACATTGAAGCTATTTGAGCCCACCATACGTAAAAGGTACATAGCTTCATAATATTGGTACAATATATTTCTTATCTTCCATTTATTGTTCTATATTAAAGTTATGATATCTAACAATTTTGTTTTTTCAAAAAAGGTGGAATGAACAAGATGTTGACTTAAAAAATCAGCTCATTAAATCTTTAAAGGACCTCTTTGGAAATAAAACTTTTGACAGTGTCATGTTTCTTAAAAAAGCACTTAAACATATAAAGACTATGAGGGACCAATATAGAAGGGCTCTAAAGGATAACCCAAAGTACAAGCGTCCTCCTATAATTCCACTGATGGAGTGGAATGAAATAATGGAAGATGCAAAAGAGAAAAGGCTAAAGGGTAGTGGAATTCAACCAGAAGATGACAAAAGAAGGTATGTCATGATAGTATTAAGTAGAATGTAATCATGCACTAATTAGTGATCTTTGTAAATATATAATCTAACATGTTTCAAACTTTTCATAGACTGCAAGACACATCAAAAGCCACACAAGCGAGATTAAAAAAGGTTGGCCAGCACAAACTTGGCTCTAGTGGCTATATGAAACTTCACTCTCGACTTGTAAGTAGTAGCATTGTAATTTCATATCAAATTTTTATATATAAGGTTGAAAATAATTCTATTTAATCAAATCATACATGTAAAAGTGATGATATTAAACAAAAAATACAGGGCATAGAATTCAATGTAGAGCCCACAAATGAAGACAAAAGAATAGCCTTGAAGGAATGCTATAAATTTGTGGTCGCACGCCTATGCCAAGAATCTGAAAGCCATAACAAAGAATCTGTTGCACCAAATGAGACATAGGTAAATTGGTCAAATGAAAATTAAATCAAATTGAATAGTTAATTTCGAACATAAATTGACTATTTCATGATAACAATGCGCATGACATTTCACTACAGCCTTCAAATCCTATCACAGAACCTGGGCGTGACGAAGGCCATGATGTGTATCCTAGTGGTGGAGGTATTAATTTTCTATTGGAAATAAATTACATAATTATTAATAGAATTTAACATCTTTAATTGCAATTGGTTGTGTAACCTTTTTTTGAATATTTTAGAGCATGTTGAGGTGGCAGAAGATCAAAATGTTATTGTACATGATGATGTGGCATTGTCAGATAAAGAAAAATGCATGTTATGTTCTACTGGTTAATGAAATACATGTAACAATAAAAAAAAATATGTGAATTTAACCCATTTATGTGTTATTGTAGCAGACCCCCTTTAGTGTAGCAGCCTCTTGCTCCTTGAGACATGAGGAAGAAAAATAATTTGAGATCACAACCACAAGAGAAGATAATATTGATGCTCCTCTCAGCCTTTACCTAATTAAGAAATCTAAGAAAATCCCAAAAAAGAAATGATTTCTTAAAAATGCTCTTTGATAAAACCTGTTTGATTAACTTGTTTGGATAATGAAATAACGTTGTTTTAAGTAATTATCTATGAATTTTGTGCATTAATATTGAATTATATGTCATGTTAATGAATATTGTTATGTGTTAATGAAATCTTGATTAGTGTTGTGTATTAATGAATGTTATATCATATTAATGAATGTTATGTGATTGTATTGATTGAATGTTATAGTTCATAAATGAATGAATGAAGTGTGTAATTAGATGTTAATGGGGAATTTAGATTGATGTTAGGGGGAGAGGGGGTGAGGCCAGATGAGCTTCCACCTTCACATGGTTGGCCTTGTTAAGTAGAGAATATTAAACTATTCTCAAAACCAAGTGAAGCTCAAACTAACATACCTTCATTATTTAATCAATTTCATTTGTTCTAGGTCTTTTCTCATAAGTGCATTTTGAATGTGTCATTGTCAGGCAACTATCAAATAAAAAACTAGAAGGTCCAATAGTCAACTTCTCATTGTCATTGTCTGGCATGATTTGGCTTCATTTTGTGTAAGTATTCTCATATTGAATGAGTCAACCTATCTTGGCCTAATGTGGATTATTTCATTGGTTTTTGTTTTTGAGTAGGTGAAGTGTTAAATCAGTTCCTATCTTCTATTCTTAATTTGTTCAAACTGCAAGAGGGCCTGACAGATTTACTCAACATAGAATTGACTGCTAGTCTGGGCAATTGAACACACTAAGTCTTTGGCTTGAGATAAAGAGTTGGGTAATGTTGTTTCTGGAGACCTATGTAATTGTCCTTAGTGGCCTTTTTTTTTAACAGATTATTTTTATATATATGTAGTGTCCATATTTTTTTTAATACAGATTCTTTTTGTGTATATGCTAGTGTTATGGAACCTAAATAAACAATTATAAATGTAATAGATAATGTCTTCGATGAAGGAATTGATGTACCACATGTAAACCAAAATCCATGCTTAATGCCATTTTGTGCAGTTCTTGAGTGTCTAACTTAGGTTATAATGCAAAAAAATTGATGCATATAAAGCGTCTTTACTAAAATTTTAATCTAGTGCAATGAATTTCGTTTCATTATTAATAGATGATGTATGTAGTCATGAGATTTTAGATATGTGATTGTCTCTTGTTCTTATTTTCAGCAAAATGAGTTTGTCTATTAGCATATCAGATTTTCTATTTTGGTTGGAATTTTTTGTTTTAAGCTCCTAATGTTTACAACATTTCACTTTGGTCTAAAAACTAACAACTTTCTCATGAGAAATACCAAAATAAAACACATTGATTGTTTGTCCACTCCACATGCCCACTTGTCATTTCCCTCTGAAAAACTGACTTAGATTAGCCATATGTTGCCTCACCTATTTGAGGTAACCCATACTCAGTTCAATTCTCTCAACAATGGTACATATACGTCCAAGTGCAGCAACCTTCAAAGATTTGCAGTAGTAAAGAGAATCCCCATATTTTATCAACCTAACATAGCCTTTGGCCACTTTGGCAATGAGATTGCGAGCAATATTGATCTGGCCAAGGGCCAACTTGTAGTGATCTTTATCATATAAAACATTTACTAGATCTCCATAAAATGGATGCATATCATCTTGGCGGGGGAAATCATCTTGGCAGATCTCCATAAAATGGATGCACACCATACCTATTAGTTGAACTAGACTTTCTTTGTTGTAGAATTGATTTAGTATAGAATATTTTCTAGGATGATTTTCTTTTTTAAAAGCAAGGTTTTCGTAGCATTATCTACCACTTGAGAAAAAGTTTCCATAACTAAATTTCCTTGCCACAAATTTAATATTTCTCTAAAGACTTACAAGTTAGTAAGTCCTCGGCTAAAGGGATGATAAACTAAATAAAGTTTCAAACATATGAACAGATAAAACTCATACAAGCAAAAGACAGAGCCAAATTGAATAGCATTGGCTATTTGTCAACGAAAGGTCCCTGCTAGAATAGACACATTTGTCACTTCATTAAGATGACAATTATGTACTAAGTTTCCTAGCTATATAAGTCATCATCATCTTTATTATCTATTATAGCAAATGTTGGAGATTTGCCAGCAGGCCAGTACTGACTGTATGTTTGTCATTGATGACAACATATGGAAAGTAGCATGCATGGAAGTCTTATGTAGTAAGAATTTAGTATATGTAGCATGGACATGATATCAGCATAATATCATGGGCACAGAGGTTGACTATTAGTACAGACAGTTATATAGCAGCTGGTGTCAGCAGTGTTCTTGATAGAGTAACAGACAATGTTTTGTGTATGGTTTTTTGTACAGTTATCATGGAGCCTTGTGCACTTGGATATATGATGAAGATACATTAGTGATGTTAAATTCATGGATGCAGAGTTTGATGATCAGTAGAAGTGAAGTTATGTAGTCAATATTCACCAGTAGTAGTTTCTTGTGTTTGTTGAGAAGAGCCGATAGAGATTATATTGGTTCTGGAGTTGCGCCTATCATTGTAGTATGTGGCCTTGGAGTTAATCTTATAGAAGAGTTAGTGATGTTTGGTTAAGAGAACATAAAGTAATTCAGCTTGAGGAGAAAGATCCAGTTGTTTTGGTAGAGCCGATAGTGTGTAGCGTGCGTCTACAATTTTCTTATTCAATAGGTCCCAGAATGTGTTGCATGCTTAGTAGAGCTGACTGAATTGTTATTGGATTTTGTTATGATGATTTCAAGGTGGTTCTAATAGGCTGACTTGATTATATCATTTAGAGGAAAGATATTTATAGGTAGTCATTTGTGATTTCTTAAGCATGGTTCATAGTTGATTAAGAAGAACAAAGTAGATTTTGCGAAGTGTTGAGCCATCAGAAGAAGGTATATGTGACCAAGCAAAGTGTTTGTGCTATACATTAGAACTGATCCAGATAGCAGGTCAAAGCATAGTTCACCAAGATCTAGATATAGTGTGTATATGTTATTCAGAAGGTTGTAGCCTTCACCCCTTTGAGCAGTGACCTCTCAGACAGTGTGTCCTCTCCCCTAATAGGGACTATTGTAAAAGACTCCTAACAGGGTCTAACCCTTGACTAGGTCTACTGTACTAAATATATTGTAAAGAAACTCCTAACAAGGTTAAGGATCTTCTAACAAGGATCACAATACACTAGTACAGAATATTAGTGGGTGTCAATTCCCACCAGAGTTTTTACCTATTTGGGTTTCCCCGTAACCAAAATATTGTGTTGATTTTAAGTGTTCTTTCATTATGTTTATGCTTTATGTTTAAATATACTTAATTGGAAAAAGAATTGAAACTCGTAGATAACTGATTCACCCCCCCCCCCTCTCAGCTATCTATTGGGACTATTCCTAACAATTGGTATCAGAGCCAAGTGCCTTGGAGAGAAATTTTAACAACTTGAGGTTGATTAGATGGCATACTTCAGAAAAGAAAGTCCTAAGTTTGATGGAGATAATTATCTTGATTGGAAGAACAAGATGGCGACTCATTTGCAATGCATTATCTTTGAAGTTTTTGATGTGACTATCAAAGTAGTCAAGATCCCTACTTTAGAAGACCTTGAAAAGGATTATGCTACTGATAATCAAAAGGAATTATTTCATCAGAATGCAATTTCCAAAGAAGCCCTTATCAGCACCCTATCTGATGTTGAGTTTTCAGAAATAAAGAAGGTAGATACAACCCAAAAAATATGGAAGCACCTAGAAGACATATTACAAGGAGACAAACAAGCAAAGGATGTGTGCAGAAAGACATAGAAGAAAAGATACAATGCATTAGAAATGTTACTTGAAGAAAATATTAGAGCCTACAATTAAAGGATCAATGAAGCAATTGCTGGAATCAGAAACAATGGTAGAGAGATTTCAGAGGAGGACATTATGGAAAAGTTAATGACTACTCTCACTCCAGAATATGAAAGAAAGATCAACATCCTTGATGAGACCATGCAACTTACATCAAATTTCAAGAGAGAGACCTTGATCAGCAAAATCTCATCTTTTGAGATTTCAAGATTGAAGATAGAACCTAAAAGCGAGATAGCCTTCAAAGCAACAGTTCATGGTAAGAAATATGCAAACACTTCTGATAATTTTGATGATGATGATGAAGAGAAAACATTAGATGATTTCATTTCTATGATTACCAAGAGAGAAAAGAAAGGAAAAGGAAAGTATGAAGGTAAATTGTCATTTAAATTCTTTTCATGTAATAAGATTGGTCACTTTGCATCTAAATGTCCCTTAAGAGCCAAAAAGTTTGAAAACAACTACAAGCCTAAATTCTCTAAGGAATGTTACTATGTTGAAGATGGAGTTTCAGATGATGATTCAACTGAAGAAGAAATTGGATTTATTGCTATCATAAAGAAAATGAATAATAAGATAGATCATGAAGATAAGAAAGAAAAACAAGAGCTAGCATTAATTTCCCAAGCTGATATTAGGACAGACTGGATTATAGATAGTGGTTATTCACATCACATGATAGGTGATAAAAATAGATTTGTTCATCTAGACAAATACAATGGTGGCATGGTAAGATATGGAGATAACATTCCTAAACCCATAGTTGGTAGAGGAGCCATCACCTTGGATGGAAAGAATAGTACTGATGATGTTCTCTATGTAGATGGTTTGAAACATAACCTTCTTAGTGTTGGACAGTTACTTGGAAAAGGTTATCAATTGGAGTTCAAAGATGACAAATGTATCATTAACAACAAGGATGGAGTAATGATTGCATTAGGCTCAAACACTAGAGGGAATGTTTTCCAAATCAATTTAGAAGAAAGTTGTTTTGTTGCTAAAATTGATACTATATGCCAGGGAATGTGTGATGGGAAAGCATGTGAGAAATTCATTCAGGAGTAAGCACAATTCAACAGATAATAAGTTGGATCTAATTCATATAGACCTATGTGGTCCAACTCAAACAAGATCATACTATGGTGAAAGGTATTTCATTTTATTTGTTGATGATTATACTAGGATGATGTGGGTTGCGTTCTTGAAAGATAAGTCAGAAACATTGAGAAATTCAAAATATTCAAAGCTAAGGTTGAGAATGAATTTGGACTAAAGATAAAATGTTTGAGATCAAATAAAGGAGGAGAATTCACCTCTGACAAATTCTATGAGTACTACAAATAACATGGCATAAAGAGATAGTCGAGTGCACCTAGAACCCCTCAACAGAATAGAATTGTAGGGAGAAGGAATAGAATCATCCTTGAAGGAAAAGTTGCACACACCTATTAGAGAGATGCAGTCAATACAATAGTCTACACCATCAATAGAATTCAATTGAGGCCTAGCACTGACAAAACATCATATGAGCTATGGTTTGGTAATGTTCCCATAGTAAAATACTTCAGAATCTTTGGAAGCAAGTGCTACATCAAGAGGGATGAAGCAGTAGGCAAGTTTGATGCAAGAAGTGATGAAGGTATTTTCCTTGGTTACTCTACTAAAACTAAAGCTTATAGATGTTAAAATTTAAGATTGAAAAAGATCATTGAAAGTGCTCATGTTAAGATTGATGAAAATTTTATGGTTCAAGAAAGATATCATGATTACTCACCCATGATTGAAGAACAACCCAAACCCTCCACTAGTGAAATAGTTATTGAGAAATGTTTGACAGTATTGACGTGTTATTCAATGACCCTAAGACAAGTGAAGAAGATACTCCTAAGGCTGATGAGTCTGCATCACCTAAAGTTCCAAAGTTTATATCTAGAAACTATTCCAAGAAAGACATCAATAGAGATCAGAGCGAAAAATTCTTAACAAGATCACAAGCAAAGAACTCAGCTAGCAGTGAAGCGGTATGTTTAATATATCAGATTGAACCTTTAAGTGTTGAAGATGCATGTAATGATTCAGATTGGCATGATGCTATGAAAGAAGAACTTGATTAGATTATTAAGAATGACACTTGGGAACTAGTCCCCAGACCTAGTGATAAGAATGTGATTGGAACAAAATGGATAGTTAGAAACAAGATGAATGAATATGGTACAGTAGTAAGAAATAAAGTAAGGTTAGTATGTAAGGGATATGCACAAAGAGAAGGCATTGATTATTCAGACACATTTGCACCAATAAGTAGATTAGAAGCTATTAAGTTGTTTATAGCTTATGCTACAGTCAAAAACTTCAAAGTTTATCAGATGGATGTCAAGTCAGCATTCCTAAATGGAGATTTGAAAGAAGTATACATTGAGCAGCTAGAAGGATTCATTTTATCAGATAGATCTGATATGGTATGCAGGTTGAAGAAGGCCCTGTATGGACTTAAGCAAGCCCCTAGAGCCTGGTATAAAAGACTTGATGGATATCTAACTAAGATTGGACTCAAGAAAGGTGTAGTAGATTGTAATCTATTCATTAGAGAGACATCTGAAGGTCTACTAATTGTAGCTATATTTGTTGATGACATTATCTTTGGAGGTAATGACAAACTAAGTGCAAAATTTTTCAAAGAAATGTAGAATGAGTTTGAGATGAGTATGATTAGTCCTATCAAATACTTTTTGAGACTAAATGTGCAACAGACAGAAAAAGGAATTTTTATTAATCAGTCCAAGTATGTAAAAGAGATACTGAAGAAATTCAAGATGGATGATTGCAAGCCAGTAAGAACACCTATGATCATTGGATGCAAGCTTACAAAAGAAGATGACTCACCAGAAGTGGATACAACATTGTACAAGTCTATGATTGGTAAACTCATATATCTTACTCAGACTAGACCTGATATTTTCAATGCAGCTAGCATAGTTGGAAGATTTGCAGCAGAACGTAAGCAAAGTCACCTCATGGCAGTAAATATAATATTGAGATACTTGTAGGAAACTATAGATTATGGTCTATGGTATCCTAATTTAGAAAATGTTGAGCTTCATGTATACACTGATGTTGATTGGGCAGGATGTGTAGATGATAGAAAGAGTACATCATGTGGAGCAGTGTTTCTTGGTGATAGACTTGTCACTTGGACAAGCAAGAAACAAAATTGTATTTCTCAGTCAACAGTAGAAGCAGAGTATGTTGCAATAGCCCTAAATTGTTCTACAATTGTTTGGATCAAGAAAATGATAAAGGATTTTGGTATTCAGATTGATTATCCTATAGTTATTCACTGTGATAACACTAGCACTATCAATATGTCAAAGAACCTTGTGATGCATGCAAAGACAAAGCACATTGAGATCAAGTATCACTTTCTAAGAGAGAAAGTGGCAGAGAAAGAAGTCAAGTTGGACTATGTGAGTACTAAAGATCAGCTGGAAAATATATTCACAAAGCCCTTGCCTAAGGATACTTTTGAGTATCTCAGGGAGAAGTTGAGAATAAATCTCTTCCCTGATTCTGCTTAAAAGAAAGAAGCAAAGGCATCAGTCCTTAGGGACTGATGGAAGGTTGACTACTCTACCTCATGAGTAGTACTAGTGCTTCAAATGAATGGTGCCCTTTTCCATTGATGTCAAAGGGGGAGTAATATACAGAGTCATGAAAAGAAAAAGAAAAAAAGGAGTAGTATATAGCAGTTCAATTGAGGAAATAGAGAATATTGAAGATTAGTGTAGCAAAAGGAGGATTCATCTTTGGGGGAGTTTTTGATGAGGAAATGGAGAATGTTATAAAATTATTTCTCATTGGTTTGGTGGTGGTTTTTCATTCCACATGTTTCCATTAATTCCAAAGGGGGAGATTGATGGAGATTTGCCAGTAGGCCAATACTGACTGTATGTTTGTCATTGATGACAACATCTGGAAAGTAGCATGCATGGAATTTTTATGTAGTAAGATTTCAACATATGTAGCATGGACATGATATCAACATAATATCATGGGCGCAGAGGTTGACTATTAGTACAGACAGTTATATAGCAGCTGGTGTCAGTAGTGTTCCTAACAAAGTAACAGATAGTGTTCTGTGAATGGTTGTCTGTATAGTTATCATGGAGCCTTGCACACTTGAATATATGATGAAGATACATTAGTGATGTTATATTCATGGACGTAGAGTCTGATGATCAATAGAAGTGAAGTTATGCAGTCACTATTCACCAGTAGCAGTTTCCTATATTTGTTCAGAAGAGCCGACAAAGATTATATTGGTTCTGGAGTTGTGCCTATCATTGCGGTATGCACCCTTGGAGTTAATCTTAGAGAAGAGTTAGTGATGTTCGCTTAAGAGCACATAAGGTAATTCAGCTTGAGGAGAAAGATCTAGTTGTTTTGGTAGAGCCGACAGTGTGTAGCGTGCGTCTACAATTATCTTATTGAACAGGTCCCAGAATGTGTTGTGTGCTTAGCAGAGCTGACTAAATTGTTATTGGAATTTTTTATGATGCTTTCAAGGTGGTTCTTGTAATACTCCAAAAATGGGCTATAAGTTCATTAACCTCCTACATCTACAAATCGAATGAAATCAACATCAAAGTCCTAATCTAAGGCACATCTAAACATCATCGAATCCTAATTGATTATCTTAAATTCTACATCAGGGAATATTCCTAGTAATATTCCTAATTATCTTAATTATCTTTAATTTAATAATTATTAGGCAATAAATCATATTTATCCTAAGTTTGATTAATTGAATATTTTCATATTTAATTAATTAGATTTAATATCTTGCCACTTAATTATGTAATTAAATTTAATTCTATCTATTATTAATTATATTATTTAATTTTGACAATAAATCCAATATCTTATGAATAATTGATTAAATTCTTATTTAATTGATTAAAGCAGGTTGTCATTATTTAATAATATAGTTTTTAATAAAAGTTTGATAAAATAGTTAATTAACCCATAAATTAATTATTTTATTTCAAAAATCAGTTAAGTTGAGCATAAATCACTTTATTTATTTATTAAATCATAATTATCCATGTGCACATTTAAGGAACAGTTAAACTCCAAATTAGAAAATCAATGCAAAGTGTTGACTTTTTAGAACTCAACATCCTTTTGGAGTTCAAAAAGCTGATCTAAACTCTAATTTGAGTTAAAAAGTTGTTTTTGCATGATTTGCATATTTTTGTGAATTAAATTATCTTTATTATCAGATAACTCAAAAATCAAGCTGAGTTAATCTGAGTGATTTATGGTTTTTTTTCATGCACCCCCAAAGCCTTGGATTTCTATAAAACCAAGGCTCAGCTCTTCATAAATCATCTCATATTTTTGCACAATCACGTTGGAGAATTGGAATTTAGAGAATCAAAGCTTATTGTGAATCAAGGCTATTGTGAGATCAATTTGTTTTTTTTACATTCATTTAGATTCTTTTTCATATCATTATTAGATCATTTTAGTAGATCAATTTCATATAGATTAGATTTCATATCAAGTTTTTATCATTCTTATTGCATAGAAAATTCAAAAAAATAGCTTAATTGCATTCAATTCATATCTAGATCAATTGCATTCAAATCCTTCATTTAGGTGTCATCTAGGTCACTGATCTCGATAACAATCTGAGAACATCGATCTCGCACCTACTAGAAGGCAGTAAATCGCTTGGTTAAATTAGATTTCAATTTTGCATGATTTTGATTTTTGCTAACCTCTAATGTTTTACTGAAGTGTTGTTTTTACAGATCAGGTACAATTTTCACACACACATTTCTGGCACCCACCGTGTGGCAACCCACCTTTACATGCTGGTTTTGATTTTTTTTTTGAGCTAAAGCCCTAAAGTTTCAAAGATTTAATTTTATCTCTCAAACGGCTTAGATTTTTGGACTGAAATATTTTTTGTAGGTTGGACATATATCAGAGAAGCTACAGTAAAAAATTTAGAATTTTTTGAGATGTTTTGAATTTTTAATTATTTTTTTCTTGAAATTCTAGAAAAAATTAATATCTAACACAAATCAGCATATTTTTCTAAAATTTTTATTTTTTTGAAAAGATCTTTAAATTATATAGGGGGTCCATTCTTTGTATTTTAAATTTGGATGCAATATAATAACTCAAATAGTCAATTTACAAAAATTAGTCTATTTTGATAAAATGGGTCTCTAGGGCACAAATGAAGAGATTTTTCTAAAATTTTTACATTTTTGGAAAGCTCTCTATTTTTTAGTAGGGGTCTATGTTCTGAATTTCTATTTTTGTGGCCAAAATCATATCAAAAAAATTAGGTCTTGTTGACTAGGTCAAATGCAGCAAAAAAAATAAAGTTTTATGATGGGTATGCACTTATTTTTTTACATGGTTCAATGAATTATATGAGTTGTCATTTGGGTTAATTGCTAGTTATTATTGCTGATAATAATTGATTTTTAGAGCTAACCCTATGGTTTTCATAAGTTGAATATATTTTGCATATCTTATTTGCTTGTTTGCTTGTTGGAGAGTTCGTCACTTTCTTGCATGAAAAAGCTCAACAAGAATTGCTAAAAATCAGGTAAAATCTACTAAGTGCATTACAAGGATCCCAGGTATTCTCCTTCATCTAATAAAATTTTAATTTGGCCTTAAAATAAATCTCTCATGTGTTTAGCTTGAGTGTTTCTTTGCATGCTTTTTCTATGAATTTGCATAATTGAATACTAGGTTGTGACACCTTAAGTATTTATTAGCAGTCTTAGATTACTTTTTATTGATCTTGATTGCTATCTTGAGTTATTGGACTCGCTAATCCGCTGGCCCCTCATTCCGCCCTGTGGTTGCAATCTCAATGCCATAAAGGGGAGGGGTCAATAGGACAGAAGCGTTAAGTGTTCCACTTGGCAACCCTTTTGTACTTTTAGGAACTCACTTGTTTTCTAAGTTGGGGACTCATTTTTAGCTTGTGTGAGGTGTTAAGTGTTCCACCTTGTGGACTCATCTCATATTCGCTTTAAGCATTAAGTGTTCCTCTTTCTTCTTTTTGGATACTTTTGGTAGATTTGCTTTTGGAAACATACATCTATGCTCACATAGTAATTAGGCCCTATGAACACTATTCGTGATTCTTGAGAGATTGGATTCCCAATGAAATCCTTCTTGACGACAAAATCTTTGTAGGTAGGGAGGATACTTAGTGTGTTTCACATTCAATTTGGTTAGTGCATCTTCTCTTATTGATCGATACATTCTCTCCTAGGAGAGGTTGATAGATCACATGGGGTAGACATCACAAGCTTTGGTGAATCAAAATTGGTTAGTGCGTCTTCCCTTATTGATTGATACATTCTCTCTCTGGAGGGGTTGATAGATCACGTGGGGTTGATATCATAGACTTTGGTGAGACAAACTTTGTCTTAGCATGTTGAATTAATCTGCTTGCTTTGCTTGGGTTAAAAGTGAAGAGGTATCAAAACCTTGGATCTGAAGCCAAGTCCCCTTGTGGTATCATACCGTGAGTCACCTTTAGAGAGGGTTAACCGTAGCGGACAATCCCTTCACAGGGCAAACTACGTTGACGGAACCTCAAGCGGTAACAGCCATTTTCACCATGGTAGTGATAGCCGCTATATAAATGTCCTTGTGGAAGAAATCTCCATGGGTATGGTTCATTGTTGGGTTGTCAGATCTCCCTAGCAGCTCCTGAAGATTAAGTTCTCAGACTGTGTCAAAACCCTGGTGCGCCGAGATTAGAGTTCACCCCTTTGGATCATAAAAGTTACAGAGTCAAACCATTACTAAAAACCCTAGCGAGGCCAAATTTTCATTTTATAGGGTATATGTGCATTATTGCAAAACATTTTTGGAACATACACAATTAGCGCTTCTAAGGATTAGAACGAATAAGTCACTTGGTTGTTCATGTGCAAGGTTGCTTTTGCCCTTGTTCATTATTTTTAGACATGCTTGAAATCACTTGCTTGCTATTTTGTGTGCTTGTTTATCTATCTGGTTACTGAAAATGAACAAATCTATTACAATCTTCAAATCTAGACATTAAAATTTGCAAACAATCCGAATCTAAAAACTCAAAATTTGCAAAATCTAAAGTAAAATTCTTTTTTGGAGTCAAAAGTCATTTTAGGAAGTCAAAAGTCATACGAGTTTCCATCAAGTGTCATTTCATTACAACCCATCTGTCGTATGATTGAGTACCTAGTGTTGTACGAGTTTCCATGCCAGCAAATTCTCAAAGTCAAAATCTTGCAACTGTCATATGTGATTTTCAACTGTCGTTTCATTGCTACCCAACTGTCGTATGCGATTTTCAACTATTGTTTCATTGATACCCAACTGTCGTATGATAACCAACCCAGTGTCATACAAGTTTTGATGCCAGAAAATTCTAAGAGTCAAAATCTTGCTTGCAATTGTCGTACGAGTTTTGCAACTGTCATTTCACAGCATACCCACTATTGTACGAGTCTGCAGAGTGTCGTTTGGAAAAATTTTGAAGAGTTGTCAGAAAATTGTCAGAATTGTCAGATATTTATCTTTTTCAGCCTATTTCTAGAATCTATCAAATAAATCACTGTGTCAAGAACAGAGGAATAGCTATTGAGAATCAGTACACATTTTTCAAAGAATCAGTACACAAAAGGAAGAAGCTCTAATCACCACTATGATGAAGCAGCTGCAAGCTATGCAAGTTCAGCTTGACAAATTTGAGAAAGAAAAGGAATCTAAAGAGTTCTCCATGGAATCTCTATACTCTTTTCCATTTGATAAAGACTTGTACATGTCACCATACCCCCGGACAGAATTTGAGCAACATGATAACCCTTATGATACCTCTTCCACGAAGAGTGACACATCAAGCTTTGGAGACTATGATGACTATGACGATAGACAATGTAATGATACCTATGACACCTCTGTTCCTAAGAGTCCTCCTCATCGTCTGTTCCTACTTACTAGAAATGGGATGTCACATTAGATAGATCGTGATGGTGATCCATATGATTCTGATTTTGAAAGAGATTTTGATGGCTTTTGTGGACAATACCTTGATCCTGATCCATCTACTACTGCGGAGCACTATAAAATGCATCGTGCTAGCTTGAAGCATCAATATTATAAGAATCCTTCTCCTAAGGACTCTCCAGCTGAAAATAAAGATTACACTCTCAAGAAAGATCATGTTAATGTTGGACCTTTATCTTGTGATGGTTCTCTTCCATCCCCTACTTCCTCCAATACCCGGACATTTCATAAAGCTTCTAAGTCTTTCAAATCTTTCACAGAACCTTCATCCGACACAATCCCTAATACTTTTTATACAGTTCCCTATAGTTATCCTCTAGGGCTACCTCTTAAACTCAAGCTAACCTTCACTTGGCCACCAATACTTTCAATGATGCTAAACCTAAAGATCCTAAGCCTTCATACGCTATAATCCCTACTTCAGCTAGTCCTCCACCATCTCTTCCAAAGTCATCCATACAATCCCAACATGCTTCCTTGTCCTTAGAAGTGGCTCCATGTCAAGAGGACTCTAAAAATGATGAAGAAAAGAACATAAAGAAAGATCAAGATCAAGAACTCTCCATGTCATCCACTCCTTTTCACGATGTCTCTTATCCACCTCAGGGTTCTTTTGATCCTGCACACCTTTTTTCATGCATTCCACCATGTCTTAAGTCTTCTCCCAAGAAAGATCAAGCTACTACTTACACTATTGAGCTTATTGACAATCAAAATGACCTTACTACACTTGCGCTTTCCAAAGATGATACTTCCATTAAGTTTGGTAAAAATGTTGTTGTTACTTCCAAAGTTAAGCCTATTGAAAATCAAGAAAAAAATTATGTGCTTATGCTATCCAAAGATCCTTGTCAAGATCAAATTCTTCCATCTTCTTGTTCTACCACTCCATGTTCACTTCCACTATCTACTCTTCCTAAGTCTTTGCAAGCTTTCAACAATCCTATCAAAGAAGGTGCTCATATTGAAAATTCTAATACTCATTCTAAAGATGTCGATATCCTTGGTTGTCATATAGATGCTGATGAACTTATTGATTATCTTTTTGTGTCTTCCACTTCCATCCTTGGACCTCTTCCACCACTACTAAGAGCTTCACGTCTACCTTCCATCTTGGGTCCTTATGTCCCTTCACTTTCCCCTCCTAACTCTCCTAATTTTTCATCCATCTTGGGTCCTTACATACCTCCATCTTTTATCTTTCCTCAAGATCAACATAGATGCACACCCTTGAATCTTTTTCATCCACCCACCCATATAAACCATTCATATCCTCCTTCTTCCACAAATTACAAGTCTTTTAGAAGTAACTTGAATGTTCAATACAAGAAAAAGAAGCAATACAAGAATCCATCAAAAAAGGATCACCATGTCTCCTCTAAATGACATGGATGCATAAAGTCAAAAGAGATATCTAAGAAGAAAACTACAAGACAAGTATGGGTTCCAAAATCCATCATTAAAGATATTCTCTCCAAATTACCAAAAAGAAATGAAAAGCCTACGGCTATATGGATTTCAAAGTCTCTCTTGAAAGAGTCTAGTGTTGAGCAAAAAGTTAAGTTGACATTCAAGCTTCCAAAGACTTCCACTTCATCTTCTTCCAAAAACATTATTCCATTTCATGTGCCTAAACCACAACCTTTGCTATCCATTCATCATATTCCTTCATTCACATTTCCTCCATCCTCTCGCCACCCTTCAAGGTGTGTGTTAATGTTGATCTTGCCTTCCTTTCCATCTACCCTTTCACAATCTTTCCATTCATTATCCTTCTACCTTCTATCTTTTTTCCTCATTTGCCTATTCCTCCTATCTTCCAACCTCACTTGCTTCACATAAAACCTTATCCTCCATTTTTCTCTTCCATCTCCCTTTCCCTATCAGCATCTTTAAGCATATCATTTGAATCCTTGGTATATCATGGTTTATCCTTTCAAGGAGCATTATCTAAAAAGCTTGCCTTCTTCCAAAAAAAAAGAAATGAAAGAAATAAAATTGAAAATGTGCCTTGGTGAAAACCTGAAAATAGGCACTTTGGTAGAAAAAGTAAAGAGAAATAAATTCATCCTATGGTAAAAACCACTCCTTTGTGGCACCTTGGATAAGTACCGTGATGAAAACCTGGCAATCAGGCATCATGCATAGTTCTTCTACATATTTCATCTATTTCATCTTCTTTCTTTGATCTTGACAATGTTGATCTATACACGAACATTTGGCTATCTTGTGAGCTATCTTATGATGATCTTGCTTTCATTCCCTTCTTGTTTAGCCTTCATGTCTATCTTCCACCATTCATTTTCACCTGTCATTATCTTTTTCTCCTCTGGTCTTGATCTAATAGAAGAAAGAGTAAAACACAGTGCTATGAAGCCTCTTGACATGTCTACTCCTTTGGACTACATCCTTTCTTGGTCTGGCATTACACTTTTGTGACTTATCTTATGATGGCCCTTCATTGCTTGTCCAAATGCGCTTTACATGACAATTTTTCCCTAGCTTGAGTATTCTTGAAGAGTTTTACCTTGAAGATTTCTTCCCTTCATTCTCTTTCATTCTCTTGTCTTCCATCTCTTCCACCAGCTTGCCAATCCCTCTTGTTCCCCACCTTGCTAGACATTGGGACTGCATGATATGATCTTACTTGGGAGTTTGCAATGGAAAAAGATGCTATCAAGTATACCAAATATCAGAATAAGTATCAAAATTAGTATCAGAACCAGTATCAGAACTAGTATCAGAACAAGTATCAGAACCAGTATCAGAATCAGTATCAGAACACATATCAAAACAAGTATCAGAACAAGTATCAGAACCAGTATCAGAACACGTATCAAAACACGTATCAGAATAAGTATCAGAACCAATATCAGAACAAGTATCTAAACAAGTATCAGAACACCTACTGGGGAAACACCTTTCACTTTAAATTATGGGTCTGAAGCGGTATTGCCTATTGAGGTTGAAATCCCATCACTAAGAATCAGAATGCATGCTCTGGACAATGATGAATACTATAGAGTGTCTCGGTTGCAAGAACTTGAACTACTAGATGAGTGCAGACAAAAAGCATATGATCATCTCAGAGTATATCAAAAGAGAATGTCTAGAGGCTACAACAAGAAAGTCAGACATAGAGAATTTCAAGTTGGCGATCTAGTCTTCAGAGAAAATCTTAAAAATCAATCCCATCGAGACCGCAAGGGGAAGTTCAAACCCAACTGGTTGGGTCCCTTTGTCATCACTGCTACTTTTGGCTCTGGCACCTATCAACTCTCAAAAATTGAAGGAGAACAGCTCTAAGAACCAATCAACATTCTCCATCTGAAGAAATTCTACGCCTAAGACATTCAGTCTATGGTAAAATGTCCTTAAAAAATTATAAAAATCAAAAAAAGTCCTGAAAAAATGAACATCTTGGTGAAAACTTAGCAATAGGTGCCTTGATGATTCACAAAAAAAAAATTAAAAAATATCAAAAGTACAAAAAAAATTTAAAAATGAAAAAGAAAAAAAGTGCCTTGGTGAAAACTTGGGAACAGGCGCCTTGGTAGAAAAAATAGAATCTCTGCCAAGATGGTGAAAACTTGGCAAACGGGCGCCGCTTGTTTCAAAATGCTCCATCTATCAACGCAATCTTGGTCTTTTCCAGCTTTTAGTCTTGCTTTAGTTTGTACATATCTCCTAGTTTATTTTTGCATTTTTATTTTTCAATAAGTCAGTTTGTACACCAATCAGCTCCAGCGTCTGTATCCTATCAATGTTCAAACTTGAGGGAAATCAATGTCATATCCTATGGTCTCTAGTATATCTTAGACATATCATATCTTGATGCAGGAGCATCCTGGGTGTAAGAGCAATCTTGCATCACCCAAAAATATTTCTATTTTTGTATTCAATAAGGGCTATCTTGTGCAGAGCCGCTATTTATGGAAACTTGCTATTTTTAGTAAGTTGGTCTTACGACCTCGAAATGTTCTAATTTTACATGTGGAGGTTCATCTCAGTCATATCAGCCTGCCAGCAAAGTTTCATGGCTAGATCAGGTCTAGTTTTGAAGATATTGAAGATTTTTAGTATTGGCAACAAGGTACAAAAATTTTGAACTCAGTTTTGAAGGCTTTAGAGGCCCCGAATGAGGTTAAAAATTTGGGTGATGAGCGCCTTGCATCGGTCAAGCCTATAGAGTGCTTCATGGTGTTTCTAGAATGGGGTTATAATAGCCAATCGGGTCAACGGGTGATGACTTATGGTCTTCGAAAGTTGGGTCACCTGAAATGGCATAAAATAATTTTTTTTTAAAATTTTTGTTTGAGTTTCAAAACTCATTTTGAGCTGACTTTGATGTAATAAATTGTAAAATAAAATAATTCTAAGTTTGGTCAGCCCTAAGGGCTAAATTTCTAGAACCTTCTCGGGTGGTGGAAATTACCTATATAAAGAAGGTCCGTAGTATTGTCTAGAGCAGTTCTAGGTAGTAGATCTAGGTATTGATTTGAGGCTTTGTCGTACAGAATATTGTAAGGGAATGCCCATGTAGCTTTGCATATTATAATTCTGAAAGTTTGTAATTCCACATTTATGGAGATAATAAGAAGCCAATTTTTTGTTCTTGCATATTATTGTTGTTATTTCTCTATTTCTGTTATCTGTTTGTGGTGTTAAGGGGAGCACCCTTCATCAAGTGGTATCAGAGCAGGAGTTCTTGAGTGTGTAAACAGATCACTGACTGTGAGGCAGTTTGCACCAGGACCATGGTTAGGGTTTTAGCGCGCATAGCGAAAATACCTCCACGAAGAGAACGTGGCAGAAGAGCTAGTGCTATGACACCTGAGGTTAGAGAGCTGCAGAGACAAGTGCGAGCATTGCAAAAAGAGATTCGAAGAGGAATGAATCTTAATGTCAGAGATGAAAGCGAGGATGAAGTCGAAGAAGAATATCAAGAAGGAGAAGATAAAATTGTGAACCAACAAGAAGAAAAAAAAATTTGGGCGATTTCCAAGATTGGGAAAAGACCTAAGGTTGAGGTTCCTACATTTTTTGGAAATCTTAACCCAGAGGAATTGATTGACTAGATCAATGAATGTGAGGAATATTTTGAGTATGAAGATGTTGAGGATCCTGATAGGGTCAAATTTGTGAAGGCCAAATTGAAAGGTCATGCGAAGCTCTGGTGGCAAGAAATTCAATTGGAGCGAAATAGAAGAGGGAAAGATAAAATCACAAGATGGGATCGGATGGTGGATAAATTGAAGCGACAATTCATTCCTGTTGATTATGAGCTTGACCTACTAAAAAAAATGCAAAGTTTGAAACAAGCAGGAAGATCTGTTCAGGAGTATACAGAGGAGTTCTATCGACTCCTCATCAGAACAGGCCATGCAGAAGCTGATAAGGAGAAAGTTGCCTGATACCTTAATGGGTTAAGGCCAAGCATTCAGGAGGAGTTGAATCTGGTTTGAATGAACAGTATTGAGGAGGCATACCAGTTTGCCCTAAAAGTAGAGGAAAAGTTGAACAAGAAGTTTGAGAGCAGACAAAATAGAAGAGGTCGTGGTGGAAGATCTGGTGGATGGTCATATGGTGGCCGAAATGAAGATCTGAAAAAGAAGGATGAGGCCAGTAGCAACCAGAATCGGAGAGGAAACAATTCCAATCATTTCCAAAATCAGAGAGGAAGAGGAAGAGGACAAGGATCTGGAAGAGGAGGCTTTTGTGGAACATGTTTTCACTATGGAGAAGGTCATAGAGCATTTGAATGTCCTCAGCGCTAAGGCAAAATAGATAGGAGAAATGACGGCTAGGCCAGAGTTGCACATGTAGATGAAGATGCTAGATCATCAAATTCTGAAGATGCTGAAAAAGGAGAAACGCTAATTAATAGAAGAGTCTTGCTGAGTGGTGAGAATGAACCTGAACAAAGGAGGAGCCTGTTTCCCACTAGATGCAAGTGTGAGGGTAAATGATGTGATGTGATTATCGATAGTGGAAGCACTGATAATTTGGTGTCAGAAGAGATGGTGACAAAGTTGAAGCTCAAGAGACAGAAACACCCACATCCATATCGGATTGCCTAGGTGCAGGATGACCACAAGGTCATGGTCAGTGAACAGTGCCTGGTAAAGTTGAAGATTGGTAGGTACCAAGATGAGGTACTATGTGATATCATCCCTATGGATGCATGTCACATGTTGTTGGGTAGACCATGGTAGTTTGATAGATGTGTTGTACATGATGGTCATGCGAATACCTATTCCCTAACAAAGGATGGAGTGCGACATAAGCTAAAGCCATTGAAGGAGACCGAACAAAAAATATGTGGTAATGCAAGAATAATATTTGTTGATGGAAGAAAATTCATAGATGGTATGAGGCATGAGCATGTGTGTTTTGTTTTAATTCCAAAAACTAGTAAAGAAGAAGTAGAGGATGTACGTGTAGAGGTTGCAGATTTGTTGAACAAGTTTCAGGATATTGTATCTGATAATGTACCTGATGGATTACCACCCATAAGAAAGATCAATCATTAGATAGATTTGATTCCAAGAGCTAGTTTGTCAAACAAGGTAGCACACAGAATGACACCAGCAAAAAGTGAAGAGTTGAATAGACAAGTACATGAGTTGTTACAGAAGGGATTGATTCGAGAGATCCTGAGTCCATGTGCTGTACCAGCAGTATTAGCACCAAAGAAGAATAGAGAATGGAGGATGTGTACAAATTCCAGAGCAATAAACAAGATCACAATCAAGTGTAGGTTTCCATTGCCACGAATGGATGATATTATGGACTGTTTGAGTGGAGCTGTGTATTTCTCAAAGATAGATTTGAAGAGTGGATATCAACAGATTCGGATCAGAGAAGGAGATGAATGGAAGACTGCCTTCAAGATAAAGGAAGGACTGTATGAGTGGTTAGTCATGCCTTTTGGGCTAACCAATGCACCGAGCACTTTCATGCGGCTCATGAACAAGGTTCTGAAAGAATTTCTGAGTAAGTTTGTCATTGTTTACCTAGATGATATTTTGATTTTTAGCAAGACATTGGAGGAACATATGATGCATATTCGTATGGTGTTTGAGAAGTTGAGAGATGAAAAATTGTTGATTAATTTGAAGAAGTGCAGTTTTGTGAAGAAAGAGTTAGTGTATTTGGGATTTGTAGTTTCAGCAGAAGGTCTAAAAATGGACCCAGAGAAGGTACAGGCTATCCTTGAATGGCCTACTCCAAGGAGTTCTACTGAGGTAAGATCTTTTCATGGTCTAGCTAGTTTTTACAGAAAGTTTATCAAAAATTTTGCTAGTATTTGTGGTCCCTTGACTGAGACAATGAGAGGGGATAGAAAAGAGTTTAAGTGGACTAATGGGGCAGAAAAGAGTTTTCAATTGTTGAAACAAAAAGTTACAAAACAACCTGTTTTAGCACTTCTAGATTTTAATAAAGTGTTTCAAGTAGAATGTGATGCTAGTTGTACTGCAATAGGAGCTGTTATGAGCCAAGAAGGTAAACCTGTTGCGTATTTCAGTAAAAAGTTAAATGATGCCAAGAGAAAGTATTATGTTTATGATCAAGAATTTTATGCTATAGTTCATGCATTAAAGAAGTGGAGACATTATCTGCTTCCTAAGGAGTTTGTTTTGTATACTGATCATAAAGCTTTGCAATATTTGAATAGTCAAGGAAAGTTGAATCAGAGGTATTTGAAATGGGTTGAGTTTTTGCAGAGTTATACATTTATTTTGAAACACAGGAGTGAAAAGTCTAATAGGGTTGTGAATGCTCTTAGCAGAAGGCAACTATTACTGACAGAGATGCAGATTGAAGTGGTTGAGTTCAATGAACTCGAGAATTTGTATCCAGAGGATCCTGATTTTGGTGGAGCTTGGAAAGCTTGTAAAGAGCCTGTTACTCTAGATAGGATGAAATGGCTGTATTTCATCATCCAGGATGATATGCTATTCAGAGGGAGTCAGTTGTGCATTCCAAGAAGTTCTATGAGGTAGAATCTCATCAAAGAGAAGCATAGTGGAGGATTGGCTGAATATTTTGGTCCTGATAAAACCCTTGCTTTGGTTGGTGAGAATTATTATTGGCCACAATTGCAGCAAGATGTGAAGAAGTTTGTACAAAGTTGTAGAGTATGTCAGATGGCGAAAGGAGTGAAGCAGAATACAGGGTTGTATCAGCCGTTACCTATACCAGAGAAGCCTTGGGAGGATATTAGTATAGACTTTGTTCTTGGTTTACCGAGGACATAGCGGGGACATGATTCAATTTTTGTAGTAGTTGACAGATTTTTGAAGATGGCACATTTCATTCCCTACAAGAAGACTAATGATGTTGTTCATGTAGCAGAATTATTTTTCAGAGAAGTGGTGAGACTACATGGTTTTTCAAAGACCATAGTTTCAGATAGAGACACTAAGTTTGTTAGATATTTCTAGCATACATTGTGGAAGAAGTTGAAGACAGATTTGAAGTTCAGTTCATCACATCATCCACAGACTGATGGACAAACAAAGGTGGTGAATAGAAGTTTGGGAAATCTACTGAGATGTTTGGTTGGAGATAAGCCAACAGGATGGCATTTCATTTTACCACAGGCAAAATTTGCATACAATAATTCTATCAATAGGAGCACTGGTAAATCACCATTCCAGATTGTATATGGAAGTAGTCCAAGAAATACATCTGAATTGAGAAAGATAGATAAAGGAGAAATAAGTAGTGCTGAAGCTGAGGATTTTGCAGAACACTTGAAGAACATCCATGAGGAGGTGAGGAAGCATATTACCAAGATGAATGCACAGTATAAGGCTAAGGTAGATGAGAAAAGGAGGCATAAGGAATTTCAGGTTGGAGATGAAGTCATGGTTCATTTGCAGAAGGAGCGATTTTCGGTTGGTACATATAACAAGTTGAAAATGAAAAAGTTTGGGCCATTTAAGATACTGAAGAAATATGATTCAGGAAATGCATATGAGGTAGAATTGCCTACTGAGCTGAATATTTCACTAGTGTTTAACATTTCAGATTTGACAGAGTATCATGAAGGAGGTGTTGAAGATGAGGTTGCAGCAACACAGTGGAGTATTCCAGCAACCAGTTCAGCTATCAAGGAGATTGAAGACATACTGGATAGTCATGTTGGCAGAAGCACAAGGAACAGGACATATGAAGAGTATTTGGTCAAATGGAAAGGATGACCTGTTGAAGATTCATCATGGCTAACAAAGGAGGAGGTTAACCGTCTTGGTTTTCCTCTACACACCTGATTCGTGACAGGGTCACTTCTCAAATTACTCCAGGTGTCTGATGCAAGAGCATCCTGGGTGTAAGAGCAATTTTGCATCACCCAAAAATATTTCTATTTTTGTATTCAATAAGGGCTATCTTGTGCAGAGCCACTATTTATGGAAACTTGTTATTTTTAGAAAGTTGGTCTTACAACTTCAGAATGTTCTAATTTTATATGTGGAGGTTCATCTCAATCATATCAGCCTGCTAGCAAAGTTTCATGGCTAGATCAGGTCTAGTTTTGAAGATATTGAAGATTTTTGGTATTGGCAGCAGGGTACAAAAACTTTGAACTCAGTTTTGAAGGCTTTAGAGGCCCTGGATGAGGTTGAAAATTTGGGTGATGAGTGCTTTGCATGAGTCAAGCCTGTAGAGCGCTTCGTGGTATTTCCAGAATGGGGTTATAATAGCCAATCGGGTCAACGAAAAATGACTTATGGTCTTCGGAAGTTGGGTCACCTGAAATGGCAGAAAATAATTTTTCTTCAAAATTTTTGTTTGGGTTTCAAAACTCATTTTGAGCCGAATTTGATGTAATAAATTGTAAAATAAAATAATTCTAAGTTTGGTCGGCCCTAAGGGCTAAATTTCTAGAACCTTCTCAGGCGATGGAAATTGCCTATATAAAGAAGGCCCATAGTGTTGTCTAGGGCAGTTCTAGGTAGTAGATCTGGGTATTGATTCGAGGATTTATCGTACAAAATATTGTAAGGGAATGCCCATGTGGCTTTGCATATTGTAATTCTAAAAATTTGTAATTCCACATTTGTGGAGATAATAAGAAACCAATTTTTTGTTCTTGCATATTATTGTTGTTGTTTCTCTATTTCTATTATGTGTTTGTGGTATTAAGGGGAGCACCCTTCATTATATCTAGTCCGAGTCCTTTGAAGCTTCATTTGAGTCAGTCAGGTCTGTCTCATCTCCAGAAAGGATTTTGCATCTACAACAACACAATCAAACACAAACTGAAAATGATCTATGCTTCATGCTTTTATCTCCTTGTATGCTTACTGATTCACAGTGAGATTTTTGCATATTGTGTCCCTTAGAGCTCTTCGATGATGTCCTTTATAGGATTTAGAGAGTGATGACTGGGGGCATAATCTTTTCTTTGTCTTCTACTTGGATGTGAAAATCTAACAACTTTAGAAATTCTGGATTGAAATGGTGTCCGACTGTAAGAGCCTCTATCTCGAATTGGATGGCCATGTGTACCTCGACCATTAATACCTAGAAAATTCAAGGAAGTTTGATCTAACTATTGTCTTTTTGAGTGAGTTCTTTCTCCTAATATGAAACACGATCTTACCTAAGGATGTGAACGATAAAGGGTCACTACGGGTAATTCACACTGGATTTGGAATGATCTCTTGACTGTTTGATGTGTTTGTCATGCAAGGTGTATTCAGATCATCATGACGT
The DNA here is from genome assembly GCA_027943335.1 of Chamaecyparis obtusa. Lineage (NCBI taxonomy): Eukaryota > Viridiplantae > Streptophyta > Pinopsida > Cupressales > Cupressaceae > Chamaecyparis > Chamaecyparis obtusa. Next base: position 1,328,466 of record BSBK01001111.1, on the reverse strand, counting down.
TTATGTTTTGATGCTTATACAAATTGCTATATCAAAATAGACATGATATTCAGGTCATCCTAGTGTTTGTGCATTGGTGCTTATATCTAATCCAACATTCTGAAAATAAAATCAATATTCATATATCCATGGTTATTGACCAGTGGATGTTGTATTGATTCTTGCGCATACAAATTGATATTCATATGTCTATGGTTTCATAGCTAGTGGGCATTGTATTGATTTATCCGGTTACCTAAAAGTTCAATGATGATAACAAATCGACATATGATCAATGAGTAGGTCCTAGGTCTTAGGTTGCAATTCATTTTGCATGTCTCTTTGCATTTTGCATATTGCATGATCTCACAATGGCTAAACGAACTTCAATGCTTAAATAATTCTCCACTCGCATCTTCAAATCTAACAAGAGTTGAATCTCACACGAAGGTTCCTCCAACGAAACAGCAAGTAGAATCTTTTTTCGGGATCAAAATTGAAATATGAGATCATTTATATTATTAACTGCTTGCATAATCAACCTTTAATCATTTTTGACATCTAGTATTTAACTTAACTAATTATCTTACATCAAACTATCAAAATTTCAACTTGGTCAACCATGGTCAACTCATGGTCAAACCTAGTCAAACTTGGTCTTCTGGACCTCTAAACAATGCAGAATACATTCCTGGACAGGTTTAACCACTTCTCAAATCAATTAACATGCTTCTGAACTATCAACGCTAACTTTTTCTTGTCAGATTTCAATTTTAATCCCGAAGGAGGCATGGTATTACACATCATTCAAAGTCTGGAATCTGTTATCTTTCATCAGTGATCAAGACAACAACCATGTCTAGTTGCTGATTCATCAAAAGTCCTCATCGCTTAGGGAAAATCTATCATCACTTGGGGCATATCAGATTCATCAAGATCCATATCAATCTGGTATTCTCCTAATCTTGTAAACTGTATCAATTTTTGTAACCATAGGATCATAGTGTTATTTTCTTGGTTCTTCGGCAACTAAAGGGTTCATATGTGATACCTGCTAGTTCTGCTAAGACAATCGAGTCTAGAACTGGTCACTCACTTCTTTGCAATCCTAAGGTTTGGAATCAGGCATTTTGACACTTTTTCGTAATCATAGGTTCATTTGTTGTTATAGTTAACATTATCTTTGGTCATTCAGGACCTAATATCTTCAAATCTTTCAATTATCAATTTCAAACATCAGTTTCATATCTTTATCAAACATAGACTGTCTTTGAACCACTGCGCTTCGCACAGTAATTCAAAGAGGGGCAAAATGTAATACCCCAAAAATGGGCTATAAGTTCATTAACCTCCTACATCTACAAATCGAACGAAATCAACATCAAAGTCCTAAGCTAAGGCACATCCAAACATCATCGAATCCTAATTGATTATATTAAATTTTGCATCAGGGAATATTCCTAGTAATATTCCTAATTATCTTAATTATCTTTAATTTAATAATTATTTGGAAATAAATCATATTTATCCTAAGTTTGATTAATTGAATATTTTCATATTTAATTAATTAGATTTAATATCTTGCCACTTAATTATGTAATTAAATTTAATTCTATCTATTATTAATTGTATTATTTAATTTTGACAATAAATCCAATATCCTATGAATAATTGATTAAATTCTTATTTAATTGATTAAAGCAAGTTGTCATTATTTAATAATATAGTTTTTAATAAAAGTTTGATAAAATAGTTAATTAACCCATAAATTAATTATTTTATTTCAAAAATCAGTTAAGTTGAGCATAAATCACTTTATTTATTTATTAAATCATAATTATCCATGTGCACATTCAAGAAACAGTTAAACTCCAAATTAGAAAATCAATGCAAAGTGTTGACTTTTTAGAACTCAACATCCTTTTGGAGTTCAAAAAGCTAATCTAAACTCTAATTTGAGTTAAAAAGCTATTTTTGCATGATTTGCATATTTTTGTGAATTAAATTATCTTTATTATTAGATAACTCAAAAATTAAGCTGAGTTAATCTGAGTGATTTATGGCTTTTTTTATGCACCCCCAAAGCCCTGGATTTCTATAAAACCAAGGCTCAGCTCTTCATAAATCATCTCATATTTTTGCACAATCATGTTGGAGAATTGGAATTTGGAGAATCAAAGCTTATTGCAAATCAAGGCTATTGTGAGATCAATTTGTTTTTTTTACATTTATTTAGATTCTTTTTCATATCATTATTAGATCATTGTAGCAGATCAATTTCATATAGATTAGATTTCATATCAAGTTTTTATCATTCTTATTGCATAGAAAATCCAAAAAAATAGCTTAATTGCATTCAATTCATATCTAGATCAATTGCATTCAAATCCTTCATTTAGGTGTCGTCTAGGTCACTGATCTCAATAACAATCTGAGAACATCGATCTCGCACCTACTAGAAGGCAATAAATCGCTTGGTTGAATTAGATTTCAATTTTGCATGATTTTTATTTTTGCTAACCTCTAATGTTTTACTGAAATGTTGTGTCTACAGATCAGGTACAATTTTCACACACATAGTTCTAGCAGGCCAACTTGATTATATCATTTAGAGGAAAGATATTTATAGGTAGTCATTTTTGATTGCTTAAGCACGGTTCATAGTTGATTAAGAAGAATAGAGCAGAGTGTGTGAAGTGTTGAGCCATCAGAAGAAGGTTTATGTGACCAAGAAAAGTGTTTGTGCTATACATTGGAACTGATCCAGACAGTAGTTCAAAGCACAGTTCACCAAGATCTAGATATAGTGTGTATCTATTATTCAGAAGGTTGTAGCCTTTGCTCCTTTGAGCAGTGAGCTCTTGGATAGTGTGTCCTCTCCCCTAACAGGGACTATTGTAAAAGACTCCTAACATGGTCCGACCCTTGACCAGGTCTACTGTACTAAATATATTATAAAGCAACTCCTAACAGGGTTAAGGATCTTTTAACAATGATCACAATACACTAGTGTAGAATATTAGTGGGTGTCAATTCCCACCCGGGTTTTTACCTATTTGGGTTTTCCCGTAACCAAAATATTGTGTTGATTTCAAGTGTTCTTTCATTTTGTTTATGCTTTATGTTTAAGTATACTTAATTGGACAAAGAATTGAAACTTGTAGATACCTGATTCACCCCCCCTCTTAGTTATCTCTTGAGACTATTCCTAACAAAAAATACATCTGAAGCACTAGCAGAAGCACTAGCAGGTCTATCTAGAAATCAAAATTCAGAACCAAAGCCTAGAGATTGTTGTAGTTTTTTTGCAAAGGCTTGATACTTCTGAATATCAACATTACTGACACTTCTTCGAGCATATTTCATTAACTCCTCAAAATGAGCAGCCTTTATTTCAGCTACCTCGTCACTATCATCCTCATCCATTGCCTCAGGGTTCTCACTTTTTTTTTTCATGTTTAATATCTTGTAAAAGTGCAAAGGAAAGAGAACATGACAAATTGAAATAATAAGATACAAGTTGAGGAAAATTGAATCAAAAAATGTAAAATTGTAACACACTAGCTCAAAAAAAACCATTAAGAAATTCATAACCAAATCTAGTTTGCAAAAGCCGCCACAATTGAAACTCACCTTCTCAATATTTTCTCTAATAGCATACTTGAAAGCCTGCTGACAAATCTCTGTAATATCAGCTCCACTAAATCCTTGGTTATAACGGGCCAGTGCCATTGGGTCCACATCCTTTGAGATGGGTGATTTTTTCAAGCAAGAACTGAAAATTTGGTAACATGAGGACTCAACAGGTAAGGGAATATAAATCAACTAGTCAAGTCAGCCAGGCCTTAGCAATGCAGGATTGATTATATCGGGTTTGTTTGTAGCACCAATAATGAAAATTATTTTCTTGGCTATCATACCATCCATCTTTGTCAACAACTGGTCAAGGACTCTATCTACAGCACCACCAGCATCCCCAACACTACTTCCACATTGCAAACATGCAAACCAATTATGCATCATCAATCAAAGACTATCTCTCAAATAGTTCAAACAAAATTAAAAAACCCACAGTTTCACGTAGAGCAGAGCAGATGGATTGCTAGAGCCCAAAGTAGTCTAGAAAATAGAACAAGCAGGGAACCGCTGGCAACAAGAAGCAAAATGAGTGTGGACACCTGAAGATAAATATCTAGACTAATCACCGATCAAGATTCCATTGGTGATTAGACTGGATATTTATCTTCATTTGTTTTTTTTTAACATTCCATATTTAGTCAAAATTTTGACTAACCATAGTCGATGTTTCAACTAACCAATGTCAAAACTCTGACCTAGTTTGGTCTAAAAATTGACCATTTTATGTCAAAATGTGGTGACGTGGGTTTGGCATCCTGGTCAAAGAGGCCAAATATTTCGACCAATATTGGTCTAAATTGCGACACAATGTGGTCAAAATATGACAGTTGTGGTTTTTGTATCCTGGTCGGATGGGCCAAGCATTTTGACCAACTATGGTCGAATGTTCGACGCATATATCGTCGCTTTCTAATGTCATTTTTGACAAAAATTGGCGTAGAACATTCAATAGTACAATGATATGTCAAAAATTTGATGAGAAAAATAGCGACCAACCAATTGGTTGACAATTCAACCCATTTGGGTAGAAACTTTGACCAATTAGCCGTCGAAAATAGGTGCAAATTGTAGACTCAGAACAAGATGATGATCAAAGTATAAGAAGAGAAGACTAATACATGGAAAAGATGATGTAGACTCAAAAAAAGATGATGATCAAAGTAAGTTCAAATTTGTTGTAAATAAGAGTCAATCAATAGATGAATTAGCTGAAAATATAAGGGAAATGGGTAGACTAGCTCACCCTAAGATGAATCTGTATGCCTACATGTCAACCGAGGATCAAGAGAAAGTAGAAGAGGATATTATCATATGATGATTAAGTTTAAGATACTACCAATATAATTTTTGAAATATATCCCTAAAGATCTACATGGAAAGGTATCAACAAGGAGGACATATGCCCTACATACAGAAAAGAAAATGAGGGAATATTCTCTAATTTTGGCAAAGCCTACTCTTACAGCTACCGAGATTGACGAGTTGATGAAACAATACTCCAATTGAAGGGTAGAGCACTCAATATTTTGGAAGGTAAACTTGAGGAGGTTGATGAGTAAAACAAGCTTCGATGGGCTAAAATCTTGGAATCAAGGGCAAAAGTTGATCAACTTGCATTGGCTATTATACCCAAGAAGAAAGATAAAAGAAAAGGATAAGGATTCCACTCGGATGATGTTGACATAGCCACCAAGGAACTGATTCATATATCTGACACTAAGATACCAGATGACACATATGTCGTGGATTTCTACCCAATAGGATATATTGAAGAGGATACACAAGATGCTCCTAAGCAATTAGTAACAACCAGGACAGATGAAGTCTTGATAGAAGACATAACCCATGGAGATCCTGGTGATGATGCAAAGAAAGATAAATTCATCACCACAACTGCAGATAATCCCAAAGAGAATTAACCTATTGAGGCAACAATAGTTTCTATACTGGGTAATTTACCAATATTATTACAAGCAATTTAGATTTCTACACAAGGGGAACCCAAGGGATCTACACCCGAGCAGTATAAGGACACTACCAAAGGACAAGGTGTAGAACAGAAAAAAGACACAAATGAGCCTGAAAGTAAAGAGGTAGAAAGAAAAGAACGTGAGCAAGATACACATGTAGATACATCTACAATAGAAACCAAGCAAGAAGCTCAGGCACATGACTCTGAGTCACGGGCCAAAGGATAGGATAAGGAAGAGATTGTGTCTACCAAGCAAGAAAAGTCAAATCCAGAGGCCAAAGCTCTAGTACCATATAGAAAATCCCCCACACTTGAGAAAAATAAAAAGAAGAAACATGGTAAGGGTCCAGTAATCACATTAGATGAAATTATAGAAATCCTTACAAGTGACCCAAGAACTTTAGACCCTGAACCATTGAGAAGATATGGAGAATTGTGCACAAGGAAGGTTGCATAGGAAAAACTAAGACAAGAAAGTAAACATAAGGTCTTAGAGGACATTAGAGATATTCTTATGCAAGTAGTCCCTGACATCAACATTGATGAGGTGATTCCCATCATTTATCAACTTTCTACTCTAACCAGCCATATCAATGCTCCAGACATAGATGCAGAGAAGAGAATGGAAGAGTGAGAAAATTCCAAAATTCAATTGAAGTTAGCAGAGAAAATAAGCCAGGAAGTGGCAATAAATAAAGTCAAGTTATTAGAGGTAATAACTAAGCTTGACACTATTATTCAAAAAGTTATCACAATTTTGTATAAGCTATGCACTATGGACCACTTCACTACTGAGCTTAATGAAAAGATAAATAAGCTAGATACAGATATAAAGGTTAGCGCAAATAATTTTTTAACCGAGCCTAATGAGTTTTGTAAACATTATGCAAAAGTTCAAGAACTCCAGCGGTTAAAATCAGAATTGAGGAAGCAAGAGGATACAATAAGAAATCAAGTAACTGAGCTTCAGGCAAAGTTACTTCCACAACTCAAGGTAATGCAAAGGCATGTGAATAAGGAAAGAGACTTAGTTTCCACCCCGAAGATATCAGTGTTAGAAAACATTTTTGATATGCATGCACAAGTCTGATTAGAGCACATTACTCTTGAGATTCTTAAGGAGGAATGGGACAACCTCTTAGAGACATTGAAGAAAACCCATCAAAACATTTTTGACAAGCTGTGAGTACATTATTTTTTGCATTAATTTCAAAAAAAGGGGAAGATATATGTATATATTCTTGTATGTACTTCACACCAAGAGCATGTACAAAGGGGGAGTTCACATATGATAAGTTAAAAAAAAAATTGAAGTTGGTACACATTCATAAATTTTTTGATACTAATGCCAAAGGGGGAGAATGTTACTCCTAAAGAGAATTAATGGTTTTCATTAGTATCATTTATTCATATCGTCGGTAAAGGAGACAAGACATGATAGTCGGACACTACACTAAGCCTTTACACCAAGCAAGACACAAGGTAGATCTCTAAGTTAATTGTACATAGCTTTGACCAAGCACTCTTACTTAGCCAAATGATAACCAAGTACCGAGCACAGTATTCATTGAGCATTCATATGAACTGAGCACCAATTACTTACCGAGCGATGAATGCAGTATACACCGAGTGAAATGGGAAACAAAATAGCAGTTTGGAATGGCACAGACTACAAGGCAAACAGTTTACTCTGATTAAGAAAATGGTTTACCAAGATCGAGACATAATTTAATATGGATGTAATCATTGAATTCTTGATGATTCATATGTATTGTTGATCTAGGTTATTTATTTATACCGCATATCTTAGGTTTTCAAAGATATTGTAAGACCCTAATTCGATCAAGATCAATTTGATATAAATTTGTAAGGATGACATTTTGACAAGTATCACACATGAAGTAATCACTGCAGCAGAAGACATCTTAAGATTAGACATGGTTTTTGATTGACAAAACATTGAAGGACTATTAAGTTTTATCAAAAATAGAAGGTTATCGAGCAGTAATTATTGAAGAGATCAATCACATTGAGATGATAACAAATAAGTACTTTATAGATCTGAATCGGGAAATTTTGAGTTTCTATTTACAGATAAATCCTACGGTTACTCTTTAACCATTGTAGTGGACTTTAAATCTCTTAATAGAGTGAACTTAACAGTTCTATTGTAAATCTCTTAACCAAGTGCACACTTGATTGTGTTACTAAAATCCTCAAACCAGGTAGATCTAGTGGATCTCATTGTTACTCCTAACAAGGTAAGATCACCAGAAGTGATCACAATCTTTGTAGCCTTAATGAAAAACTTTGTTATTGCAGTAGTGAAGCTTTGTGGGTGTCATCCCCACCACAATTTTTACCTTTTAACAAGGGTTTATGTGATACCAAAATACTTGAGTTATGTGTATGAAGTTTCATGAATGGTTTATTGATTAGATTACATGCATTTACATTTTCAGTAATATTTTGAATGTATGTTACATGTAATGGGTTTAGTCAGTTAGTGATATTCATGCTTACAAAAGTTTCAGTTTGAAAAGTTTTAACGGTACTGATTCACCCCTCCCCTCTTAGACACATCTTTCCATTATCCCAACATGATAGAGTGGCTAATTCAATGCATACAAATAATATCTAGACACCAAATTAGAACAAAAATGTCATGCATTGGGTTCATGACAATGTAACATAAGAAATAGGTTGCTCAATGGGAAAACTAGTGAACATAGGCCTATCTCCTATATCAAATTGCAAGGAAGATGACTCACTAGGCTCAAGAAGGATGAAGCATTGAGTAGGTGTAATAATCCTAAGCACTGTAATTAAGGGATGATTGTGCAAGTGTGGTTAAGAAATGCAAGATATAGGACTAGAAAGGAAGAAAACTTATTTTTCCATGTGCATACTATGGATGAGAATTGATAGACCAATTCCTAAAATAGATATGGAAATCAAAAACTGTAACTCACCTACAGTCAAAATTTGAAACAAATCAAGAGGAATCATGGTGACTTTGAGGGACTATGGTGACTTGGTTGGCCTAGTCTGGGAACTAGGTCAATAATGGTTTCTCGTTCCCTAAACTTATTAACGATTTCAGTTGAAGATTGTAGCCAAGCTCCTGCTATGTCTGAATCCTTTTCCGAAATTGGTGTCACATGTTCTTGTACATAGAAAAGAGAGGAAATTTTGTGTATAGAGGGGTTTTCCTCAATCAAACCTCGATTGACGAATCAGCCTTGAAATGAAATGAAACAACCTTGAAAGAATAGTGTGTTGATATAAAGTAGAAGCTAGATATGAAGCATAAAGTATCTTATAAATTGATAAATGTGAAACCCTTTTAATGTGATCACGAGGGTTAATGCAATAGCTTGACTCAACACTAAAACCTAAAAGAAAAATCAATTGAAGTTTGTTGAAGATTTCTGCAATGCTTTATGAAGAAGAAGAATACTTTGAATACTTGAATGCTTATGAATGGGTGATTTGGATATGGTCTTCTTCCTTGGTGGTGGTCTCTACTTGGCCTTCTATGAGGGAGATAAGATTTCTACAATGGAGAATATTGCCTTGGAAATGCCTTATATGATCTCACTTTGCCTTCAAATGTTTTAGATGCAAAATTGTAGGAGAGAGCTTGAATTCCACTTGAGGTCATGTCATGATATCCAAATGAGGAGAGGTAGGTTTCTTATAAACATTTCAGAGCTCAAAACTCGAAGAGGGCCAATGAGAATTTGGATTTCCCTCTCAACCGTGATGAACATTACATAGTTTGAATTTCAAAGAAATTGTTGAGAAATATGCCAATTGGGTTCACCTATTCTAGGAAAAGTTTGACCAAGTCATCCTATTCCCTACAAAAATCATCAAAATTTAGATTGTAGCTCCCAAATGTGGAGGGGATAATAGAATGGAAAGAAGAACTAGGGCTAGACTACCAAAAATTAATGCAAGAGCACATATATGCTAAAATGGGGTCATGCTAAATGAGGAATTACAAAGTGATGCAATTCTAGGATGGTAAAATATGTATATGTGTGTGTGTGTGCGTATGTGTATGTGTATGTGTATGTGTATGTGTATGTGTATGTGTATGTGTATGTGTATACATGCATGTATGTATGTATATATGCACAATTGTGATGTGTGTATGTATGTATGTATATATGTATGTATGTATGTATCATGCATACATACATGCATGTATGTATGTATGTATGTTCTTGAATATGTATATGTGTATTCTTGAATATTTTTTAATACAAAAGTTAGGGTGAATCATTTTTTAACAATTTTAGTCTTTTCAATTAAATTCCAAGAACATATAACTTTAATCAACAATAATGAAAGATAAAGAAATCAACACCAGTGCACAAGAGAACACCAAATTTACATAGAAAACCCAATGAAGAAAATTCATGGTGAGAATATCTCACAATAAATGAAAAGTATTATAATGAGGCTCATGGAAAACTTGAAGCCAAATTCACACTCCTATGAAAATATGCAAATGATATGTTGCAAAGACTCACTATCTCTGACCAAGATACAAATAAGCACTTTCTATAGAGACTCACTATCTTAGCACAAGATATATAAAACTCAATTAAAATATGTAATCCCTCAACATATGGCTTCTATCAATCTCCTTATTATGTAGATGATTTTGACATGATGTCTCAAGGAACCATTCATCAATTTAGGTCCGCAACTTTCACCACATATTGCTTCCTTAATCTCATATCTTCCACACACCTCATACATTCTAAACCCTTTGAAACTAATTTGATATTCTTAATATGTGTCCCATCAAGAAAAAAATTAATTAGGTTGGCCTAAAGAAAATAACCTTAGCAAGTTATCCTCAACAACATAATGCAGTGAAAGTAATCCAAATCACGACAAAGAAAGGACCTAAATATGTCTTATTACATCTTATAATTTACCCACAACTATTACATACATTGGTGCACATCCTCCAAAGTCCTAAACAAGGTAATGTATAGATGTAGTGTGTACTACACCACTAGTCAACCCAAAATCATAACATTAGTTTGAATTTACTCAATATCGATCACTTTGATCATGGCTCTAAAACCAATTTCACACTCTCCAAAGTTGTTGACAAAACTAAATTGAAACTGCAAGCAAGATCATAGACCTTGTTGCACAACATCCACAACTTACAGTAAAAACCAAATTCAAATGCAATGTAGAACTAGAGAAAATAACCATTGTTATGCAGACCATATGGAGATGTTTCTTGAACGTCCAACCTCACTCCAAAATATAATTTTCATTTTCTCAAGATACCATAAGAATTTTGATACAGACTTCTTTTGATGTAGGAGCATCCTGGGTGTAAGAGCAATCTTGCATCACCCAAAAAAAATATTTTTATTTTTGTATTAAATAAGGCCTATCTTGTGCAGAGCTGCTATTTATGGAAACTTGCTATTTTTAGTAAGTTGGTCATACGATCTCGGAATGTTCTGATTTTACATGTGGAGGTTCATCTCAGTCATATCAGCCTACCAGTAAAGTTTCACTGCTAGATCAAGTCTAATTTTGAAGATATTGAAAATTTTTGATGTTCGAAACAGGGTACAGAAACTTTGAACTCAATTTTGAAGGCTCTAGAGACCCCGGATGAGGTCAAATTTTTGGTTGAATGAAGCTTGCTTGATTTAGGCATTGTAGAGCTCTTTGTGCCCTTTTTGAAATGGGATTATAATAGTCAATCGGGTCAACAGGTGATGACATATGGTTTCCGAAAGTTGGGCCACCTGAAATGGCAAAAAATAATTTTCCTTCAAAATTTTTGTTCGAGTTTCAAAATTTATTTTGAGCCAACTTTGATGTAATAAATTGAAAAACAAAATAATTCTAAGTTTGGTCGGCCCTAAGGGCTAAATTTTTGGAACCTTCTTGGGCGGTGGAAAATGTCTATATAAAGAAGGCCCGTAGTGTTGTCTAAGGCAGTTCTGGGTAGTAGATCTGGGTATTGATTCGAAGCTTTGTCCTACAGAATATTGTAAAGGAATGCCCATGTGGCTTTGCATATTGTAATTCCAAAAGTTTGTAATTCCACATTTGTGGAGATAATAGGAAGCCCATTTTCTGTTCTTGCATATTGCTATTGTTTCTCTATTTTTGTTGTGTTTGTGGCATTAAGGGGAGCACCCTTCATCAAGTGGTATCAGAGCAGGAGTTCTTGAGTGTGTAAACAGATTGCCGACTGTGAGGCTGTTTGCACCAGGACCATGGTTAGGGTTTCAGTGCACATTGCAAAAATGCCTCCATGAAGGGAACGAGGTGGAAGAGTTGGTGTTGTAACACCTCAGGTTAAAGTGCTTCAGAGACAAGTGCGAGCATTGCAAGAAGAGATTCACAGAGGAATGAATCTTAATGTCAGAGATGAAAGCGAGGATGAAGCCGAAGAAGAAGATCAAGAAGGAGAAGTCAAAGTTGTGAACTAGGAGGAAGAAAGACTTTTTCGAATCATTTCCAAGATCGGAAAAAGACCTAAGATTGAGGTTCCTGCATTTTCAGGAAATCTTAACCCAGAGGAGTTGATCGATTGGATCAATGAATGTGAAGAGTATTTTGAGTATGAAGATATTGAGGATCCTGATAGGGGCAAATTTGCGTAGGCTAGACTCAAATGTCATGCGAAGATCTACTGGCAAGAGATTCAATTAGAGCGAAATAGAAGAGGGAAAGATAAAATCACAAGATGGGATTAGATAGTGGATAAATTGAAGCGACAGTTCATCCCTGTTGATTATGAGCTTGACATGTTGAAGAAAATGCAAAGTTTGAAGCAAGCAGGACGATTTGTTCAAGAGTATACAGAGGAGTTCTATTGAATCCTCATCAGAACAGGCCATGCAAAAGCTAATAAGGAGAAAGTTGACAGTTACCTTAATGGGTTGAGGCCAATCATTCAGGAGGAGTTGAATCTGGTTCGAATGAATAGTATTGAAGAGGCATACCAGTTTTTCCTAAAAGTAGAGGAAATGTTGAACAAGAAGTTCGAGTGCAGACAAAATGGAAGAGGTCACGGTGGACGATCTGGTGGATGGTCATATTGAGGCCGAAATGAAAATCTGGGAAAGAAGGATGAGGCCAGTAGTAGTCAAAATCAGAGAGGAAACAACTCCAATCATTTCCAAGATTAGAACAATAGAGATCAAAGACGAAGAGGAAGAGGACAAGGTTCGGGAAGAGGAGGCTTCCGTGGAACATGTTTTCACTATGGAGAAGAAGGTCATAGGGCATTTGAATGTCCTCAACACCAAGGAAGGATAGATAGGACGAATGAAGGCCAGGCCAGAGTGGCACATGTAGATGAAGATACTTGATCCTCAAATTCTTAAGATGCTGAAAGAGGAGAAACGTTGACTAATAAAAGAGTCATGCTGAGCGGTGAGAATGAACCTGAACAAAGGAGGAGTCTATTTCACATTAGATGCAAGTGTGAGGGTAAATGTTGTGATGTGATTATTGATAGTGGAAGCACTGACAATTTGGTGTTAAAAGAGATGGTGACAAAGTTGAAGCTCAAGAGACAGAAACACCCACATTCATATCAAATTGCTTGGGTGCAGGATAACCACAAGGTCATGATCAGTGAACAATGCCTAGTAAAATTCAAGATCGACGGGTACCAAAATGAGGTACTATGTGATATCATATCTATGGATGCATGTCATATGTTGTTGGGTAGACTGTGGCAATTTGACAGATGTGTTGTACAGGATGGTCGTCCGAATACCTATTCCCTGACAAAGGATGGAGTGCGACATAAGCTAAAGCCATTGAAGGAGACCGAAAAAAAGGTATGTGGTAATGCAAGAATAAATTTTGTTGATCGAAGAAAATTTCTAGATGGTATGATGCATGAGCATGTGTGTTTTGCTTTAATTTCAAAAGTTGGTAAAGAGGAAGTAGAGGATGTAACTATAGAGGTTACAGATTTGTTGAATGAGTTTTAGGATATTGTATCTGATAATGTACCTGATGGATTACCACCAATAAGGAAGATCAGTCATCACATGGATTTGATTCCAAGAGCCAGTTTTCCAAACAAGGCAGCACACAGAATGACACCAGCAGAAAGTGAAGAGTTGAACAGACAAGTACATGAGTTGCTACAAAAGGGATTGATCTGGGAGAGCCTAAGTCCATGTGTTGTACCAGCAGTATTAGCACCAAAGAAGAATGGAGAATGGAGGATGTGTACGGATTCTAGAACAATAATCAAGATCATAATCAAGTATAGGTTTTCATTGCCACGAATGGATGATATTATGGATTATTTGAGTGGAGCTGTATATTTTTCAAAGATAGATCTAAAGAGTAGATATCACCAGATTCAGATCAGAGAAGGAGATGAATGGAATACTACCTTCAAGACAAAGGAAGGACTGTATGAGCAGTTAGTCATGCCTTTTGGGCTAACCAATGCATCGAGCACTTTCATGCAGCTCATGAATGAGGTTTTGAAAGAGTTTCTGGGTAAGTTTGTCATTGTTTACCTAGATGATATTTTGATCTTTAGTAAGACATTGGAAGAGCATATGATGCATATTCATATGGTGTTTGAGAAGTTGAGAGAAGAGAAATTATTGATAAATTTGAAGAAGTGCAGTTTTGTGAAGAAAGAGTTAGTGTATTTGGGATTTGTAGTTTTAGTAGAAAGTTTAAAAATGGACCCAAAGAAATTACATGCTATTCTTGAATGGCCTACTCCAAGGAGTGCTACTGAGGTAAGATCTTTTCATGGTTTAGCTAGTTTTTACAGAAAGTTTATCAAAAAATTTAGCAGTATTTGTGGACCCTTGATTAAAATAATGAGAGGGGATAGAAAAGAGTTCAAGTGAACTAATGGGGTAGATAAGAATTTTAAACTGTTGAAATAGAAAGTTAGAGAACAACCTATTTTAACACTTCCAAATTTTAATAAGGTGTTTCAGGTAGACTGTGATGCTAGTGGTATTGCAATAGGAGCTGTTATGAGCCAAGAAGGTAAACCTATTGCTTATTTTAGTGAGAAGTTAAATGATGCCAAGAGGAAATATTCTATTTATAATCAAAAATTTTATGCTATAGTTCAAGCATTAAAGAAGTGGAGGCACTATCTACTTCCTAAGGAGTTTGTTTTGTATAATGATCATCAAGCTTTGTAATATTTGAATAGTCAAGGAAAGTTTAATCAAAAGCATTTGAAATGGGTTGAGTTTTTGCAGAGTTATACACTTGTTTTGAAACACAACAGTGGAAAATCTAACAGGGTTGCAGATGCACTTAGCAGAAGGGAACTATTGCTGACAAAGATGCAGATTGAGGTGGTTGGGTTCAAGGAACTCAAGAATTTGTATCCAGAGGATCCTAATTTTGGTGAAGCTTGGAGAGCTTGTAAAGAACCTATTTTTCTAGACAGAACGAAGTGGTTAGATTTCATCATTTAAGATGATATGCTATTCAGAGGGAGTCAGTTGTGCATTCCAAGAAGTTCTATGAGGGAGAATCTCATCAAAAAGAAGCATAGCAAAGGATTGGCTATATATTTTGGTCGTGATAAAACCCTTGCTTTGGTTAGTGAGAATTATTATTGGCCACAGTTGTAGCAAGATGTCAAGAAGTTTGTACAGAGTTGCAGAGTATGTCAGATGGCGAAAGGAGTGAAGCAGAATATAAGGTTGTATCAGCCATTACCTATACCAGAGAAGCTTTGGGAGGATATTAGTATGGACTTTGTTCTTGGTTTACCAAGGACACAATGGGGACATGATTCAATTTTTGTGGTAGTAGACAAATTTTCAAAGGTGGCACATATTATTCCCTGCAAGAAGACTAATGATGTCGTTCATGTAGTAGAATTATTTTTCAGAGAAGTGGTGAGACTACATCATTTGCCAAAGAGTATAGTTTTACATAGGGACACTAAGTTCGTTGGATATTTTTGGCGTACATTATGGAAGAAGTTGAAGACAGATTTGAATTTTAGTTCATCACATCATCCATAGACTGATGGACAGATAGAGGTGGTGAATAGGAGTTTGGAAAATTTGCTGAGATGTTTGGTTGGAGATAAGCCAACAGGATGGGATTTGATTTTACCACAGGCAGAATTTGCATACAATAATTTTGTCAATAGAAGCACTGGTAAATCACCATTCTAGATTGTTTATGGGAGTAGGCCAAGAAATGCATCTGAGTTGAGAAAGATAAATAAAGGAGAAATAAATAGTGCTGAAGCTAAGGATTTTGCAGAACATTTGAAGAACATCCATGAGGAGGTGAGGAAGCACATTACCAAGATGAATATGTAGTATAAGGCTAAGGTAGATGAGAAAATGAGGCATAAGAAATTTCAGGTTGGAGATGAAGTCATGGTTCATTTGCAGAAGGAGCGATTTTCAGTTGGTACATATAAAAAGTTGAAAATGAAGAAGTTTGGGCCATGTAAGATACTAAAGAAGCATGATTCAGGAAATGCATATGAGGTCGAGTGGCCTTCTGAGCTGAATATTTCACCAGTATTTAATGTTTCAGATCTGACAAAGTATCATGAAGGAGGTGTTGAAGATGAGGTTACAGCAGCACAGTGGAGTATTCCAGCAACCAATTCAAATATCAAGGAGATTGAAGACATACTGGATAGTCGTGTTGGCAGAAGCACAAGGAATAAGACATATGAAGAGTATTTGGTCAAATGAAAAGGATGACCTATTGAAGATTCATCCTAGCTGACAAGGGAGGAGGTTAACTGTCTTGACTTTCCTCTTCACGCCTGAGTCGTGAATGGGTCACTTCTCAAATTACCCCAGGTGTCTGATGCAGGAGTACCCAAAAAAAATATTTTTCTTTTTGTATTCAATAAGGTCTATCTTGTGCAAAGCTGCTATTTATGAAAACTTACTATTTTTAGTAGGTTGGTCATATGATATCGAAATGTTCTGATTTTACATGTTGAGGTTCATCTCAGTGATATCAGCTTGTCAGTAAAGTTTCATTGCTAGATCAAGTCTAGTTTTGAAGATATTGAAAAGTTTCGGTGTTCAAAATAGGGTACAGAAACTTTGAACTCAATTTTGAAGGCTCTAGAGGCCCCAGATGAGGTTGAATTTTCAACTTAATGAAGCTTGCTTGTTTTAAGTGTTGTAGATCTCTTCATGCCTTTTTCAAAATTGGGTTATAATAGTCAATCAGGTCAACGGATGATGACTTATGGTCTCCGAAAGTTGGGCCACCTGAAATGGCGAAAAATAATTTTCCTTCAAAATTTTTGTTCAAGTTTCAAAATTTATTTTGAGCTGACTTTGATGTAATAAATAGAAAAATAAAATAATTCTAAGTTTGGTTGGCCCTAAGGGCTAAATTTCTGGAACCTTCTCGGGCGGTGGAAAATGCCTATATAAAGAAAGCCCGTAGTGTTGTCTAAGGCAGTTCTGGATAGTAGATCTGGATATTGATTCGAGGCTTTTTCCTAAAGAATATTGTAAGGGAATGCCCATGTGGCTTTGCATATTGTAATTCTGAAAGTTTGTAATTCCACATTTGTGGAGATAACAAGAAGCCCATTTTCTGTTCTTGCATATTACTATTGTTTCTCTATTTTTGTTATGTATTTGTGGCATTAAGTGGAGCTCCCTTCATCAAGTGGAATCAGAGCAGGAGTTCTTGAGTGTGTAAATAGATCACCGACTGTGAGGTAGTTTGCACCAAGACTGTGGTTAGGGTTTAAGCGTGCATTGAAAAAATGTCTCCACGAAGGGAACGTGGCGAAAGAGCTGGTGTTGTAACACCTGAGGTTAGAGCACTCCAGAGACAAGTACGAACATTGCAAGAAGAGATTCATAGAGGAATGAATCTTAATGTCAGAGACGAAAGCGAGGATGAAGCCGAAGAAGAAGATCAAGAAGGAGAAGTTGAAGTTGTGAACCAGGAGGAAGAAAGACTTTTCTGAGCCATTTCCAAGATCGAAAAAAGACCTAAGATTGAGGTTCCTCCATTTTTAGGAAATCTTAACCCAGAGGAGTTGATCGACTGGATCAATGAATGTGAAGAGTATTTTGAGTGTGAAGATATTGAGGATCCTGATAGGGTCAAATTCGTGAAGGCTAGACTGAAAGGTCATGCGAAGATCTGGTGGCAAGAGATTCAGTTGGAACGAAATAGAAGAGGGGAAGATAAAATCACAAGATGGGATTGGATGGTGGATAAATTGAAGCAACAGTTCATCCCTGTTGATTATGAACTTGACCTACTAAAGAAAATGCAAAGTTTGAAGCAAGAAGGACGATCTATTCAGGAGTATACAAAGGAGTTCTATCGAATCCTCATCAGAACAAGCCATGCAAAACCTGATAAGGAGAAAGTAGCTCGTTACCTTAATGGGTTGAGGCCAAGCATTCAGGAGGAGTTGAATGTGGTTCGAATGAACAGTATTGAAGAGGCATACCAATTTTTCTTAAAAGTAGAGGAAAAGCTGAACAAGAAGTTCAAGAGCAAACAAAATGGAAGAGGTCGCAGTGGACAATCTGGTGGACAGTCATATGGAGGCCGAAATGAAGATTTGAAAAAGAAGGATGAGGCTAGAAGTACTCAAAATCAGAAAGGAAACAACTCCAATCATTTCCAAGATCAGAACAATAGAGATCAAAGAGGAAGAGGAAGAGGACAAGGTTCGGGAAGAGGAGGCTTTGGTGGAACATGTATTCACTATGGAGGTCATAGGGCATTTGAATGTCCTCAATGCCAAGGAAGGATGGATATGAGGAATGAAGGCCAGGCCAAAGTGGCACATGTAGATGAAAATGCCAGATCCTCAAATTCTGAAGATGCTGAAAGAGGAGAAATGTTGATTAACAGAAGAGTCCTACTGAGTAGTGAGAATTAAGCTAAACAAAGGAGAAGCCTGTTTTGCACAAGATGCAAGTGTGAGGGTAAATGTTGTGATGTGATTATTGATAGTGGATGCACTGACAATTTGGTGTTAGAAGAGATGGTGACAAAGTTGAAGCTCAAGAGACAGAAACACCCACATCCGTATCAAATTCTCTGGGTGCAAGATGACCACAAAGTCAGGGTCAGTGAACAATGCCTACTAAATTTTAAGATCGGCGGGTACCAAGATGAGGTACTATGTGATATCATATCTATGGATGCATGTCAAATGTTGTTGGGTAGACCATGACAGTTTGACAAATGTGGTGTACACGATGGTCATGCGAAGACCTATTCCTTGACAAAGGATGGAGTGTGACATAAGTTAACGCCATTGAAGGAGACCGAAGAAAAGGTATGTGGTAATGCAAGAATAATTTTTGTTGATGGAAGAAAATTCTTAGATGCTATGAGGCATGAGCATGTGTGTTTTGCTTTAATTTCAAAAGCTGGTAAAGAGGAAGTAGATGATGTACCTGTAGAGGTTGCAGATTTGTTGAATGAGTTTCAGGATAATGTATTTAATAATGTACTTGATAGATTACCACCGGTAAGGAAGATCAGTCATCAAATGGATTTGATTCCTGGAGCCAGTTTTCCAAACAAGGCAACACACAAAATGACACCAGCAGAAAGTGAAGAGTTGAACAGACAAGTACATGAGTTGCTACATAAGGGATTGATCTGGGAGAGCCTAAGTCTATGTGCTATACCAGTAGTATTAGCACCAAGGAAGAATGGAGAATGGAGGATGTGTACAGATTTCAGAGAAATAAACAAGATCACAATCAAGTATAGGTTTCCATTGCCACGAATGGATGATATTATGGATTGTTTGAGTGGAGCTGTATATTTTTTAAAGATAGATCTGAAGAGTGGATATCACTAGATTCAGATCATAGAAGGAGATGAATGGAAGACTACCTTCAAGACAAAGGAAGGACTGTATGAGCAGTTAGTCATGCCTTTTGGGCTAACCAATGCACCGAGCACTTTCATGCGGCTCATGAATGACATTCTGAAAGAGTTTTTGGGTAAGTTTGTCATTGTTTACCTAGATGATATTTTGATCTTTAGTAAGACATTGGAAGAGCATATGATGCATATTCGTATGGTGTTTGAGAAGTTGAGAGAAGAGAAATTGTTGATAAATTTGAAGAAGTGCAGTTTTGTGAAGAAAGAGTTACTGTATTTGAGATTTGTAGTTTCAGCAGAAGGTTTGAAAATAGACCTAGAGAAAGTACAGGTTATCTTTGAATGGCCTACTCCAATGAGTGCTACTGAGGTAAGATCTTTTTATGGTTTGGCTAGTTTTTACAGAAAGTTTATCAAAAATTTTAGCAGTATTTGTGGACCCTTGACTAAAACAATGAGAGGGGATAGGAAAGAGTTCAAGTGGACTAATGGGGTAGATAAGAGTTTTAAACTATTGAAATAGAAAGTTACAGAACAACCTATTTTAGCACTTCCAGATTTTAATAAGGTGTTTCAGGTAAACTGTGATGCTAGTGGTACTGCAATAGGAGTTGTTATGAGCCAAGAAGGTAAACCTATTGCTTATTTCAGTGAGAAGTTAAATGATGCCAAGAGGAAATATTTTATTTATGATCAAAAATTTTATGCTATAGTTCAGGCATTAAAGAAGTGGAGGCACTATCTGCTTCCTAAGGAGTTTGTTTTGTATAATGATCATCAAGTTTTGCAATATTTGAATACTCAAGGAAAGTTGAATCAAAGGCATTTGAAATGGGTTGAGTTTTTGCAGAGTTATACATTTGTTTTGAAACACAACAGTGGAAAATCTAACAGGGTTGCAGATGCGCTTAGCAGAAGGCAGCTATTGCTGACAGAGATGCAGATTGAGGTGGTTGGGTTCAAGGAACTCAAGAATTTGTATCCAGAGGATCCTAATTTTGGTGAAGCTTGGAGAGCTTGTAAAGAACCTGTTACTTTAGACAGAACGAAGTGGCTGGATTTCATCATTCAGGATGATATGCTATTCAGAGGGAGTCAGTTGTGCATTCCAAGAAGTTCTATGAGGGATAATCTCATCAAAGAGAAGCATAGCGGAAGATTGGCTGTATATTTTGGTCGTGATAAAACCCTTGCTTTGGTTAGTGAAAATTATTATTGGCCACAGTTGCAGCAAGATGTCAAGAAGTTTGTACAGAGTTGCAGAGTATGTCAGATGGTGAAAGGAGTGAAGCAGAATACAAGGTTGTATCAGCCATTACCTGTACCAAAGAAGCCTTGGGAGGATATCAGTATGGACTTTGTTCTTGGTTTACCAAGGACATAGCGGGGACATGATTCAATTTTTGTGGTAGTAGATAGATTTTCAAAGATGGCACATTTTATTCTCTGCAAGAAGACTAATGATGTCGTTCATGTAGCGAAATTATTTTTTAGAGAAGTGGTGAGACTACATGGTTTGCCAAAGAGTATAGTTTCATATAGGGACACTAAGTTCGTTAGATATTTCTGGCGTACATTGTGGAAGAAGTTGAAGACAGATTTGAAGTTCAGTTCATCACATCATCCACAGACTGATGGACAAACAGAGGTGGTAAATAGGAGTTTTGGAAATTTGCTGAGATGTTTGGTTGGAGATAAGCCAACAGGATGGGATTTGATTTTTACCATAGGTTGAATTTGCATACAATAATTCTGTCAATGGGAGCACTGGTAAATCACCATTCTATATTGTATATGGGAGTAGTCCAAGAAATGCATCTGAGTTGAGAAAGATAGATAAAGGAGAAATAAATAGTGCTGAAGCTGAGGATTTTGCAGAACATTTGAAGAACATCCATGAGGAGGTGAGGAAGCACATTACCAAGATGAATGCGTAGTATAAGGCTAAGACAGATGAGAAAATGAGGCATTAGGAATTTCAAGTTGGAGATGAAGTCATGGTTCATTTGCGAAAGGAGCGATTTCCAATTGGTACATATAACAAGTTGAAAATGAAGAAGTTTGGGCCATGTAAGATACTGAAGAAACATGATTTAGGAAATGCATATGAGGTCGATTTGCCTACTCAGCTGAATATTTCACCAGTATTTAATATTTCAGATCTAATAGAGTATCATGAAGGAGGTCTTGAAGATGAGGTTACAGCAGCACAGTGGAGTATTTCAGCAACCAGTTCAAATATCAAGGAGATTGAAGACATACTGGATAGTCGTGTTGCCAGAAGCACAAGGAATAGGACATATGAAGAGTATTTGGTCAAATGGAAAGGCTGACCTATTGAAGATTCATCATGGCTGACAAGGGAGGAGGTTAACCATCTTGGTTTTTCTCTTCGCACCTGAGTCATGACAGGGTCACTTCTCAAATTACCCCAGGTGTCTGATGCAGGAGTATCCTAGGTGTAAGAGCAATCTTGCATCACCCAAAAAAAATATTTTTGTTTTTGTACTCAATAAGGGCTATCTTGTGCAGAGCTGCTATTTATGAAAACTTGCTATTTTTAGTAAGTTGGTCATACGATCTCGGAATGTTCTGATTTTACATGTGGATGTTCATCTCAGTCATATTAGCCTGCCAGTAAAGTTTCATTGCCTGATAAAGTCTAGTTTTGAAGATATTGAAAATTTTCGGTGTTCGAAATAGGGTACAGAAACTTTTAACTCAATTTTGAAGGCTCTAGAGGCCCTGAATGAGGTCAAATTTTTTTCTGAATGAAGCTTTCTTGATTTAAGCATTGTAGAGCTCTTCATGCCCTTTTCGAAATGGGGTTATAATAGTCAATTGAGTCAACAAGTGATGACTTATGGTCTCCAAAAGTTGGGCCACGTGAAATGGCAGAAAATAATTTTTCTTCAAAATTTTTGTTGGAGTTTCAAAATTTATTTTGAGCTGATTTTGATGTATTAAATTGAAAAATAAAATAATTCTAAGTTTGGTCGACCCTAAGGGCTAAATTTTTGGAACCTTCTCAGGCCGTGGAAAATGCATATATAAAGAAGGCACGTAGTGTTGTCTTAGGCAGTTCTGGGTAGTAGATCTGGGTATTGATTCGAAGCCTTGTCCTATAGAATATTGTAAGGGAATGCCCATGTGGCTTTGCATATTGTAATTCTGAAAGTTTATAATTTGACATTTGTGAAGATAATAAGAAGCCCATTTTCTGTTCTTGCATATTGTTGTTGTTTCTCTATTTTTGTTATGTGTTTGTGGTATTAAGGGGAGCACCCTTCATCATCTTCATAACTGGAAGAGTAGGAAACATGAAATTAAGAAATACATTACAAGAAACATGCTTACCGTATACTTCTTTACTATAAATTTGAGATGAGATATTGCACAAACATTATAAGCACATCCTCACAAATGCAACATTATAAACCTCAATGTGGAGAAATATAGACTATTTTCTACGCCAGTCATGATAGAAACCAAAAACTATCAACATATTATATACAACAAAGATATTTTTGGCAATACTATGGACCTAAAAAGAGACAAGTTAAACATCTATAATACATATAGTATATGTTCAAAAATACAATACCGTAGCATCAAATTTGGAGGAATGGAAAGCATTCTTCTAGATAGCCAAGAAATCTCTTCTCTATAACTTTTCCCTTCAACATTCTCCAATAACCAAAACACCTTTGTAGAAATAAGTTCTCATTTAGAATAAATAGAGAGTTAGACCAACAACCTATAGCATCACACAACTATCAATACCAGTGTCATACTTATAATCATCATCTCAATACTTCTGACACTCATCTAAAGGCCTCTTATCTCAAATATTATAATCATCATCTTAGTATGATATCATCATGATATTACCTTTGTTGCCAGAAATTAGCCTTCTTACCATCTCTCAATTCACTCTATGATCTCCAACACGTCATTTTCAACACTAATAAGGGTAGACATATAACCTTACAATGCATCAGTGTTGCAATAGTTCTCATCAAAAACATAACTAAACAACAACATCTCATAGCAATGATCAAAAAAACCCATAAACCAATAATGTTGAGAGGATGGCATCACAGAACATCTCCAAACACAACATATTTACTATCATATCAACATACTTGAGAGTATACATAAACACAAAGTAGATGGGCGTCCACAAAAGAGAATACCATCAATTATCAATTATCTTCACAAGATTATACATTTTTCAACCTATGAAAAATTACCAAAACATGAACATATCCCACCATCAACTTCTTCCTTATGCATCCTATGACAACTTACCAAAACATCATCACATCTTGCCTTCAACAATTTGCCTAAATTCTGGAAACCATATAAGTAATGATGCAAAGCAAAGGGCTCACATCACAATTACAACCTTTGAAAATAATGGAAACACCACAACACATATTTTCATCAATCTCACAACTTCCAACAAGAAGAGGATTGACATCAATAACAACACCAACTACCACCAATATCCCTCATTTTTATTGATGGAAACACTCACAATCATCCAATTATTGTTCCATAATCTCTCCTACTTTCACTTCAACAATAAAGGGATAAAGTCTTCACACAATTCTTCATTGTTTTCTCCTTTCTTTTTTCCCAACACCATTCTCACTTGAACCCTTGTTCTAACATACCTATTTTTTTTACAAAAACCAACATGCAACCTACTCCCTTTAAGAACTATACCACATTATTTGAGGAGACAAATGATATATATAGAACTTCTCCTCATGCATAGATACATTATCCCATGTATCTAGTTAGGAGGGGAAACAACCCTTATCTTCTCCCTAAGATATTCAAATTTATCTTTTGATAATTCCTTCGTGAATATGTTTTCAATCTAATCCTTTCTAGGAACATGTACTCCAATATAAATTCTTTCTCTATAGTTATTTCTCTTAGAAAGTGATATATGATATAAATATGTTTGACCCTTGAATGTGTCACTAGATTCTTTGAAATTTGTATAGCTTGTGTATTGTCACACATAATAACAATAGTCTTATCCTATATCACACCAATGTCCTAATTTTTTTTCACCTATGATGAGAAGAAGTTGCAACAATGTATTTAGCTTCTGGAGTGGATAAGGACACCAAGTCCTATTTCTTATTGAACCAAGAGACTAATTTGTCCCCTAAAAATTGCACTACCAATGGTGTTTCTAGAATCATCTGCATAACCACCCCGATCAACATTAGTGTAAGCCTTCAAAGAGAAATCAACATCCCTTCTATCCTTTAAACCATAATCTAGACTCCCCTTCAAATATCTAAATATTTTGTTGACATCCTTCTCATGAGATTGCTTAGGATTGGCTTGATATCTTGCAACCTAACACATTGTATATGTTACATCTTGACTAGAAGTAGTTAAATAGGTTAGTCCTCCAATCATAACCCTATAAAAAAATTTATCAAAAAAAGGAGAGTCCTCATCATTGCTCAAATTACGAGTAGCCAAGGGAATGCACAATGGTTTCAAATCATGCATACCAAACTTTTTCAATATTTCCAAAATATACTTAAATCCTAATAAATAGAGATGTCATCATATAGTTGAGAAAATGGAAGTCCAAGGAAGAAATAAACTCACCAATCATATAAATATTAAATTCCTTTTACATCTCCTCGACAAAACTCTTTCACACAACATCATATCCACCAAAGATGATGGCATCAACATACAAAACAAATATCAAAACTTGTCTTCCTCAACTATCATGTAAATATCTCTATTTGTAGTACATTTCTTGAAACCTTGTTGAAGTAATTATTTATTCAATCATGCATTCCAAGTCCTAAGGGATTTCTTGAGGTCATACGGAGCCTTTTTAAGTCTACAAACCATGTCCAAATCTTCTAACAACTAAAATCCAATAATATTCTCTATGTAGACCTCTTCTATATCACCATTCAACAAGTTTAATTATACATCCATCTAATAATTCTTTTAATTATTGTGAACAAAAAAGGAAAGAAACAACTTGATTGCCTCCATCCTATTGATTGAATAAAATTTTTCCTTAAATTAAATTCCTTCGATCTATGAATAGCCTTTGTAGACCATTTTTTTCATATTTATTAAAATTTTGATTAAGGTAAAACAAGTTTTGAAGGGACCTTATTTCATGTTACTTATCCTTCTTCATTTAGTTTGTTCTAGAATACCCATTTTGTTCCAATGAAATTCATGTTTACTGGTCTACGGGTCAATTCCCATGTCTGATATTTTTCAATCTGATTCAAAGCTTCTTGAATTTCTTGCAACCATCCTTTATCTTTACAAGAATCAACAAAGGTCTTAGATTTTATCTCTGACAGAAGATAAAGATTAACTTTTTCACTTGCCTTTGTGAATTTTTTCCTAGTTAGCACTCCTTCATTCTTGTTAGGTCAATGATCAATTATTTTGAATGATTCCTTTGAATGTATACTTTGTTGGAGTCTTGGGGGTTGTCTTTGGCACTTGTTTT
The DNA here is from genome assembly GCA_027943335.1 of Chamaecyparis obtusa. Classification (NCBI taxonomy): domain Eukaryota; kingdom Viridiplantae; phylum Streptophyta; class Pinopsida; order Cupressales; family Cupressaceae; genus Chamaecyparis; species Chamaecyparis obtusa. Next base: position 1,302,475 of record BSBK01001111.1, on the reverse strand, counting down.
TTTCTTTTATTTCCTCTATCTCTTATTCTTCTTCCATGTAGAGAGGTTCTTCAAGTTCATAGTCTTCAAGTGTTTGGCTTGATTCCATTCTTCATATGCTTTGACATTTTTACTTTTGACCATTCATATAAGCCTCTTGTTGTAGCATTTATAAGTCTTTCTTTTGGTTGAATAACCAAGAAAGATTCCTTGTTGTGCAGGATCCTCTACGCTTTGTGTCTTCTTCTTAGGCAGTTCCAATTTCTAATGGTGAGATTGTTGAGGCTATTGTGCCTCAAGTTATTATTGTGGTTTCTTCTCATGCTGATTTGGTTTCTAGTGTAGTGGTTGTGGAGGCTAGTCCATAGTATCACGTCCCTCCTATTATTTCTTCGAATGAGTGTGGAAATATACCCATGGTGTCTGTGTCCTTTGATAGTGCTATGGAAATCAATTCTGGTAGCTCCCTTACCGTCGTTGCCTCTGGGTTGGTCGGTTATGTTGACTTTCTTTCTCAATATGGGGATGTTCTAGCGATGGGCCTACTAGATTAGCAGGTTATTGTTGCTAAGGTTGAAGAGGGTTGTATTACTTTCAATGGAAAGAAATCTAAGACATTTATGCCTTCTTATGACATGACTCTGCATTCCCACAAGGGTGGAGCTAAAAGAAAATCTTAATGATTCCTTGTTTTGGGTGTTTGGCCTAGAGTTTCTCTGGTCCTTTCTTTGTCTTTTGGCTACTTCCAGGAGTTTTTTCCAGCATCTTTTGTTTCAGCTTCTAGGATCTTGTTGGTAAAACCCATTTTTAGTCTTGGTCTTGTTCTTCTTGTTTCATTGGGCTTTCATGGTATATCTTTAGTAATTCTTTTGTAAAGGGTTTTGGGTCCCTTCAAAACCTATTTTTGCATTATTCAAAAACCAATAAATATTCCTTCATCATATCTTGATTCAAACTTTTCCAAATATTCATCTCTTATGATCCAACATCTACTACTAAAAATCCCAAAATACTTAAGTTCAACAAGTCTCTCATATCATAGCTCATAGGGGGTCGTAAAGCTATTGACCCTTAGCTAAACTTTGTTTTAGATATAAAATAAACTATAAAGTTCTTATTTCCAATATACGTCAGGCATATTTGCATCTTCCATCATTGTTCTTTCCATTTCTCAAATTATTTTATTCTTCCTTTTTACTACCTCATTTTTTTGTGGGGTTCTAGGAGTTAACAGATTTCTCCTAATACCATGACCTTCACAATATTTCCAAAACTCATTTGACTTAAATTCACTTCCTCTATCAAATATTAAATATTTAATATTAGTGTCTAATTTATTCGCAACCAAAGCTTTAAACTTTTCTAGGGCTTCTAATTTTTTTCTTAAGTAGTTGAAGTCATCCAAGAATAATAATCAATGAGCAATATCAAGTACCTTTTATCATTGATTCATTTTCTTTTGGTAGGTCCAAAGAGATTATTATGCACCAATTCCAAAGGCTTAATAGAGAAACACCCCTTGCCCTTGAATTTTTTCATTATCGTCTTTACCAGTTGATATTCCCTACATAGAGAGCTATTAGGCTTGATTATCCTTGGCATGTCACTTACCGTGTGTGTAGGGTTGATCTCAACCACATTCTTGAAGTTGATTTGACCCATCCTTTAATTCCATATCTAACATTCACTGGTTTGAGCCATGAAATAGATCCTTCCTTTAGCTTCTTTTAGCTCACAAACATTACCATCAGCCCTAGTTCCTTCTACTACAAGTTTTATTCGGCTTCCTTTTCTGATCTCATAACCTTTGTCAAGAAATATGAGATTAAATTTCAATCTTGTGACATAAAAATTATGATTTCTCTTATTCTTAACAAATATTAATATTGTGCCTTTTCTAAATATTTGAGAAGATCCTTCACCAAACTTAACTGATCCTCCATTCCACTTCTTGAGCTTGATGAAATTTCCTTTATCACCACTCATGTAATGAGAATATCCAATGTCACTTGCCTATGCATTTTATTCCTCTTATGCATGGAAGGTAGTTGACACAATCATTGCTTTTTCACTGGCCTTATTAGATTGCAGGGTACCGGACATCTTACAATCCATGACATCATCCTTTTTATCATCAACTTTCACTGACATAAAAAGTGTTTCACCATTTGAATCATTTTGATCTTCATCTAATGAACAACTATTATCCATGGAATAAAGACCCTTTTTGAACTTCTCTCTATCACTACTATCTTCTAACTCTATAAAAGAACATTTAGAAGCAAAATGACCAATTCTACCATAATTAAAACATTTGAAAGGCAGATTTCCTTTGTACTTTCTAGTGCCTTTCTTTAACTTTCTTTTAAACTTTGGTTCAACATCATCAAAGCCATCAAGTACATCAACATCATTTTCCTTCTTAAAAATCTTAAATTTTGTCTCCCTTTTAGGAGCATCATTGTCAAACTCTCTCATTTCAAATGCAAATAAAGCACCATATAATTGGTCCCATGAATATTTATTCAAGTTATTTCTTTCCTCAGTAGTAGAAACCTTATGGATATAGATTTTAGGAAGACATATAATTATATGTTTCACAACATCTTCTTTCAATTATCCACCAATACCTCTAATTCCATGTTTACTACTTCATCTACATAACTAGCAAAGACTTCATCTTTTTTCATCTTTAGAGTTTCAAATTGGTTTTAAAAATTTCTATCTTCATTTCCTTCACCTTAACATCACCTTCATATATTTCACTGAGCTTATCCCAAATTTATCTAATGGTACTACAATGCATCACCTTCACTCACTAGTTTTGAATCTGTAAGTCCACTCAAAATTGTATTCCTTCCTTTACCATTATTTTCATATACCCTAATCTTTTCTAGATCTCTAGGAGGATCAACAAGAGGAGAATAACCATTGTATCGTCAAAAAATGGAAACACTTCCATTTAGGACTGGTTTATCCCTCCAAGTAGGTGATTTTGGGTCATGTCAAGTGCCTTGAATCGGTCATCGACTTAGATCTGGCTTTTTCCCCTGATTTTGCCCCCTTTTCCACTTTCTTTCTACATTTTTTTGGCATTCTGGACTGAGATCCTGAGATTTTTGACCTCAAGGTCAAGGTCGACCTCGACCCAAATCTAGGTCAAATTCAACCTTGACCTTGACCCTAGGTCCAAATTTCAAGGTTCCATGATTTTCAGATGTCGGGTTTTAGAAATAATTGTTTTCCTGCTTCTGGATCAGTTGTTTTGATCTCTGAAAGGGTAAACTCTTGAATTGCATTTAATCTAGGTTCATTTCTAGGGGTATGGGCCCAATGGGAATTTATTTCTTATATGTCGGCCTCTCTAGGAGTTTGTGCTCTAGATCTCTATAAAAGGAAGTCTTCCTCTCTCATTTCGATCCATCTCTTTTCATAATCTCTCAAGTACTTAAGCAAGCGAAATCAAGAAATCAAGAAGCAAGCAAGAAGGACAAGAAAATAATTCAAGCATTCATTCATCTTCAAGAATTCAAGCATTCAAGATCCAATTCATCAAGGAGATCCATTAGTAGTCATTGAAGGATTCAAGCTCTATGGAGCCCTCTTGTTGAAGATTTCTCCATCCACATTCATCCAAGCCTCTTCCTATTCCAAGATCCATTCAAGATTGGTGTTGAAGATCTAAGACAATTGATTTGAGACATCCTACATCCAATTCTACATTCATTTGGAGCATCCATACTTGTGGATTCAAGGATTCAAATCCTCCACAAGGGTTTCAACATAAGCAAGGTGAATTGTTCCATTTACTTTGTTTATCTCTGCAATTTCAATTCAATTTCAAGGTTAATTCCTAAATTGGGGTTTGACTAAGGAAAACCCCTCCACCCCAACAAACAAAACCATTTTTCTTGCAAGTATAGGTGCAGGACAATGAATATCAGTGCAAATCTGGATACCCTTTTCGCCGAGCTTCCAAGATTCGCGAACAGAATTTTCGTCGGAGCACTGCAAGTCAAGGTTAACTTTTCGGGGTAAGATCTTACCCCGCATTTGGGTCAAGGATGTCCTTCCTCAGAAAATAAAAATATTTTTTGGTTTTGTAGATCTCGTAGTTTTTATTGAAGATCACGAAAATAAATAGTTTCTGAGACCATCTAACAGGATTTTCAGCTGATTCTTTTTCGGAGGTAAGTACCTTTTATTTCTTCATTTCAATATTAGTCTTCTATATTTACTTTCCATATCATTAGAATTTCATGTATGTGTAAAATATTGGTTTTGGGGTCTCTTTTATGTGCAAACCATTGTTCTAGACCCCATTCCATATTTTATATCTTACAACCATATACGACAGAGTTCCAAAAAAACTCTAGTGACCTTAAATGTTCTTCCCTTCTTACTTTCCAAAGAAAAAATTTTGAACCATCAAACATAGGAGCCTTGTGAGATCCATTTCTTTCCATCTTGTACCTTCCTCAAGTGGTTAAGCTTACTCCAAATGAACATTGCTATGATAGCAATTTTTCAATACACCTAGAGAGTGGGGGTGAATGGGTCTATAACAATCTTAATCTATTCAATTGAATTCAAAAAGTATATAACTTTAATTAGTAGCAATGAAAGATAAATAAATCCACACTAATGCATAAGAGAACACCAAATTTATTTGGAGAACACAATCAGTGAAAAATTATAGTGAGAATAACTCACAATACATGAAAAATATTATAATGAAGCTCATTGCTAGACTTGTAGCCAATATTTTTATCTCAAAGCAAGATACAAATAAGTTGCTACAAAAATTCACTTTCTCAAAGAAAGATACAAATGACTACCTAAGGAGACTCACCGCCTTGGCACAAAATACACAAATTAAACTACAATATATAATCCTTCATTATACATCTTCTAACAGTCTCCTTAGTATGTAGATGCTTTTGGCATGATGCCTCATGCAATCATTCACCTATTCATCTCCACAACTTTCACTGCATACTTATGCTTCCTCAACCTCACATATTCCACACTCTTTGTAGTTGATTTCATCTTCTATGTATACATCCCATCAAGAAAAATTTTAATTACGTTAACCTAAAGCAAATGACCTAAACAAGTTGGCCTCACTAACATAATACAATGAAACTAGTCCAAACCAATAGGAGAGAACATAAGTATTTCTTATTACATCTTCCAATATAGAAACAAACATCAAAAATATTGGTGCACGTCCTAAAAATTCAGTAAAAAGGTAATCTATAGATGTAACATGCAGCACAACACTAGTAAGCCCAAAATCACAACATCAGTCTGAATTTACTCAATGTAGATCACTCTAATCAATAGCACAACCTTAAAACCACTCATTACACTCTCCAATATTGTTGTGGACCCTAAATGTAAAGCACAAGAAAGAGCATTAAACTTGTCAACCAAACACCCACAAGTTACATAGGAAACCAAGTTCAGATGTATTGTAACACCAAAGAAAATAACCAATACTATGTGGGCCACATAGAGATGTTCCTTAAACATCCAAAATCGCACCCAATCATATATTTCATTTTCTCAAGCTACCATAACCATTTTGATAAAGACATTCATACCTGAAAGTCTAGAAAATACAATTATGAAATACATCATAATAAACATGCTTATAATATACTTCATTACTTGAAATTGGAACTTAGATGCTACATAAACATTATAAGCATGTTGTCCAAGTTACAATATTAGAAACCTAATGCAGAGAAATGTGGAGCATTTTCTATATTAGTTCTATCAGACACCTAAAATAGTCAACACACTGCATACAACAAAAATATTTGTGCCAATAGTAGGAATCTAAAAAGATAGGAATGCAACATCCACAACACATATAGTCTATGTAATAAACTATAAGACCGTAGAATCAAATGCAAAGGAATGCAAAGCATTCTTGTAGATAGCCAACAAAGTTCTTATCCACAATTTTTCCCTTCAACATTCTCCAATGATCAAAACATCTCTGTAGCAACGATTGCGTATCCACGAGAAACAAAGATATACTACAATTGCCTATAACATCACACAACTATCTATTGGATATTGATAATACATTGGAGAGATTGTTGGATGTATTTAATATGTTTAATCACTACGTTATCATGTTGAGTAATGTTGGAATTACGGTTGTTATCATTTGTGTTTTGTCACTAATGTCAACATATGTTTCTATGAAAAGAACATGCTGGCTATTACAGTGTACGGAGATCATACAGATAATTCAAAATGTGCGAACATAGTTGTGTTTACAGGAAGCTGTTGTGATCTTATATCTAAGATCGCATGATGTAATATTGCATATTGGCTGAGCTATAGAAGATTTAGTGAAAATTGGTTACTGGACTGTGACAGTGGAAGCTGACGAAGTAAGTCTCTGATTTTTGGGTATATCTTACAGGCAATGAGGATTCAGTGTATGTGAGCTTAAGGGATGACAAATAGTGTACTGAAGAATGTTCGTTGATCTTAGCAAGGTACAAAAAGAAGGATGATGTCATTTGTGAAGTGTGTTTTGGAGAAGACCTATTTGGAAGCTACTTCAGAGTTGTAGCGTGTATCATGAATGGTGAGCATGGATTACGGATGGCAGTCCTTAATTATTGAATTGTAATTGTTGTATACTTGTTTTAGATACTGTGTGTATCTTAGCAAGGAGTTATGTAATTAATTGTATATTAGGAAACCTAATTGGCCGACCTAATTATTTATTTTGTAATAGGGTATATATGTAAGATCTTTTCTTTTGAAAAGAAACAATAGAATATATGTGATGTAAAAGAGGATTATGGAAGTTGTGAGCTTGTGTCTGCTGGATGTAGAGAAAAGAATAACTTATATACTTCATTGGAACTGATCAAGCAAATTCAGTTGTTATCGGACAGTTCAAAAATTGTGTATTTCTTTACATACGCTTGTGTTGTGAACAGTGAGTTCTGAAGGTGGACATAACCTTCTTTGGGGAGTGAGCCTAGGTAGTGAGCCTACTTCTTTTCTTGACTCCTAACAGGGTATGTCCTCTAACAAGGACTATGTACTGTAATGTTTTGATCAGCTCCTAACACGGCTAGATCTTCTAACAAGGATACTATACTCTCAGTACATCATTAGTGGGTGTTGATTCCCATGGGGGTTTTACCTTTAGCAAGGTTTCCTCGACAACAAATATTGTGTTAGCATTAATTATGTTCATTTGATTTGATATTGTTGCTATTTAAAGTTTAATAATCTTTTATACAACTGATTCAACCCCCCCCCCCCCCTCTCAATTGTATTGGTAGACTATTATTCCTAACACTATCAACACCAATTTCATGCTTCTAATCCTTGTCTTAATATTTCTAATCCTCATCTTTGTATGATATCATTTTTGCTACCAAAAATGAGCCTTCCTATCATATTTCATCTCAACCTCTAATCTTCAACACATCATTGTCAACACTAATGAGGGTTGACATCCAACCCTACACTACATCAGCATGATGGTAGTTCAAATTAGAAACACAATTGAACACCAATATCTCATAGCAATGATAGCATCAACCTATGAAACAACAACATTGAGAGGATGATGTCATAGCAAACCACAACCACATCACCAAAAACATCTTTACTTTCATCTTTACATATTTCATTGTAGACATCAACACTAAGTAGGTGGACATCCACAACAGTGAATTCCACCCATTATCAATCACCTACACAATCTTTTGGCTTTTGCATCCTATGAAAACTTACCAAAACATACTCACAACATGCCTTCCATAACTTCTACCTCCTGCATCCTATGACAACTTACCAAAACATTATCACACCCTTCCCTCAACAATCTCTCCACATTCTGACAACTATATCAACAATCACGCAAAGCAAAGGGTTGACATCAATGATGACACCAACTGCCAAGATACATACAAACAGACATGCATATGTATGTACATACATAAATAAACATAGATATATACACAAATACACATACATGTATATGTATGTATGTACATACACAAATACACATAGATGTATGTTTTTTTAGATGTGACCATTTTTTTGTTTTCTTTTGCCTATTAATATATTCTGTAAACCCGTATAATTCTCTCTTAACAATTTCACCTTTTAAGTTTTATTTTTCATTTCTCTTCTAGAGCCATAATTTATCCTTCTCTAGATTTTTCCTTCAATTCCTCTTCAACCTTATCCTTTTTCCTTAAGAAAAATATTTTCTCTTTTTTAAAATATATTATTAAGTTAAATCATTATCTTTTTATATTTATTCATCTGGTCTTCAAAATGTTTCTTCTCATCCATCCTAATTTTCCTTGTTCACTCTTTTTAATTTATATTGTTCATTAAGAATTTCATGTTTATGCTTTGATTTAGTGTCATTTCTTGGAATATGCATTTTATTGCACTATTATTTATCACATGGTCAAGTAGATCATTACAATAAATCCTAGAGGGTCAAAAACAAAGTATAGTGTCGCAAATTCACTCCCTCTAAAATTTTGCAGTCATTTTGGGCTTACTTTGGTGGTTTTTCACCATTCCCCAAATTCATGCCTGGTTATGCTCAACCCATGGCCATTTATGGAATCTTAGTACAAATCTTTGCTCACTAAATTTTATTTCATTCCAAAATGCCTTGACTATGACACTGAGATCCATTGACCTCATAGATTATAGCATCCAACATCATAGTCCAGCCATTGTTTGCCCCAAATTTAAAATTTCAACGACCACCTTTGCAATTAGTAGTTGATGTCATCCTTCTTCATAAATTAAACACAAAAAGGTGTAAGTTGTCTATAAATACAACTCCCTAGTCCATTCCTCATCTGAACATCTATCTAACCCAACTCTACATTATTATCACTCCAATTGAGTAAATCAAACATTTTCAAGTCAATCAAGGAGATATATGCAAACAAGCATTCAAGCATTTAGTTTCAACAATCTTGATCAAATTGGGTGTTCCTTCATCATTAACGCATGCTTTAAAACCTATCAAGAAACAAGAAGCTTTCTTTAGGGCTTCATGAAAAGGAATTTTTCATCAAAGGTAGATTTTGTTGATTCAAGCATTTCCTTTACGGTCTTCAAAATCTAACCTATCAGGCTTAAGCTCTCTTTCATCCAACATTGTTGTAGTGGAGGCAAAAACACCAACATAGCTTGTTTGACTTAGAAAATCCCCTATATAACACAACAATTTTTCCTCTTCCATGCTGGCAGGTTACAAATCTAAAAGCCAAAAGTTGTGAAATTATGTAGAGTAGACTAAGGCATATAGTTGTAGATTCAGAACATGCAAAATTTCTAGCTATGCCAATTTGCACACCAAACTAATACTTTTTTGTAGAATTTTAGAAGGAATGATCTATAGAACATCGTGATCTAAAATCTAAATTTATAGCTAATGGAAGCACCTCTAGGTCCAAGGTGCCTAACACATTTGTCTAACATTTTTAGCTCTAAATTTCCATAACATGTCCTCTACATCTTATTTCCAAATGTGGTGTTTTGTGTGGCTTTAAGTTATGTATCTATCTATTTATATTGAATCTTGTAAATTTTGCATCATTTTACCTAGCACTTGCATCTTCATATTCAATCATATAAAAACACACAAAAGGGAACAATTAATAAAAATACCCAACTCTCTTAGAGAATTGAGCCTAGATTTGATTATTTGTTCCCCTAATAAAATAATATCCCAAGATTTCAAATGGTCAATTTATAAGTTAAAGGTTTGTTTTTCTCCACATTTCATGTGTAAACCTTACATAGCTTGCATTATTTATAAGTTGGATGTTCATATTTGAGTTTAATTTCACAAAAGTCTATATTTAGAAGCATTAATTTTTGAATTCATCTATTATATTCTTGCATTAATTAATCTATCACCATTTTGTTAGCTCATATTGCTCAACTAGGTAGCTAATTGACCATATCATTTATATAGTTTAATCATTTTCTTAATGAGGCATATAAATATTGTCATCCAATATAATTGATTAATTGATTGTATCATCATTATCTACATGTGCAATACATTGTGTCAATTAATTAAAGGTATTTCAAGAAGAAACCAATCCCTTTACCTATGCCTCTAGTTATCCTTCTTTGTCAAACATATTTTTTTGGAGCTTGTACTTTGTTATGAGTTCCATAACCTATTGTTATGAATCTAATACTCTTGTTAGAAGAATCTATAGACTTATGGATTATCCTGGTTTAAATGCTAATGGTGTTGAGCCTAATTGTTATTGTATTCCTACCTAAGATATTGGGAGAATCATCTTCTCTTAATCCAACTCATATCTTACCTAACATTACTAAAAATCATTTCCCTCGTGCTTCTCATGATGAGGATGACCCTTCAATACAAGTGTCTTCAAAATTGATGAGGATTGACAAGCAATTAGAAAGTCTTCAATATCTTATGATTCAAGACCACTTGAATCGAGAGGCAATCCCCTTGATTAAGAATCTAAAGAAGTTGATATAAGGTGATGAATATGGTGTAGACGTTCTATATAGCATACCTCACATATGTATGAAAACACTGTGACTACAACCACTAGCATGGAAATGCATGGATGTTTTGTTTGTCCAACCAAGTCAATATATTAATGTATATGCCTACAATAATATCCAATGTTCATACATACACATCTTCCATCATGACAACCACTGCACAAAATGGTAATAAAATCCATGTTAGTAATGGGGTTATTCTTATCAATCAATATGATTATATCCCATCCTCAACCAATCTTACACGCATTTCTCAAAAGATGCATCAACCATTCACTACACCCACTTACCACAATGTTACACCTACCTTCAAGATTATACCTTTAAATCCTCCATCAAAATCCACCTTTACACAAACCAACCCACCCACTAATGCTACTATAAACCATTTATTGCAAAATGTTTCATCCTTGCAACAACAATTGGCGAACATGATCCCAGCTCAATCCATTATCCCTTCATCTACTACAAGTCGCCCACTTTCCATCATCATCCTTCAAACCCAACTCCCACAAAAAATCGAAGTCCCTCGTTTTAAGAAATAGAATGGAAAAGGTTACCCCCAAAGTCATATAAAAATGCTTTATCACTTTATGTGATGTCTTCTTTGACAAAAAACTCCTTTTAAAACACTTCCCTAGATCCTTATAAGAAAGTAATTTGGAATCGTTTTTCTCTTTTCCTAGTATTTCAATTGATACCTTTCAACAATTGGTGGATAAATTTTTGCAACATTTTCAAAAAACATTGGACCACAAGTTACATTGACTAATTTATTGCATTGTAAACAAGGTGGTATAGAGAAATTTGTTGAACACACCACAAGAGTGAGAGAGAGAGAGGGTGAATTGGTCTTAATCAAATCCTTAAACTTCTCTATGCCACAAACACATATTAATTCTATTTATCCAACTAACTATCAATACTATAGATATTATATGAATATCATATGTTATGCACTAATCAACACAACACAAGACTAAGAGAGAAGGTGAATTGGTCTTGATCAAATCCTTAAACTTTTCTATGCCAAAAACACATCAATTGTATTTATCTAGCAAACTATCAATACTATAGATATTATATGAATATCATGCGGTATGCACTAACCATAATAATGGATGTGTGTGTGTGTGTGTGTGTGTGTGCGTGCGTGTGTGTGTGTGTTAAAGGACTCTGCGATCCCAAGGTGAGTTAGGCTTGTAGAGTCTTTTCGGCTCAGCGGGCTGACTCGGTCGAGTCCTACAGGACTTGCAAAGTTCACAGACTCAATGGACTCAACGAGTCCCATCATGCAGACTTTGTTCCATCCTGCATAAAGCAAAAAGCAAAAAACATTTTTTTTAAATTATTTTTAAGCATTCTTTTTGTTATATTTTAGTTTGTCTTGATATCTTCCATGACTTTGCTTATATTGCAATTGGTCATCTAGCCAGCAATATCATTCACTAAGATTCCATTGTCCTCATTTTAGTCTTCATATACTATCACCTTGCTCACATTGGAAACTTGGTAACAAGAAAAAGCTAAGATTCGGGTGATCACAAAAATTTGTTTGGATTTGAGCTAATGGCCTATGGGGATTATTATATCTTTATTGCTAGAAAGATATTGGGTTTGGAGAGGAAGGCAATCGAATTGCTAGTGGATACAGCATCAAATAAGGAGGCTAAAGATGAGGCGTCAATGGGGCTTCATCAAATGCACCTCATATGTTGAGACTCCTATTGAGGATGATATTGTTTAAGAAAAAAACAATGGCCTTAGTCTTCTAGGCTCTAGCTTTTATTTTGATATATATTTTGAACTTTTGATTCCATGGTTTTCATATTCCATGAATATTGTAGACTTTTGATACAGACATTATTTATATTTCAAATTTCTAAAAAAAAATTGATAGAAAAAGCAGCAAGAGTGTGCTCGCCCGTGGACAGGGAAGACTAAGAGCACATTAACAACACTAGCTTCATAGCAAATAATCAGTAGAGTAATAGTGTCCAGTTTGCCTCTATCAAAAACAAGTTTGAAGATCCTTAACAAAAAGAACAAACCAGAGTTGTAGTTTAACCAAAACATCTTGAACATAGTAACAGTAAACTACCTCGCAGGGCTAAACCAAAGACTTAAATACTTAACCATATAACAAAAAAACACAAAATAAAAACTGGGACCCAATGGCCCGAAACAAGACAAAATCATCATGGCACCAACAACAGTTAGGTCCTCTCACCCACCCTCTTGGACATCAAGGTGGTAGCCCATTCTTCCCGCAAAAACAAGAAGAGGTCTATGGTGTCCTCATCAGCTTCCAGCTTACCACCAACAATCTTCTCCTGCACATTACACAGAGTCACACCTGACGCGTGCATCACTTTAAGGAAAAATTTATTAGAGTCAACGATGCGGGCCTTGATTTCCTTCATATCCTGCTTGAGACCAAGTATCTCCTTGTCCAGCTCAATGAATTTATGCTTGAGTGATCCTTTGAACCTACCATTCCCAGCCACAGCCATGGTAGTGTGCTCAGTGTGGGGGGAGTTGACCTACTAAGTGTGGGGAGAGGGCGGGGTCGGGGTATTGCTGCGAGGGATTTCATTCACCACGGGCGAGGGATTAAAAGGAGGAACGCTACCAGACCTGGGAGAGCTCAAATGCTCAGCCGAGGAGCCCTTAATCAACCCAGAGGAGCCAGAAGTATCCATATCCTCTAAAAGCATCTTGTCCTCAAAGATCATTTTCCTAAGTCGTCTTTTACATTTTTCTTTGGAAATTATGTTGGAGCACCGCTAAACAGTACCACCCATTTCAACCTCCGACCTCACTTGATTGCCCAACTTTTTCGATTTCTTAAGCCTCTTCTCAGTTTCAAGGGTGCTATCATCCACCCTCTTATCGTTTGCTTCCAGGGACTCAGAAACATGGAACTCCTCTAAATCCTCTGAACTTTTGAAGGGGTTCTGCACACACCTCTTGCGGCCCTTGCCATCATGTGGGATAAGGTTAGTCTTCTAGATGGACTGGGAGGGGGATTGAGAGGGGTTATTAGCTCCCGAAGGACCAACGTCTGGGGTGATATCCGTGATAATTAGGGGAGGTTGAGGCAGGGGGCAAATGGCTTTGTGGAAATTGTACAAACAAAGTAAAAGGCCTTGGTGTAGGATGGGAATCGGCTTCTCAGGGTTTTTGTTCTCTTTTATGTCCAGGATGTTGCTTTCCAACGAGTGGAGGAGGTAGAACGGGATGGAAATAGGGTCTCTATTCCTAATATGATTAAAGAATGGTAGGTGATAGTAGTAAAAGACAATAAATTTGCCCTCTAAAGTGAAATACTTCATGATAACATGACAAACCTTAGGCCAAAAATCGAGGAAGAGCTCACAGTTGAAACCTACAAACTTTTTAACGGGCATTTCTCTAGGCCTGAAGAATTGGTTGAGACTAGTCATGTCCGGCATTCAGCTGGTTTTCTTGTATTTCCTTCCCTCCGTCGAGAGCCTCATCACTTTGCCAATGACTTCTTCGTTGATTTGAAAGTGGATGCCCCCAACAGACACCTTTATGTTGTTCCATGAGGACACAAATTGCTTAGAAATTTGTTCATCATGGCCACCCTTCATTCTTTCCATAAAACCCCAAATGTCATTGTCTTTGCAGTAGTGAATAACCAGATGATCACAAGTGAAATCCTCTTTGATTTTGTCAGGTTCAATGCATAGAGTTTACCACCCATCTTGACCGGACTTGTTTCCACAGCAGCCGCCTTCTGAAAATTACAGAACCGAGCTTTGCACGCCAAGGCATAAAACAATGCTTTTTGAATTAACTGCTTAATGCGAATTTTGCTCATAAAAGGTATGGGTTGGGTGATCTTTGGGGAAACAAGCCTCGTACGACGAAATCTAGTGGCTCTCCAAGCGTAATAATTAGAAGTTAAGCCATTTTTGCCATTAATGTCCTTGGTAGTCGAAATGACCTGCTGATGTGGACAACCTCCATTCCACACGTAATCTCTCAAAGGGCAATTATGAACCTTTATTAAATTTTGCGCATACATAGTCATAACGATTATTATCATCATATTAAGTCAACACAGAAGCTTGGTGGGGCCCTCAACAATTCTATTAGCAATGCGACCCATTTTAAACATTACTAGTGTCGTGTTTTTCCCGTTCGATTAGCCGCTGGGTCTCCTTTAGGAGTGTACTAATCTCCTCCCAACTGACCACCCTAGTTTCTTTGAGCCCAATACCAGCCATAGAATCAGTCACCGAGTTACCTTCCCTGTAGGTATGGTAAATGATAGTGCTCTGGAAGTTGTTGAGAAGCTCCCGAATTTCCACAATGATGGTGTTCACCTGCCACCCCGCATTCAACCTTCGGTTAATAGCCTCCACAATTACTTTGGAGTCCCCCTCGATCATCAACAACTTGATATTCTTAAAGATGGAAAATTTTATACCCCATAGAAGAGTCGTGCCTCAGCTTGGTCAACAGTATTGTTTCTGAGCGAACCAGCATAAGCCAAAAGGCAAGAACCATTGTGATCCCGTAGCACTCACCCCCACCCTAGGCAAGATTGTTCGCCGCCCCATCAAAGTTTGATTTGATCCAGCCAACGGGCGCGGCACCCCAACGAGTAGCATTCCGGGCCATCAACTTGGAGTTCTCAAACCTAGTGAAGTCGGCCAACAAGTTCCAATTGTCAGCAGTTTTGATCTCCAAGGCTGAAGCGGGTGCAAAGGGAAGTTTCCAATTAGCTGAGGCAACATTCTCACATAGGAGCTTGGTGCCCAAACGGAGAGAGGCCTTAGGCGGGGAATCGGTCTCCCTGAAGATCATGTTGTTCCTTTCTTTCTAGATAGTCCAGCAAAGGTGCGGGGGGAGTAAGCGTCATAGGAGCTGGAGGAGGGGGTGATTGGAAGGGGATCACCAAACAGTAAACTGGTGGACATCCTCCCCAAGGACCCAGGGGATCCCCAGTTTTCCAATAACTCCCTACCAAATACTAGCAGAGTAGTCATAGGGTATGAATAGGTGGTTCACAATTTCCTCCTTTTGCAGAGGACACATCTGCTGGCCAGGGAGAACCCTATTTTTATAAGGTTGTCATGGGTTAACACTTTGCCATGAATGAGCGTCCACCAGAAGAAGTTGATTTTCGGAGTGAGGTGAGGGATCCACACATTTTTCCAATCTCTAGGGTTGTTCTCCTCCTTTAGAAGTAGGTTGTCAGCATTCTTGACCGAGAAGGTTTCCACTTGGGTGGGGGCCCAAATGATAGAGTCCTGGCCATTAATTCCAGGAATTCTGAAATTTCCCAAAATTTCCATAAGTTCATTAGCCAAGTGTTCCAACTCAAGTCTATTCCTAACAAGGTACGCTACATTTTTCCATCGACCTCCAGTCATGTAGTTGTAGGTTCTATCACCAAGGATAGGCCTGAGGTAGGCCATGAGGGGACCAAATTGCCCAGCAAGGGTAGTGTAATTCTAGATCCATGAGTCATGCCAAAATCGGATGGATCATCCATTCCTGAGTTGCCAGAAGGCACCCTTAGAAAGCATGGTTTTGCATTTGCAAATATTCGCCCAAAGTTTGGAACCATGGGGAAGGTCATTGTCTTGGTACATCATCCCATACGGGTTCCCTTGAAGGTACGTAGCTTCCATGATTTTACACCAATCCGCTTTTCTTTCTATAAGCTTCCATGCCACTTTCGTGGTGAGGGCTCTGTTCAGCATGCCAATTCTCCTAAGTCTCAAATCCTCCCAGTCTTTTAGGAAGACAAACAGTTTCCTAATAGACCAAGCACATCCTCTTTTTCTCTTCAGAGCCAGCCCACAGAAATGTTCTTTGAATCTTTTCAAGCCTATCAGCCATGTAGCTTTTGATCTTGAAGAGGGGCAAAAAGTAAATAGGTATCCCCTGGAGAGTAGAAGCCACCAGTTGGAGTTTACCAACATTGCTCGAGATCTTCCCTTTCTAGCCAGCAAGTTTTCTTTGGGTTCTCTCCAGAATGGAATTCCAAAATTCTTGAGAGACCTCTTTGATAGTGAGAGGGAGGCCTAGGTAGGTGGAGGGTACCGAAGCCGACTGACAACCCAGGATTTGAAGCACTCTAGTTTGAGTCTCAATAGGGGTGTTAAAGAAGAAAAGTCTTCTTTTCTGGTAGTTGATGCACTGCCCCAAGGCCATAGCATAAGTCTCCAACAAATTCTTCCACTGTCTAGCTTCAATCACCGAAGAGTACCCAAAAAGGAAAGTATCATCCACAAATTGTTCTAGGACAGCTTGCTACAGAGTGGAAGCTGGTTTGACACCTTTTATTCTTCCCATGGAAGAGAGCACAGTCAGATTCTTGCTAAGAACTTCAACCACCATAATGAACAGATAGGGGGAGAGGGGGTCTCCCTGTCTAAGTCCTTTTTCAGGTTGAAAGAAGCCCCCCGAGGAGCCATTGACCAACACAGAGAAACTAACAGGTTGTGAACATTCTTGAATAATGCGAATAACCTTATCATTAAAGCCCATTCTACTAAGAATTTTTAGAAGGACCAATTAACTTTATCATAAGCCTTAGAATTATCAAGTTTGAAGGTCATACCTAGTGCTTTGCTCCTGTCCATGGAGTGAATAATTTCATGTGTGGATATGGCAGCATCTAAGATTTGCCTTCCTGACACAAAACCTTTCTGAGTAAGGCTGATCAGTTTGTCCAAAAGGGGCTTCAGTCTGTTAGCCAGAATCTTAGTGAGGATCTTATAGAACGTGTTGCACATACTGATAGATCTGAAGTCCAACATAGAGGTAGGGTTGTCATTCTTAGGGACCAACACAATATAGGTCTTGTTATGATGTTTCAGCAGCCTCCCCATTTTGAAGAAGTCTCTGGCAGCACGGGAAACTTTGAGGCCAACAATATCCCAATAATCTTGAAAGGTCAAGGGGAAACCATCAGCGCCCGGTGCTTTGTAGGCACCCATATAAAAGACAACCGCTTTGACCTCCTCATCAGAGAATCACCCCGTCAGACGATCATTGTCAATGTGAGTAACAGCACATTGGATGTGTTCGAGGAGCTGGTCCTAGACGTTGACTGGGCACATGTGTCCAGCATTAGAGTATAACCCTATGAAGTAATTAGCCACAACATGACTAATTTTGTCCTTCTTAGTAACTTCATTCCCCCTATCATCCCTAATGGTGTTAATGGTATTTCTTCTTTTGTGGTTGCTAGCAAATCTATGAAAGAAGGTCGTGTTTCGGTCTCCTTCCGTAAGCCACTGTATCCTAGATCTCTATTTCCTGTAGATTTCTTCCCTTTTCAAGGCTTCCTGCCACTTGTGTCTTGCCTTTTCCTCCTCAATTTGAAGTTGGGGGTTGATATTCCCAGCAGCAAGCTGGGCTTGGAGGGAATCCAAAGTCCCTGTAAGCTCTTTTTTATCCTTGAAGAAGTCACCAAAATTATGTTTGCTCCAACCTTTGACCTCTCTTCTGATGATTTCCAACTTTTGAGCAATCCTAAACATGGCAGTTCCCTTAATAGGGGTCACCCACCAAAATTTCACTTGGTCTCTGAACGAGGGGTGGCAGCAATCACATAATCTCAAATCTGAAGGGAGCCAGACCAATCCTAGGAGAGTATAACCAGTAGAGGAGGAGAGGGTTATGATCAGAGGTAGTTTTGGGGAGGGAAGACAAAGTGGAGGTCAAGCACAAGTCCCAGGAGGAGTTGGCCAAAACCTGGTCCAATCGCACTTGGATGAGATGGGAGCTTTTCCTATTGTTGGACCAAGTAAAGGGATTTCCTTTCAGGTCGATGTCCAGGAGACCTAAATAAGATGAAGTCTGTGAGGTCCCCCATACTATCAAAGTAGTCCATTAGACCTCCGTGTTTTTCCGAGGGATAGAGGGGGGTGTTAAGTCACCAACCACCATATACTTAGCAGAAGTGCCCTGATCCATGCAGTTGATAATTTCCTTCCAGAGAGACATCTTGCCAGTTTGGGTGTTGGGAGCATAGATATTGAGCAAGTGCCAAACCAGTTGTTTCTTTCTAAAGGTAACAACGAGGAAATTCAGAGAGAAGCAAAGCGGTTCTCCTTCAATAGTGTTGGGGTTCCAGAGAGTGGCAATGCCACCTGAGGCACTAGAGGCCTCAGAGTAGAGAAACTCGGCACCTGGCCAGAGATTGCCAGCAAGGGAGGCGAAATTATTGTAGGACATCTTAACCTCTTGGATGAGCAGAATATCCAACTTGTGAGCAAAAATGTATTGTTTAACAAGTTTTAAAAATAAGAAATGATTTTTCTAAATTGTTATTTAGTATCTAGCTTAACAATTAACTTATTTCCTTCAGAAATCCACATTTATACTTATGTCATCAATGTAAACTTGTGTATGTGCAAAGTACCTTCTATTTATCTCAATTCTTCTCTTTGATGTTAATTGACTGAATGATGCATGAAAAAGGTTTTAAATCCTTAAAAATCTTTGAATTTCTTGGGTATTTTAATTTGCCGAGTTGGGACGCTAAGTTAGAGTCCGAGCCCAAATCCAACTTGTCGAGTCTGAGGCTTGTAACTATGGTTATGATTGCAAGGTTCAAATTTAGGATTACCCAATTTGAAGAGATATTTTACTTGGTAAAATGTATCCCTAACCCTAATTTATTTCTAGATAATTTTTAGGGCAAATTCAAGGTCAAATTAAGAAGAGGACATTACCCACAATCAATATTTATTTTACAATGTTTTGAGTTTGTGTGGTACCTTTGCATGAGGTTTCATAATAACCAGCAATTAAAAAGTGTTAGATTCTCTTTCCACTTCCTACAAAATCTACATGTTTAAAAAGTCCTCAAAATCTTGATTCGTTTCTTTCATCTCAACTCACTATTATAATTCTACTCCGAAAATAATTTTATTGGTTTTAAAAATATTTTATTTTATTCAAAAAAAAAAGTTTAATTTTTTTTTATGAAAACTGAATGAATGCATGGGTGCGTGTGTGAGTCATGGATAAATATAGATGGGTGGGAGAATAAGTGAATAAATAACAAGTATCTTTAAAAACTATTATGAATACCATAATAATAATGGCTAAAAATTTAGATCACCATTTAACTATTATATATTTTTTAACAATTTAAATATTATATACTTTTTAAGAGATTATGCCCAACATAGTGACCTTTGTAGTTTGAATTTGGGTATTGCCCACTTGTAGAGACCCACACCAACCAGACTTTCTGTAAGTAACAAAACTTCTTCTGTTATAGATGGGCACTTTATAGTCAATGAAAGAGAAATACTAAAATATAATTTAGAGTTACTAAAATGACAAGAGAGGAATTGCGGATATAAGAAACTCTTAATAAAAACTTAAGGATTTTGGGAATGACCCTGCAACACAGTGGTAAGCTGTGAGTCTATCATCCGAGAGGTCTTGGATTCAAGTCTGCTTAAGCCCCATGTTGTTCTGGCTTCGACTCATTTCCAAACAAAAAACTTTAGAATTTTACTTGTAACCATGCATTCAGCAATCAAGCATCTAAATATAACAAATTTATCAATGATGAACTGCATTAACACAAATACTATTATTAAATCATTTGTACATTTATAAGATAAGGAAGGCAAGTGACTGATTAATCCCTAGAATTACACGCTACCAAACAACTAATTTATAATAATATTTATTAATAATTAGTTGCTTTTAGGCAAATGGGGGATCCATTTTGTAACCATACTTCTCTTTTCAAACATTCGCCACTTCTAAGAAGCATGAAAGGCCAATTTGTACAGAATTTACAGTACAAAAAATAATTGATTTAGTACAACTTTTAAGAAGAATGAATAATTGATTTTAATGATGTTCATGAGATTAAACAGTTTACGAAATCCAGGGAACATCTTTAATTTATCTTCACTCTTTTTGATGTCCGAGTGTCTATTATCCGTCTGATTAATCCTACCATCCTCCTCAAATAACTGATACATGTTATCAACCTTCAGAAAGTCTACAAATAACTCATACGTATTATCAATCTTCAAGAAAATTTGCAGTGAAAAACTGTGTTTCTTCAACTCTGTTTCTGCAGTTTTGGACTACAAGCACACAAACATTTTAATTGGTCCCAAAATATATTTACAGTTGAAATATACGAGAAAAAGGTAAATTCTTAATCCTAGGCTTCTAACCTGCTGCAATATATACCTCAAGTTTTTAAAGCGATTTGTATTGTTCGATCAAACGAGATGCATGTAGACGAGAAGTTGGAGTGATCGAACACCCAAGTTGTTGCAGATATGCAATCTGTAACCATTCAACAGAGCTGGTTTAGATAATGATTATTTATATAACTGCACGATTGATGCTACATATTAATGGACTAAGAAAACTAAAATTTGATCAGGCTATAAACTTGAATGTTCAACAAAAACCATTTTGTGCTATTGGACTGAGTAAATTGGTCTTGTGCAAAATGGTTTGTTTATAAGAGATTTCCACTCTTAATCCTTTTTCCACTTCTAACAGACACGTCTTAAACTATGAACTGTACAGCCAAACTTAGTTGTATACGACATAAAAAACAAACAAAACTGCATGGAAGAAAATGTTTCCGCCTCTCACAAACCATGTAATCACTCCAACCAGCATGGCAATTTGAAGAAAAAGATTCAAAATTAATTAATATCATAGTAGTGTAGTGTTCTAAAGTAACAAGGTAAAGAAATTTTTTAAAAATAAAAGATCTAGTATAACAAAACTACTTTATATTATATAAAATTCAATCATTATGATGATGAATTTCTTGTAGGCTATGTCATATAAGAGAAATGGCTATCCAGCAACTAAAATGCATTAAGTATCTACTATAATGTATTTATAACGTATCAAAGGTATTAATGTCTTGGTGTATTTTACATGCTAGATAGTAATGCCTCCTATGAGAAGAGTTTTAAGATCTCTTTTAAGGAGCAGGAAGTCTCATGAAGTCAAAAAGAAATTTTCTACAAAATAAATTAGAACTTTTTCATAGATATAACAGCTCTTACTTTTAAGAACTGTTGATTTGAGTAGGTAGAAAAGGTGGGGGTTTAGAAATTGCTCCACCAGCTTGAACTATTTTTTCTACCACTTGTTTTCTATATTAATCAGCAGCAAAACAAGGGTGCTAACCCTTACAAAACCTGACTTCATTGTCTAGGGAGTTGAGCCCAGAAAATCCCTTTATTATAATTTATTAAATATTATAAAGTGATTATAATAATCACTTTTTTATGTCCAAGGAGTTGAGCTTAATTGGTTAAAAACATTGGGTTTTCATTGTGGAGACTCAAGCTCAAATCTTCATAGGGACATCTTATTATGACTCTTGATCTTCTTAGTTGACTTATGGTTTCTAGTTTGTTTGCTCGAAAGGAGTTGCTATTTGTAAACAATTTCTAATATAAAAAAAATAATCACTTTTTTTTTATTATTTTATTAACACCTAGCTTAGGAAATAATTAAATTATTTACAATTTATTCACAACTCACTTATCTGGACCCCAATCTAAATTATGTCTAATGGCACCTATCCATCGATGTTGTCTGACAACTACGAGCTAACTTGTAGTCTTCTAAAATTTAGGAACTCTCCTAAAAAATAGAAACTAAACCAAAAGACTCCAAGCTGATCCCAAAGGTCTCCTGATGCGTCCTGGTCAACTCCCAGTCCATCCCTAAAAAATAGGGATTCCTCTTAAAATCTAGGATACTATCCCAAACTAGCCAAACAGGCTCATAAAGCCCTGATATGTATCCATAAGCCCTAAATGGGTCCCCTATGCAAATCTACTGGCCTACGGGAACCACATAATAGGCCAACCTCAACAGTTAACTGACATGCCTAAGCAAGGGACATTAGAGTCTGCCCTCCCCAAGTTTGCTTGTCCTCAAGCAACCTTAATCCCAAGTGCTGCAAAATGTGCTCACTCTCCCATGTAGCATCCTCCACCAACAAATCCTTCCACTTAACCAAATATTCCCTGATAACTCTCCTCCTCAATCTCCTCTCATGTGTATTAACAATAACCTCAAGGACCAAAATCAACTTCCCCTCCACATCAAGAGGTGGTAACACTATAGAAGGTATCACATTATACCCAATCGCCTTCTTGAGGCAAGACACATGGAAGACATTATGCACCTAGCTTTCAACTAGTAACTCCAACTCATAAGCCACCTCACCGACATGTCTGATGACCCTGAATGGTCCATAATAACGTGACTTAAGCTTCTCGGCTCCACTCTTCCTAAGAATGGAGAGTTTGTAGGGCTGCAGCATACGATATACCATGTCACCCACCTCAAATGAACGTATAGTAGGAAAAATTACAAAACAAAAAACTCGCTAAGGCCTTAAAAAAAATTTCGGGAAAAACTTGCTCAATTTTCGGCAAAAAACTCGGGAACTTAAAAATTTGCTTAAATTTAATTAGAAATGCATTTTTTTTTGCAAATTTCAATGAGAAGATGCATCCGATGACTCAATAAATGAGAACATAAAAAAAAAAAACAAGCTGAGTCTAGATATATTTAAACGCAAAGTGGGTACAAAATTGCATTCTCATGAGGAATGTTGATGGCTAGAAGAAAAATAGTAAATAGTTTTTGTAAAACTAAAAGTAAAAACATCATTACAATTATATTTTTTTCTTCCCATCTCTAGTAAAAACTAAGGTAGAGGTAGAACTAGAGGGTCTAGTTGTTATATGGAGCATAATCAGACCCACAGGTTAATGTTTTCCCACTTTTATCGATGCAATTTCCCCCCAGATTTTTCAACAGGGGCTTGGGGACAGCGCCCCCAAGATGGGGTAAGGGGTAGCATGCTTTGCCGGGTCCAAAAATGACTTTTATTATTGTACAAAGGCATCGGGAGTTATTTTTCGGCAAATTCTAAGTGAACAAATGAGAAATAAAATTGATTGGAGGGTGCTTTTTAGCCTTTAAACATTGGAATGAGACTACGGCTGAGTTTTTAAGTCGAACTCACCAAGTTTTTGGCAAAAAGTCGGCAAGTAATCAGCGAGTTTTTGGGGCGAGTAAAAGTCAGAAAAACTCGTAGAACCAAAAAACTTCGTGAGTTTTTGCAACTCACCGAGTACTCTGCGAGTTTTCCATCTATGATTAAATGCTCAAACTTGCGTTGATCAACATACTATTTCTATTGATTCTAATGTTTTTGAATGTTCTCACTCAAGACCCTCATGATGTCATAGCTATCCTGTAAGAGATCCTTGACACTAGGTAATCTACTGTCGCCAAAAAGAAAGTCCAAAAAGCTAGGCGCATCATATCCAATCAATGCCATCAAGGGTGACATCTGAATGGAAATGTGGTAGGTTGTGTTATAGCGATACTCGCAAAGATATAACCACCTAACCCATGCCTTTTGCTGCCCCAATGTATAATTCCGAAGGTATCCCTCCACCCATATATTAACATTCTCTAATTCACCATTTGTCTGGGGGTGGTAGATAGTGCTCAGAGTTAGCTCAATGCCACTAAGCCTAAACAACTCTTGCCAAAAATGACTCATGAACCTACTATCCTTGTCACTAACTATGCTCCTCGCCAACCCATGAAGTCGGAATACCTCCTGGAAGGACAAATCTACCACCTGTACTATTGTGTATGTAGTGGTGATCGAAAAGAAGTGTGCAAATTTATTAAGTCTATCCACCACAACATAGATGCAATTTTTGCCTTGGCATTTGGGCAAGCTCCTAATAAAGTCCATCGAAATACACTACCACTTCCTACTCATAATGGGTGAGGGATGCAATAAACCTACATGAAAAGTGTGCTCATGTTTATTCTACTCGAAGATAGGGCACTCTCGTACATATCTGATGACCTCTGACTCAAGCCCTTTCCAAGTGAATCTCTTGCGCATCTGCCTGTATCTCTTAAAGTACCCTGGATGTCCAACCATAGGTGCATCATGAAAAGCACGCAATATCTATCTCTTCATTTTCGATCCTGGTCCTAAAAAGATCCAACCCTTGTATATGATGAGATCATTTACAACTATATATCTGTCATCTTGTAATGTCCCATCAATAATACCAGTAGCCCATGTGTCCTTAGCATACTCGCTAGAAATCAAACCTTGCCAATCATCTGCAATCTCTTCAATAAAACACAAGTGGGGTCTCCTTGAGAAGGCATCAGCAACAATATTCTTCTTCCCCTTCATATAAGCAATATCCAAATCGTAAGCTTGGAGCTTATTGACCCATTTTTTATGACGATCGTTGAGATCCCGCTAAGTTAGGAAATGTTTCAAGTTGTTATGATATGTTTGTACTACAAATTTGTTGCCCACAAAGTACTAAGTAAACTTAGCCAATGCATGCATGATGCTAACATTTCCTTGTCATAAATGTTGTAACACCTCTCTGGCCCCCTCAATTTCAAAATCTCAAATGCTAAGGGGTGCTTGTCCTGCATAAGCACTGCACCAAGTCCCTCATCTACAGCATCACACTGTAACTCAAAGGGCCCAGTGAAATATGGTAATGCAAGTACTGAGCACGAGCTCATCAACTGCTTGAACTGATCAAAACACTGTTGCAACTCCTCAATCCAAATGTAATCCCCTTCATTCATCAAATCTGTGAGAGGTGTTGCATGCTATGAAAACCCCTTAACAAAGCCTCTATAGAAACCGCATAAACCAAAAAAAACCTTAAGTTGTGTGAGATTCTTGGGTGGGAGTCTATCAACAATAGCTCGGATCAACTCTAACTCCCCCTACACCAATAATATGCCCCAAATAGAGAAACTATGTCATCCCAAACTTGCACTTGGACTCTTTGGCATATACAAGGACACCCTCTCTAACATGTCTAACACCTCCAAGTGTCTCAAGCATAGTTCTTGAACTCTCCAGGACCCTCTAAGTCCTAGCGAGTCTCGAGTCAAGTGACCCTAGCCGACTCCCAAGGGTCCTGGACTCTCCACGAATTCATTCTAGGCGAGAATCACTAGAAATTGGTTTTTTGCCAAGTATTGACGAGTCTTGCTTGTTTTTTGTTGAGTTTTGAGTCGGGTCAACCTTGCTAAATCTGCACCAAGTCCAAGTCCAAGAACTATGGTCTCCAGTGCTCCCCCAAGACCGATTGATCACCAAAATGTCATTGGAGAAGATCAAAACAAACCTCTGCAACTGATGTTGAAACACCTTGCTCATACAAGACTGGAATATGGTTGATGCATTGATTAGGTTGAATGTCATAACTAGGAACTCGAAATGCCCACTATTAGATCGGAATGTTGTCTTCTCCACATCCTCCTCTCTCATTTGTATCTAATGGTAACCAAACCTCAAGTCGATCTTAGAGAAGTAACAAGCCTAGTGCAACTCATCAATCAACTCATCTATCCGGGGTATGGGATGTCTGTTCTTTATTGTCTTCTTATTCATGGCTCGATAGTCTATGCACATTAGTAGAGTCTCATCCTTCTTAACTAACACATCGGCAAATGCAAATGGGCTCTTACTAGGTCTAATATGCCCCATATCAAGCAACTCCTTCATTGTCTTCTCTATCTTGTCCTTGGGTCACCCCTCTTGCATCAGCACCGCACCAAATCCCTCTCTTAAAGCATCACATATAACTCAAAGGGGCTAATGAAATCCGTCTATGCATGTGTTGGGCATGAGCTCATCACCTGCTTGAACTAATCAAAACATTTTTGTGCCTCCATAGTCAAAATAAAAGCCCCTTTCTTCGTCAAATTTGTGAGAGGTGTTGCCCGCTATGAAAACCCCTTCACAAAGTGGCTATAGAAACCACATAACCCAAAAAAATCCCTTAAACTGTGTGAGATTCTTGGGTGGGCAAAATCAGCAATAACTTGAATCTTCTCCAAATCAACTTTGACTCCCTCTACATTGATAATATGCCCCAAATAGGGCAACTTTGTCATCCCGAGCTCACACATGGACTCCTTGGCATACAAGGACTCCCTCTCCAAAATGTCTAACACCTCCTCCAAGTGTCTCAAGTGCTCCCCCCAAGACCAGCAAAACACCAAAATGTCATCAAAGAAGACCAAAACAAACCTCTGCAACTGATGCCGAAACACCTTGTTCATACAAGACTGGAATATGGTTGGTGTATTGGTCAAGCTGAATGGCATAACTAGAAACTCGAAATGCCCACAGCGACATTGGAATATTGTCTTCTCCACATCCTCCTCTCATTCATACCTGATGGTAACCAGACCTCAAGTCCATCCTAAAGAAGTAACAAGGCCCATGCAGCTCATCAATCAACTCATTTATGCGGGGTATGGGATACCTGTTCTTTATTGCCTTCTTATTTAGGGCTCAGTAGTCTATGCACATGGGTAGAGTCCCATCATTCTTAATTAACACAACTACAGATGCAAATGGGCTCTTACTAGGTCTGATATGCCCCATAATGAGAAACTCCTTTATTGTCTTCTCTATCTTGTCCTTGAGTCACTTGGGGTGTTTGTATGGGGTGATGATATGGGTTTTACACCCTCTAACTCAATCATGTGCTCAATACCCTTGTTTGGTGGTCTACCTGGTGGAAAGTCACTAAACACCTTATTGTGTTTAGTCAATATATCTTGAATCTGTAGAGGATAATCTCTCTTTTGTTGCTCAACTAGGGTAGGCATCAACAAACACTTTGTCGCCCACTCTATCTGCTCATGTCTAATAAGCCTCTCCATCCTCAAGGATACAATGCGGGTGCTCCCATCTGTCATTCCCCTCAACAGTTGCTTCCTCTCATTCACCTCAGACCTCATCTCCATAGTGCACACATTGAGGGAGAAATCCTCAATCATATGAAGCCATGTCATTCCTAGGATGACATCCATCTTGCCCAAACTAACAACATAGTAATCTGCCTTAAACTCATATCCTTCAACCTCAAGGGGAGCTTGAGAATCCTCCTAGTACATGTGAGAATAAATCCATTTGTCACTCTCACTTTGAATCTCGGAAACTACTTTGTCTGAATTTCACACCTAGACACAAGTCCCTCATCAATGAAATTATGTGTAGCACGTGTGTCAAGTAAGGTAATCGCTCATTTTTCTTCTAAGACCCCTCTCATCCTAAATGATCCCTCCTTCTGATTGCTAGAAAGGCATGACATAGGTTTCTCATCTTCCTACTCTTTAACTGACCATTCTAATGCACTCTCTCCCTCACTGTCACAATGCTCATGCTACTGGACTGAAATTTCACATCTAGTATCATCTCCTGAAAGGTGCTCCATCTTGTTTGTCTTCCCCTTAAAAGTACACTTATGCTTCAGATCCTATGGTTCCTTGCATTTAAATCATGAATTCTTGCATCTTAGGTCATTTAGGGATTCATCATTAGGTTTCTGAAATGGTTTCTTTTGTTGTTTTGGAGTTTTATGAAATGGTTTCATGTCCTTATTGCTTGGGAAGTGCTTGGAAGAAGATTTGTACCTCGAATAAGCATGCTCCATACTCCTAGCCTTTTTCATGACAATTTCTAATGCGGGTGGGTCAAATGCTCTAACCCAACTACGCAAAGGATCTGAAAGCCCCTCAAAAAAAAGAATTGTCAGCCTCCTCTAAGAAATATTTGTCAGCATCATTGATAACCTCTACAACTCAGATATGTATGCCTCTAAAGACCCATACAGCTTGAGTTATGCAAGCTCCCTGAAATACATCTCTGGCTCCTTACGATCAAAGCACTTGATGAGTCTATTAGTGAACTCATCGTAGGAGGTAATGTAGCAATGTCACAAGGTGATCAATTCGTAGTACGACCACTCATGTGCCAAGTCATCTAACTGTAAAGCAGCAAGCCTAATCGCCTCCCCCTCTGACATAAGCCTCAAATAAAGGCAATTATCTAACTTTTGTACCCAAGCGCGAGATGAACATCAATCTCCTCGAAAATGTGGCAAGGTCAACTTGCTCACAACCTATAGGAAATCCCCATTACCTTGTGGAGCCTTGTAATCTGCTCTTCCTGGTGAATCTGACCCATGTCTCTTTTGTCCAATCAACTAATCAAGGGTCACGAACTCCCTGACTTCTAGCGGTAGGGTCATATACTTTGTTTAATGATGTTGAATCTCCTCTGCCACTGAAATTTGTAACTTAGGCCCTCGACCCAATGGAGTAGCTGACTCCTCCAATGGAGTGAAAACCGGTTGTAGAGGCCTCAAAACTGAACTTGACGCTATAGTACGCTCGCCCTATGGCCTACTCATCTCTCCTGTATAGGTGGTATTTTGAGGTTGCTCATCTTGTGACTGATTCTACTCAATCATTTGTCCCAATAACTGAGACATCATATCCATCATGGTATCAAATTTCCTCTCTATTCTGGAATTAGGACTAAGAGATCTAGCCAAAAGACTCCAGGCTGATCTTGGAGGTCTCTTGATACATCCCAGTCAACTCCTACTCCATCCCTAAACAATAGGGATTCCTCCAAAAGTCTAGGAGACTGTCCCAAACTGGCTCACAAAGCCCTCATATGTATCCATAAGCCCTGAATGGAACCCCTATGTCAATCTGTTGGCCTACGAGAACCGTATAATAGGCCAACGTCAACCGCCAACTGATCTGCCTAAGCAGGGGACATTACAACACATGGTTGTGATTGTTTAGAAGGAACTTGAATAAGTCGTAGTTGCCATTGCCCTCTCCATCTTCGCCAAGGATCTTTCACTGCAACAGGTAGAAGAAAGTAGCAGAATTGTGCATTAACCCAAAGAATTGTGCAATTTTGTTTTCAAGTCCCCCACCCCGCTCTTCAAATTAGCCAAACCCACAACAGTATTCTGGCAGCCAGCACAAGCCAGGTTAGGATTGGTATTTTCTTCTTCAAGCATCATGTCCGTTGTGAGGTCAATGGGTTCCTCCTTCGTACTATCCAAGATATGGGTGGAACTATTAGTAGTAGACTTATTAGAATTGCCAAGGGTGCCCGCCTCAACTTCATCCACATCCATCGCCTTTCCCTTATCATATTTCTCCTTGGTTTTCTTGTCTTTCTGTTCAGTATTTTCCTCCTCTGAATCATAGTCCACAACCAATTTTTTGCCTTTTTTTGGTATTCTGGTCGCCAATCTGTTAGACCTACAAGAGTTACTATGCTCCTCATCAGCCTCATCATCCTCACTTGCCACTTCCTAAACAAATGTTTTAGCTTTTTTGGTGGGGGGCTGGGGGGGCCACAGGGGTTTTTTCCTTTTCTTTTAGTGGTGGTCAGCTTGGATGCTTCACCTTTCAGCCCATTGGTATCAGGGGTGGGAGCATCAGGACTTAAGGCTTCAGGTGTACCAGGTCAAGAAGCAATTTTGAGGACCCCCAAGTGACAGATACATTTCTTTTTGCTGGGTCATGGTGCATCAATAATGTTAACAGCTGGGAGGGGGGGGGTGGGGGGTTGCAAAACTGGGGCCTCATAAACCACAATAGGTTTGCGAGGACAAAGTGCCAAATGGAAATTGTAAAGCCTGAAAATAAGAACCTGGTGCAAAGCTATCGGTTTCTTGCCCTTGTGCTGCGGTTTTCTGCCAGAAATACTTTAAATCTGCCACTTGTTAATCATCTAAAGTTTTTTTTTTATCAGTTATTTTTTTTTATTTTTTTTTTCGCTCAAGTGATTTAAATATGCAAAATAACAAGTTTCATGAGACCGCCAGCTTCCATAAATCTCAGAACTTAAACTCTTAAGCCACTATAAAATTCATGAAACCACCCACTTTAAAATAATCTTAAAAAACTCAACAGCATACACTTGAAACTTTTTAAGGAATCCCCTACATAAAACCCCAGCGTTATTCACCAAATTACATGAATTATAAAAAATAATACTTTTAAAACATTTTTTTTTGAAAACTAAAATAATATTTAAAATTTTCAGAAAACAAAATCAGAAAATTATGTTACACTTCCTTTTTTGCTAACAATTAACACCATCCCAACTATTATATACAACACTTTTCCAACAGTTAACCAAATCATAAATAGCCAACGACAATCTGTACTGATATCTTTATCTTTCTGAAACTTACTGGATCCCATAATAATTCTATGTAACATGATTTGTAGAAGCAAACCTGCTTAGGGGTCGCAGCAGTTGAATCCATGACTCGTTCACTGCCTTGTTTTTTAAAATGCTCCTGTAAGCATATGACAAAAGAGATGTCATTCCACCTTCATTGGATAAAATCAAGTAATGGACATTTAAGGATATTAATGCTCTACTGAGTAACCATTGTCTATGACTCTATGCAGCACCCAAAATGCCCTATTTATTATAATTATTAATTAATTAAAAAATATTATATTCATTGTATTTCAATTTTTAATTAATTAATTTTAACTTTTAATTAATTAATAATTACAATAAATGGCACATTTTGGGTGCTGCATAGACGTTGCATACTAAGGCAAATTTTAGAATTCTGTCAAAACTAATATCTCTCAAAAAGAAAAAAACGAGCAGTGCAAAAGGCGTGAAACAATTTCCATCAAAGCTAAAACAATAGATAAAACCAATTACCATAAGGAGATCTAATATAGAGGATCCCTTAAATTCATTTCAAAGACATGAGTTTTGAAAGCTTTTTAACATTTCAGATCAGTTTTACCTTACTCAGTGTCACTGGATTATCACTCCTTGATTTATTTTCCTAATGGTCTGCTTGGTAAAATCATGTATACAGTGTAAAAAAAGAAATAAGCAACTGTTTGAAAGGATGATGTTTAACTCATGCACAAGATTGTTTTTGCTAGGATTGGGGAAAAAAGAGTCTTATGATGAACTCCAACTTTTCTTTTTGTTCTAATGCGATGCAATTGATGTACCTTTCAATAAGAGATATCCAAATCTTAAGCAGTGGCAAAAGCTTTTGAAGGCAACAAATAAATAAACAACCGACTTTCCATGTCGATGCATGCCTTGGGCTTTTTGGACATCAGCATACCCAAGACATTTTGGGGATACAGGACCACTTCAGAAATGTCTTCAATGACTCTATAACCCTGTCCTCTGATATCAAACATCCTTAATATGTGCCAAAAACATCAGGAAATGTCCACGAATGGCCAGGGATCGAATAATAGAGCTACCTTTATCAATCTGTAAAGTCTAAAACAAAGCTAAGGACAAATAGAACTACATTAGCATTGCAAGACTGCAGTTGAGGATGCTTCCCACTCTTTTCCTTTCAAGCATTGTCAACTCTTTTGCTGTAAAGAAGAATTGGTCCACATATAGCTTCACGCAATTGATTAGGACAAATAACTTTTCCTCTCAGTGAACAAAAATGTTGGTCATGCCCAATGCCTTGAAACTTCAAGATCAACAAACTCCTAAGGATTAACAGACTCTAGCTACATGGTGGACATACATCCCAAAGATGCCTTAGTAATTGACAATGAGGAGGCATAGGAATGACTCGGATTCAAACTCTACTTTCTATTTAGGTAAAGATGAGGCAGGGGCGTAGTAGCAATAGTTCTAGTTGTCTACAGTTGGTCAATTTGAACTTATAGCCTTTCAGAAATAGTTCTAGTTGTTTACACATGGTCATTTTGAAGTTATAGCCTTCCAAACTTTCCATTTTATTATATACATATATTGGCAATGAGAACACAATTAATCATACAGAAATTTTGCTCATCAATTCATATAAAACCTTGATTCAAACTTTCCTTTATCTTTAATTTTTTCCTGTTTTTTAATTGTCATTTCTTATCATCCCTCACATCCACTACTATCCCAAAAACATTACGCTTCTTGATATATAACCTATTAACTTAAATAAAAATATTCTTGATATTCAATGCACACAATGGCTTTGCAGATCATATTACAAAGAAGATACATAACATGCTTGCATACATGAGCAGCACAACCACACAAAAACATGAGGTAAATATTAAGGGAACCAACAATAGGTACATGTGAGAGATCCCCACTGCAGAGCAAAATAAGGTTATGTTGAACTAATAAAGGGCTCTCAAAGAAATCCCTTTAAAAACTCAAGACGCATCAATTACATTAATATAAACTACTTAGCATAATAAAATATGGTGCAATGGTTCAACTGCAGTTCTGCATCCAAGATGATGTTGTCATTCAAAATCATCTAATTTAAATTTTGAATAAATGAATCTTACTCGACAAGTCAGCAAGATTCCATCTACTGTACAACGTGGTTACAAGTATAATACTTTCCTTCCATAGAAGATAAGAAGTTGCAATTTCTTAAAAAACAAATAAACTTGGCTTTAACAACAAACTTAGAAGAGCCAAGGAATCAACATCTCTACAAAACAAATAAAACTTTACTATAGTAAGAAAAGAAAAGGCCATAAACATGCTCCCCATTTGGACAAGGAATCAACATCTCTACAGAAACAATGAACTTGGGTTTAACAAAAGCGCAAAGTCTTGCTTATAGAGCCTTGGTTATCCTAAACAGAGCAAGAAGTCTCCTCCTGAGATTGTTTCGTATCTTGTCTATTATTGAAAAATGGATGGCATGTTATCAAATTTTGTGTCATTTGGACCATAACCCTTGCAACGATCCTTGACAATCCAATAATCTCAAAGAAGAGATCCTTGCCAAGAAAAAGGGAAAACAAAAGAGGAATTTGAATTCTTCTTTAAACCAGTTCCAAAAATTTAATTGCAAGTTAGAAAACAATAACAAGCAGTCGAGAACCCTTCAGTTCCGTTCCCGAGTTTGGAGATCACCTTAACAAAGATTTCAACATAGAAATTGCACGACATGTGTTTGTGTGTACACATACATGCATCGATGGAACACCTACAATTACTCATGAAGTTGTCGAGTACTCACAGTTTTTCAGCTGTGCAAGTAAACACAAATTTAACTCACGAGTCTCTACAAACAATTTGCAAAGGAAATATCATCGGATTTAAGATAAAAAGCTATCAAGTTTCACACAATTTCAAGGTTAAAAATCGCAATGGGGCGTTAAAACGTGCAAACATGGATTTAAACCAGTGTACCCTGGGGACGCATCCCCCCTAAATCATGAGCATTCCTGGAATGGGGACGCACCCGGCACTTTGGGACGGTGTTTCGACATTCCCAGCGGCACCACCATTTTTCGCTCCTAATGCTGGGAATGTGGGGACGTCCTGGCATCCCTGAAACATTGAGGGGCACACCTGCGCATCCCTTGAGTGTCCCTGGGACACCCAGGCATCTCTTGCTGCAACAACATAAAAAGTATGTTTTAAAAAAATCACATTTTTTTATTGCTTCTTTGGTTCTATTTGAACCCTAAGGGTATGTGTGGCCCATTTATGGTCTTCCATTCCTTCAAAACACCTCCAAGCTTCATTTGTTTTCACATTTTCATTTCTAATTGATTGCCACAAGAAGAAGAAGAAGAGTGAAGAGCTGAGAAAACTTTAATGTTCAAGTATTTACTATTTTAGTGTTTAGTATTTGGCATTTTATTTCTTAATAGTCTTATACATTTGTCCATAACTAGCATTTTAAGTACCATATGTATAGTATATAGTATATACACCACCCCACTGCCCTCTCGTTGTCGTCCCCCCGCTGTCCCCAAATTGAGGCCCCTTTGTCCTCCTGTCCTGGAAACTTGTCCCCCCTATTCCGACATTCCCCCCATCCCCAACGACAATGTAATTATGATTTAAACATGTCAAGGGATGTTAACATGTGAATCAAAACATTGTAGGGTTGGTTAAAATGTGAGTTAAAAGTAAAACATGTATTTCACAAGGTTTTTTCTATAAAACTTAAAAACCCCGCAATTCTCCCCTCCAATAAACTCTAGCTTTTGTCGAGTCTTCACCAAATGTTTGACAACTTTTTAATGAGTCAAAACTTTTGGGGTTGCCAAGTACTCTTCAATTCTACAAATTGTGCATATATGTATGTGTACATATATCTATACACACACAGATGTGTAAATATATAATTGTTGTCCAATTACACGTATATACATGAATGAATACTGATTTAGCTGATATTGTTATAAGATTTGAACGTAATAAAATTTACAGACTTTGTTGACGTATGTTGGCTAAAAGTTTTGTAATTCACTGTGACCACATCTTGTAAAACTGTAAATTTAGGCAACGTCAAGTGAGATTTATCTCTCCTCTTAACAATTGGCGAGGTTCCCTTCTTAATGTAGGTGGCTCCAACAAGGACTTAATTGGAAATTATAAAATATGGCAGTTCTCTTAATCAATTCCTCATTTTTTAGAAATGACTATACAAACAACTTCTGAACAGCACTAAAACTTCGACAAAAACCACCTATTGCTCTGATAATATTGATGGCTTGTGAGTTGACGTAAGAACAACACATAAGATACCAATCTACTTTATATGGGTAGAACAGTTGCAGAAACACAAAGTCTTCTGCACTTGCCCTGAATGAAAATTTAATAACTTGAACAAGCGGTAAGGCACAAAGTCTCTTGCCGAATATTCACTAATTTCTATGAAAGTACCTATCACTAAAGCACAAAGTTTTTCAGCCTTAAGTATTTGAAGCCACTATCAACTATATTAATTTGCCCTTCTGCAGCACAAAGTCTCCAAGAAACTCAAATTGAACGCTCAAAATATTGTGAAAGATAAACCACTTGATGAATCAAAGATAGATTAATTTTTGCAACATAAGAATACACAAATCAATCTCAAGCCTCACAACAAAAAGTTTGGGAGAACTTGCTTCTTTATTATTCACTTCGAAATTTTGTAGAATGAAACACAAAGTTTTCAATTCACAAGCAATTTTTGCATACATAGCCTATTTGCATAAAACAGAAGATCCTATTTACAATGAAGCCCACTCCTTTATATAGGTGAGAAGTAGGAGAAAAAGGTGGAGAAAGAAAGGGAAACCTTTAACAATCTTTAGCTTATGCACTAACTAACTTTGACTTATTCAAACTACAGGTCCTAACTAACTTGATCTGCAATTGGATTACATGCAATCACTTTATAGGTGAAAGTCCCCTTGTAATGATAACTTGCTTTCCAACTACATGTAATTTGTCAATAAAACTACACTATCTAGAAAGCATGGAAAAAGGTTAAGTGTCCACGACACTTATGGATCATCCTGAGAGGTCATCAACACAAGCCTTGAACTTGCTAATGGACTCATGCACGGCTCCGGGGTCCGGTGCACTCGTATGTCGTGCAACAACAATTGTTTTGAGGATTGTGCTTGCACATCTGGAAATAACCTTGTTGCACTCTTCAATGTTAATCTAAATACGAACCAATGAAACTTTGTAGCTTGTCAATTTGTTCATGGAATTGAAACCAAAGTTATCCGCCCCAATCTGAAGCAAATTTTGTGAAGAAATACCAACTCCAAGTCTATGCAAAGTAGACTAATATGATTGGACAGCCATGAGCTGCCTTGCAAGCTCCATAAGAATGATCCTGTCAGTGGGATACCGGGGAAGTGTGTCTGGCTCACCTCGAAAATAACCAACTCTCATATAAGTGAAAGTTGGAAACTGAAGAAATAGGCAACCATACTCGTTCACCTTCCTCCATGCTTCATCAGAATCTCGCCTCTTTGGAAGTTTTTTTTCAAAGAGGCACATAAAATGTCCAAAGAAGGTGTCTTGCACTCTTTCATAATGTGCTCGACTTGGTCTCAATGCTAGTTGCTCATAATACTCCCAAACTGGCACCAACAATCTATCACCCTTGGTTGAAAGATCAGAAAATGATCCCAAGGAAGCCGCAATGTAAACCAAGTACGAATTCATGTAGAATATAACAGTGTTAGGGACATTAGCTAACTACTCACAAAGTGTATCACTGATTAATTCACCCCAGAAGAGATTCTGCTTAGTCCTCACAATCAAAGGGATGAATTTGTACATCCACAACTCGAAGACATTGGACTCCCTAAGGCCCATGATCCTGCTAAGTAAGGTGATCAAATCATTGATCTCCTCACGAAACTTTGACCTCTGGACTACCTTTGGCCATCTAGATTCTAGATAAACAAGCTCTCTTGTTCACCAACTAGTTTTCATTTATGAACTTTATGCAATCATGTTTACCCTCATTCCATCTCTTCAAAGCCTCTTCCTTTGTCATATCAATACAGACTGGAACGGGTGGGACTTTGAAGGTTCTGTCAATAGTATCTGTCAATCTGGATCTAGACTAATAATGATATTTCTATCATCATCTCGAATGGTCTTAGATACATGATCAAAGTGTTGTGCGCATGCCATTACAAACTCTAGTTCTAGGGCAGCCACTAGGAAAGTGTAAATAAGATGAATATGACTCTGAATAATAGGAACCATCTCTTTCTTCGTAGAGGTTTCCACCCTTCTGAGAAATTTAGCTATGTCAAGATGCCCCAATTCTATGTCTTTGATCTCATCAACATAGGATGTCACCTGGGAAGGTGAAATAGAACTCTAGTACTGGTACTTCATTTTCTTCTTTCCTTTGGGAGAAACTAGCTCTTCCGACATAGCAAGCACACTTGTCGATAAAGTTGCAACATGAAAATCCTCTAATGTAAGAACATCTTCATGCAACACAGATGAATCCATAAGACACTATTAAGGGCTCAATCTCTACAAATCTGGAAGCACATGCAAACTGGACGTGAATGGAAGGCCTTTGAGCAATAGGAAATGGAGGCAACTGGGTGAAATCAGCTTTTTAAGGAGAAAAGATGAAATACAAGGTTTCTCTAGAGCACTACAGGTGGATAAAATGCAAGCATTTGATATGCAAATGGGATGCATATGCATATATATACAAGTTGCTTATAAGTGAGGTTTTAAAACCCATTTACAAGTCATTTTGGGAAGTTTGGTTGTACGCAAACAGGTTTTGAAAACCCACTTGCAAGTAATAAAAGGTCTTTATTTATGCACTGGAAAGCACCTGCAAACGGGTTTTTAAAACCCACTTGCAAGTAATAAAAGGCAATGGAAAGCACCTACAAACGGGTTTTTAAAACCCACTTGCAAGTAATAAAAGGTCTTTATTTATGCATTGGAAAGACTTGCAAATGGGTTTTTAAAACCCACTTACAAGTAGGAAAAGAACTTCATTCTTGCTTTGGAAGACACTTGCAAGTGGGTTTTAAAACCCACTTGCAGGTGTAGGAAAAACCCTTTTTTTTTTGCAAAATAAACTTACAAATGAGGTTTTTAATTCCGTTTGCAAGTGGGGAAAATATGCATGCTCGAAGTTCTCTTCTTGTGGGAAGATCTTGTATTTCAATTTGGGGAACAACTTGCATTGTTTTGCAAAACAACACTCACACATAAAGGCTCTACAAATCTGAAAATGATTTATAATGACAAACATATATACAAAAACATGAACACAAAAGAAAAACACACAAAACAAGCCCTAAGCATTTGCACCAAGAAGAAAAGATTTCAAAACTGAAAGCATACCTCTTGTTGAGAAAAATGCAATGAGGAAGAAGTCTTGAAACTTGAAGAAAACCCCCCAAATCTTTGATGATTTTGAATCTAGGGAAAGATCTCCAATTTGCAGCTATGCAGACAAATAAATTTGACCAAATCCTCGCAACAAATCAATGCAGTCTCAGTCCATAAGCATTCTTTGACAAATGGCCATGAATGAGAAACAAATTGCTTGAGAATAGCAACTGCAAAGACTCCTTCAAACATCAAAATGTGGTTTCAACATGAGATTGCAAGCCAACTTGCAATAGAGGTCAAAACACAGCACTCCAAGAAGAAAACGTGGTTTGCAATGATCAAAGCAAGCTGCTAATGATTGAGTTTGCGCTTGGACGGGCTTTTGGAACCACGTTGCAAGGTAAAACGGTCTCTTCTCCTTTAAATATGCTCCAAATGCCCTAGATGGGCTTTCAAAACAACATTGCATGTGTTGGAAATGCTCTTAAACAACAGTGACAGGCTTTGAGATTGACGTTACAAGCAAATGATGACTTGCAATAAGCGATAGTCATTGCTAAATGCCCTAGACGGGCTTTTGAATTCACGATGCAAGTAGTAAAGTCTTTTGTTTTTAAAAACAATTTGTCAATGCCCTAGGATGGGCTTCGTAATTGATATTGCAAGTTGTTGTGATGCCAAAGAGGAAGAAAAACATGTTTAATATAAACAGGATTACATGATGAAGTCTTGGGCGGTGTTTTGAAGCCACATTGCAGGATAAAATGATCTCTAAACAACCTCAATATTGCTGACGCCGGGCTTTTTAGAGCCTTAGGGCATATGCAATGACCATAAAATGCATTTAAATAATGTAGACGAGCTTTTTACATGCAATTACAAGCAATGGAAGTTTATCAATATGTATGAGAAGGAAAGACGAACTTTTTACACCAACTTACAAGTCTTTTTAACCTTCAAAGTAATAAACATATGTTGTGGTCGGGCTTTACAAACCCACCTTACATCATTAAGCTTTTTAAAATGAAGATTTGTAATGCCTTAGAAAAATAATGACTTCAAGCAAAAGATGCGTTTTAAATTGTCTTTTACAAGCATTATGAGTTAAAGAGAAGACATGCAGTCAGTCTTAAAAACCCACTTACATGTTTAAAATTCCACTAAGTTTACATGTTTCCCTTCAAAAATGTAATAGTGGACTTTATTTCCCTTAATGCAAGTGAATGACACCCAAAACAAGTTGCATTGACTCACAAAAGGGTCGTATTTCATGACTTAGGACGCCTTGGTGGACTTTTGATTCCACATCGCAGGCTTTTAAACAAAGAACAAGGACCTGCAGTCAAGCTTAAAAATCCCACCTGCAGGTAGCTTTATTCCTTATTATCTCTTAGAATATAGCTCCGAATTATGCATATGATAGCTCGAAACGAGTAGAACTCAGAAAGAAACAAACCTAGGATGAAAACAAAACCGAAAACAAACAAGACAACAAGAAAAATCAATCAAAGACTTGAAGGTTACCAAAAATCGAGTACTTGCAGTTAGGGAAGAAAAACCCATCATTGCAAGAAAGACAAAGAAAGACTCAACAGAAACCTTTGAAAATGGCATCCGTAGGACGTAAGACTTAGGACAATTCAATGGATAACTGATTGCCTTTGTAAAACATCATTAGGAACACCTAACTTAGAGAATTCGACTATGAATTAATGAGAATTGTGTAGGGTTGTCCAATTTTGTGAATTCAAAATTGAGGACAACAAAGTGCACTCTCCTTAATTAGGGAAATGCACCTAAACTCTTCCAACTTGTCAGAATGCATGGCTGGGTGGTTATGACACCTTGCCTCTAATGCCTAAAAGTCATCCGCTCAGATCTGATCTGCTTTCAAGTCACTGACTTTCCTAGTACTAGATCATTGAGTGATCACTAGAGTTCTCCTCACATAAGTCTGGAAATTGACTCTGTCTCAATGCCATCCTTCCTAGTTTGAGGTGTGAAACCCTCAGAGTTCAACAATTCAACATATGATATTTCCCGAGTTATGAATGTCAAGCACTAGGTTGAAGTTCTCTAGCCTCCCTTGACTAGATATGGTGATGATACTCAATTCTTGGCATAGATTGTGAAGTTGCAGATTTACTCAAATTATCCTCCTGCCGGTGGATCCAAATTTGTCAGTAAGACTAAATTCTAGGCATGTGATCTTAGGATGACTAGTTCGCACAACCTGTTCACATTATTGCTTTCACAATCTACATCTACAGGAGTCAAAACAGGAGATTAAACTTAAATCTAGGCACCGAAGTGTTGGTTGCAAATACAGTTCAGTCTATTTTGTCAAATTCACCCTAATCTGGTCCTGCACAATCTGTTCCTTTGATGTTACATGACTCAGAACTGTGTGTGACACTCTAATCTGAACAAAGACTTGTCACTCAACCTGTGAAGTGATAAAAATTGACAATCAGCACTCTACAAGTGATCAATAAGAATTTTGGAGAAAAACACTATAGATGGTGTGATAAATGAGGTAGGGTTTTGTCCTAACCTCAGGCCACTTTGAACATAGGTTTCTGTCCCTATTGGACCAAAAAATATTAGTTGTAAATACATATGTCAATTATCCAAATTGTGTCCTCCAAACATCCAATGAACTAATTTTATACTAGGCTAGAAAATAGGTCCCTAGTGCCCTATTTGGGTTCCGAAATTCAAATTTGAAATTATAGCTTTATTTTAGTTTATATTTTATATTTTATATTTAAATATTCATTGATTAAATATATACATATGTGGTTTTTTAACAAACCTTTCTTTAATTGAACTGCTGGGAGCAGACCTAATTTGGAAGGGTCATGACATGTTTAACTTCCAATTTTAATCAAAGATGGCCCGTATCTTGAAAAATACCCTCATCAAACCTTTGTACATATCTCTAATTTCTAAGGTAGAAAGGAATGTGTGTCCACATTTTCTAGATACTTATCAAAAAATATTTTGAGAATTTTGGAAAAATTAATAATATATACCTCTTGCACTCTAAAAAACAAGTATACATCACAATTTTCCCTATTTTACTAACAGCCTCCCCCAAAAATTACTCCCTCCCATCGCTGTCCTGAAAGAGCTACCCCAATTCACTATCGTCCCTATCCCGAAAACTTGGGGTCTAGGTAACATAGTAACAAACCCATACATTTTCTAGATTGTGACCATTTTCCTAATAGGATTCATTTGCTCAACAATTTTGTCAAAATGTAATTCGTATATTCATATGGCATGTCTAAGAATTTGCGATCAATACCTATCTTCTCAAGACTTCTAATTCGATTTTAATATTATGACTGAAATTTTTGAGGTTAGAATTTTTGCAAAGTCATTTGAAACTTCTCTAAAGATTTGTGCTATTATTTGTTCATTTATAGATTTCTACATTGAAAGCAAAATTAACATGAAATAAAGAGCATGCCATTAGAAATCCATTTACCAATAAATCAAAAGTAAGAACATGAAAAATCAAAATGTACCCAAAATGGGAGATGCAAGTCAAAATACCTGGCGCTCTGCTTGTAGCAGAAACTTCTCATCTGGATGCATTTTCTCCCATCTCAATACCTATTACAGCCACTATATCATGAAGTCTATGGGATGAAGGTGTGACAATAAATGACTTGAAATGACCAAATCATCAAATATTACAGAATTGGATGCTATTAATCAAAATAAATATGAACACTATATTTTGTGACTTACATGTTCAGCATAAGAAAAGGCATCATTATCTTTTAAGCAGCACTTCAGAGCTCGCAAAACATCCTATACATGTAACCCAAGGTAATTAGTACCACACCCAAAATAGAAATAAGCAATGCAGAAGCTGAAGTGGCAAAACATGATTTTAATTTCTTAAAAGAATGTTCAGTGCAGAATTTTCACAAATATAAACAACTATTTTCTTTCCCTGAAAAAAAATGAAAAGTGATAATATCATACTTCTCAAATCACATTACATCAAGAAGATAGGGATGTTAGAAACCTTATTCCTTGAAGTCTTGCTCCGTATTCTTTCATCTATCACAAATCCAACCTGAAAAGTACTACTACAGTTCAAAAACCATTTTCACAATATTTTTCTTAAAATTTAGGAAAACCATATAAGCTAATTATACAATGAACCTATCTCGGCTATGATTCATTGTGATGATCCACTATCAATTCTTTCAAACCAATATAACCTTGTCAAGCAATCTCTTTGGATCATGAAAAGCCCGCTTCTTAGCCCATGTATGGAATAATGCTGCCACAGTAGACCTCGCCTCAAAATTAAAGCTGACAGAATTACCATTAATATTTTATAGTCACTGTCTGAAAGAACAGAGAATTGACTAGTAGGATTCTTATAAGATACCGGTAATCCACATTTTCCTTTAATCAACTAGTATTTTAGAAGCGATACTATTTCTTAATTCATAAACTTTGCTATACTCACCCTTTTAGGAATCCATTTCCTGCATTGAATTCTTCATTTAAAAAAATTGATTTTGAATCTTTTTCTTCAGCTATATTGGTTGATAAACACTGATTATAAATA
This sequence comes from Chamaecyparis obtusa, assembly GCA_027943335.1. Taxonomy (NCBI): domain Eukaryota; kingdom Viridiplantae; phylum Streptophyta; class Pinopsida; order Cupressales; family Cupressaceae; genus Chamaecyparis; species Chamaecyparis obtusa. The sequence continues at coordinate 1,259,813 of BSBK01001111.1, read as the reverse complement.
CTATTCTCAATTTTGACAGCTGTGTTTGAAGATACATCATCCTTCTGAGCTTTAAATTCTTGTCTGTCTGAACTTTCATCATCATTGGACTTCCCAGCTAGCTGGCATGACTCTGAAAGTGTCCTTGAATTTTCTGATTCTGCCTGAAAGATGCATACAACACCAAAGTATTAAGAAAATATTCAGGATCTGTGTTCACCAGACAGAAACAACTTGTGCTAATAAAATCTAAGATTTAACTTTATAAGGATCAACTGACTGCTCTGTTACCATATTAGAAATATAGGCAGTCATAGAAGCCAAACAATTTTGTTCACAAAATAACAATACTTCTTCAACTTGTTCAATACAACTTACATATTTATAGGATTCTCATATCCTATTTATTAGGGAACCTAATAACTATTCTCTTTACACAGATTATGGGTATAATAAAATCATAACAAATATACGTGAAAATAAGAAAACTCTAAATAAACCTAAACAAACTATCAAACGATAACTAAGACACATAATGATGTAATATTCCTAACAAAATACAACACTACTACCAATCAATCCAAGAACAAGATCACTCTAGATATCCTATGCCTTCTTCTAATTAGTTGTTACTAGTATAAGGACAAGTCCATAGAGATGGGCAAACAGATGAAGCCACTTGAGATGTTTAAGGATGTTGTATTGCCATAATTCATGATTCCTTAATTCAAGATGATTAAAAAAAGACAAATTGAAAAACCCATAATTTTACAATAATAGCCTCCTTGTATGTAGATTTCAGATCAAAGCATGTGAAATTTGAACCCTCGCAGCGTAAAAAATGGCCCCATATTTTACAAATGTATCCAATGTCCAAATCAAAACACTAAAATCAACTTCAAATTGAAAGGATAGGTACCCACAGAAAAATCAAGAAAACCCAAGTAGATGATTGCATATGCCCAAAACCAATTTTCCAATGTACCTATTTGTTTGCGAAAATCTGATATCCCCAAGCTATTCTCCATGAAAAAATATCTACTTTACACACTAGAAAAGCAATGGCACTATTTTGATGGTGCCCTAGTGGTGCTGCTAGCTTTGGGCAGCAAGAAGGTGAAATTTGGGCGGCTCTCAAGCCACACAATGTTTCTAGGCAACACAGCGAAGTCTTCGCACAATGGTAGCTAATGGCATCACCCATTGGATTACACCCTCTAGTAGCGAAGTCTTTGAACAATTGTAGCCAATGGCACCACCCATCGGATTGCACCCTATATGATTGTATTCTCCCCTCTCAATGGGACCTTGAGTCGCAACCCCAAGTCAAAAATATGAATAATGCTTAAAACCGTTGACTATTCACATTACTATGTAGTAACTGTTGATAATAAGGTGTCTCAGCCTTTGAGTCGTTGCATTGAATATTTGGACTATATTTCATGAATATTTCATGATATACTAAGTTGCTAACTTTAATAGTTGTCATATCACTTTGAGGGACCTGTATGGGAGGGGTTATTACTACACGCAATGTGAGGAGAGCACAACGAAGTACCACTTGTCACTTGGGCACTCATTTGAAGACAGGAGTTTGGCAAAACTTCTCAAAGGTGTGTTATGGTGACATGTGTTCCAACATCATTGAGTTAACTATGGCAAGATCCTATGGTTTCGGAAGTTAGCACCTACTTTGAAGAGTCGCGTTTGGAAGTCGTCATTGCAAGTGGAGTTGTGCATGAATGTACTTTCTATTTCCATGTTGAGTCTACATGGAATGTGGACACCTTTGGAGGTGCAGTTAGATTTGGCAGGTGTCGATTGCATGTGGCATCTTCATGATTAGGTGTTGTTTCTTGGAAATTGCTGCCTTACGAATTGTAAGCTCTAAAAATACAAGGGTATGCTAGAGAAGATTAGATGGCGATTGACTCACACTAGGGTTATGCTGTCGTATTTTTTCTAGTAATGGAACAAGACGTAAATCTCCATGTATCTGCAAATGTATTGTGATAATATTCGTTGCTGAATAATACATTGGCTCTATGTTTTGTAGTGTGCAGTTTCTTACCCGAAAGGGTTTTCCACATGTAAATATGTGTTATGTTCTTTTTTCTTATTCTTTTTGTTTATGATTATATGCTTTGAATCTGAATGTTGTAAAGCTGTTGAAATCGGCTTGATCTTAAAAGATATGTTCATTGCATCTACTTTCCTTTGAGGATTATTGCATGTGAAATAAATTATATATGTTTCCACTATTATGGCACAATAGTATTTGTTTGTATCAACATATTGAAATCCATTTAATATTGGACACTAGATGCACATACTGATCTCGGATTGCTTTATGGGATGCCCATTTCCCCTTCAATTGGTATTAGAGCTCAATTCTGTGGTTTGCATGTACTTGCATGTGGGTTCCATGTACTAGAATGGGTTTGCATGTCTATGGCATGTCATTGCATGTGACAATCCATGGTGTTTAAGGTCCTAGGTATTCCTTCTGTGAGAATTTCTTAGCTTGACAAGCTTGAGGAAATCAGTTGAATTTGTCGATGATTAATCCTTTGATGACTGCCAGTCTTGCAATTGTTTTAATTTTCAAGAGACAACAGGCATTTTAGAGGATGGAGAAGATAAAGTTTATTGTGTCCAGCCATTTTGGCCCCAAGTTTGCATCCTTATGCTCCACAATGCATAGTTTTTTTTGTCAAACAATGGAGCTCTATTTGAGGAGAAAGCTTCTTGACTAGCCACGTGTGCTCCTGAGATCTACCTTCTAGAGGATAAACTATTTCTGAAGGAAGCCACTATGATACAAATCGATAAGCACACACTTCAACTAAGAAGGTGGGGGAGCATGAATCAGAATAAGATAAACTTTTATTTAAACTTTAACAACCACACTAATAGCAAACACACAAGATCCATACAATTAGGAACACAACATTTATGTGGAAACCCTTTCAAAGTGTTGTTGTTCATTTCATTTTAGTGAAATTAATGACAACAAAAAAATTTAATCAAAATTTTGATTAAATTTTATGGATACACTCTAAGTACGTTTTATAATCGTTTTCAGAAATAAAAATTTGTTTTCCTTAATATTTTTGTTCTAGAGTCTTTTTGTCTTAAATTAGTGTATTTCGTTTACTTTTCTTTTATTTTTTTAATTAGTTTTTATAGGTTTTATATTTACTTTTATTATTTTCTTTTAGAGTTCAAATGTTTTCGAGCTCAAATTTAAGGTCTTAAGTCAGGGTTTGAAGGGTCATTTCATGCCATATAATTAATATATTGTGCAATATATTATTATAAAAATCTAAAATACTCCAAAGACGGACATTTCCTATCACCGTTACATATTGCATTTCATGTAATATAATGAAGTTGCTCGACCTTTCTAAGGTCATTTATACATTATTTTTCATGCAATCTTAGGTGTAAAATGAAATGAAAATCCCGACTTACTTTAGTCGGACCTTTTTATGACAATTACATTTCATATTGCATGCGATTATGTGTGTCAAGGATTAAAAGACCCCCACACTACCTTAATCGGATCTTTTTGAGGTCGTTTCATGTAATATAACATGCAACTCATAATGTCAATCGCTTGGAAGATCCCGATACTTCAATTTTCGAGCATTTTATTGAACGTCATTGCATATAATATAACATGTCATTATACGTGCAATTAGTATTTAAAATCCTGAAATACTCAATTGTTAGGCTTTTCACATCATAATACATGTCATATTTCGACGAATTAAACTAGGAGTTCCCGAATGAAACTCCCAGTTCACAGAGCCATAAATGCCATGTCTCATGGTTTTAAATAGTTTGTTTGGTCATTTTTTAATCGTCCCTTCATGAGATCAGTCTCCTGGTATTTTTCAGAGACTTAAATGTTTTTGTACAAATCTTTTCAAATTTTCTCCAAGTAGGCGACTGAGATTATCATTTACCTCTGTCTTTTTACAAATTTCATGGTCGTTTTTTGTGCACATTTAGGATTTACATTGAGCCATTTTGTTCAAAAACAAGTTTTTGTATCCTTTTTCATGCAATGTTTATATCTTTGGCAGCCTTCGACAAAAACACACAATTACATTTATTGTGTTTAGTGTTCTGCTTTCATCACTGTCTTCTTTTGACATGTCACAATTTCTGGCCTTAGTAATTGGTCTTTTGAGTTGTGCATTTATTTTCATAACCAGAGCTCTTCGCATAAATGACAAGTCAATGAGCAATCTAAAGTTTTCGGTTAATTCCATCAAATGCAAAAGGATTTTTCTTTCAATGTGTATTATGTCCAATCATGGTTCTGGTCGTGTTTTCACCTAAGGCTCTTATGTTTTTTTTTAAATGGTTAATGCTCCCCAATGGCACTTATTACAAAATATAGAAAGGACTGTACACATTTTCTTTGAAATGAGAGCCTTGAAGCTCATTACATATAGAAATATGTGCAATTGGGACTTTTTCCCTATCCATTGCATGTACTATTATATAAGATTTCATATGCAATCATAGCTCAAAACCCCAATTGCATTTTGTTTTAGACCAAGGATATTCACAAATCAGGATCATTGACACCCATTACGCAAGTATTTGTAGACTGTTACCATGAATTTGGCTAAGAAGAAGTTTGAGGACTTATTACAAGATGGCACGATAAGGGTGTTCAAGTTGGAGATATCCCATGGGCACACTTGGTTCAGATGTACAGAAGAAAGGACACAATTTGAAATTGCTTTGGAGAATTTTACGGCAGAACTGAACCTTTAAAGAGAGGAACAAGATAGAGCACCAGATGTTCCATAGGCACACTTGGTTCAGACGTAAAGAAGAAAGGACATAGTTCGAAATTGCTTCAAAAAATTTTATGGCAGAACTGAACCTTTAGAGAGAGGAACAGGATAGAGCACCAGATGTTCTAGTGGCAGCGATACCTATGTTGTCATTCCACTTGCCCCAGTGCAAGTCCCAGCTGCTAAGAGAGTTTTACTGTTAAGGAAATATAGGATGAATAGGTAAGTGAATGATCTGCTCTTGTTGATGGACTGAGGAATGCAATTGCCTTTGTGATTGATTGATTCCTCATTCCAATCAAGTATATATATTATACAAAGAGTCAGCAACTTGGAGGATCATGACTCTTCATGATGTCCATTAATTACTAACTAATATAATTAATTTACTTAACGTCTCTTAACTAATCATCTCTAGACAAGATCAATCTGCATAGGAGTTTCAATAACAATAAACATAATTAACTATTAAGAGTGATCTGCATTAACATTACAGTCTAGATTATAATCTGACTGTAATGCTAATGTAGAGCATTACATAACTAATGTAATTATATTTAATTGTGATTCCATCAGACATTAAATCTGATTGAAACTATATTTCAACACTCCCTCTTAGTAAAAGAAGATTTAAGTCAAACTCTCAGTCATGACAATTTAAAACCAACAACTCAATGTTGTCTAGCCATGAGCATAATAGTTAATACAATCCGGAACACATCATAACAATTTGAAACCAACAACTTAATGTTGTCTAGCCATGAACATAATACAGTGCGGAACACATCATGACAATTTGAAACCAACAACTTAATGTTGTTTAGCCATGATACGGTTATTACACAAGAAGTAATAACATATTGTTCAAGATATCCGGCGCAATCCGGATCGTTAACTTTGATAAAGCCATTCTTGACACTTGGTTAATTATTAACAAGATCGTCACCTTGAAAAAGTAACCTTAACACAGAAGATCGTCACCTTCTCAAAACATCGATTTAAATATTGCAATATTTTATTTATTTATAAATAAATTACAATTAATATTAGAACTTAGCTCTAATTTTCTCATTTATATTTAATCATACCAAGTTTGCTCCTGAAGTATTCTATCTTCACTCTTGCAAGGGGCTTGGTAAATATGTCAGCATTCTATTCTTCAGTGCTAATATACATCAACTTAATGATGTTCCGATCTACCATATCTCATATATAATGATATGGAATCTCAATGTGTTTAGATCGGTTATGGAAGACAAGATTCACTGATAATTTGATACAACTTTGATTATCACAATGGATAGTAGTCGATTTCAAGGGTTCTCCAAATAAGCCAAACAGTAATTTCCTTAACCATACTGCTTCCCGTGCTCCCATGGCGGCTGCCATGTATTCTGCTTCGGTTGAGCTTTGAGCAACTGCTGATTGTTTCCTGCTGAACCAAGAAACCATGGCTGACCCAAGACTGAAACATCTAGTAGTACGTTTACAATCAGTAGGACTTCCGGCCCAATCGGAGTCTGTATATCCGTGTAGCTGAATCTCAACATTTTCATATTTTAGTCCAAGTCCAATAGTTCCTTGTAAATATTTTAAGATATGTTTTGCAGCCATTAAATGTATCTTTTTAGATTCACACATAAAGTGACTTAATACATTAGTTGCATAACAAATATCAGGACGAGTGTTAACAAGATGCATGAGAGCCAACTATCTGTCTATATACTATAGGATCTGCAGGTTTTGAACCTTCTACTTCCATTTTGAGTTTGATTAAGTTTGTTTCCATAGGAGTTGCTAAAGGTTTACAATCCATCATTCCAAATCTAGTTAAGATATTAATGGTGTACTTTTCTTGATTTAGAAAGATGTAGTTTTCCTTTTGACATACTTCCAACCCTAGAAAATAGTGTAGAAGACCCAAGTCCTTCATATCAAATTCAGCGGCAAGGTCCTGTTTGCATTTAGCAATCAAATGATCTTCACCTGTTATCAAAAGATCATCAACATAAAGAACCAATATGATCATATCACCTGTAGAAATTTTGAAATAAATGTTAGGATCTGCCTCATTCTTGGAGTATCCCAGTTTAGTTAAATAGCTGTCTATTCTTGCATACCAAGCTCTAGGGGCTTGTTTTAGTCCATAGAGAGCCCTTTTAAGTTTGCAGACATAATGTGATCTATCATGTGTAGTGAACCCCTCTGGTTGTTCTATATATACTTCTTCTATTGAACCATTCAGGAAGGTTGTATTGACATCCATCTGATGTATTTTCCATCCTTTAGAAGCTGCAATTGCAATGATGGTTCTTACTGAAGTATATCTGGCTACTGGTGCAAATGTTTCTTCGTAGTCAATTCCATCTTTTTGGGAGAATCCCCTTGCAACAAACCGAGCTTTATGTTTTTCAATGCTGCCATCAAGTGCATATTTGATTTTGAACAGCCATTTAGAAGAAACAACTAATTTGCCTTTAGGTCTAGGTACTACATCCCAAACATCATTTTTTATTATGGATTGATACTCTTCAATCATGGCATCTTTCTAGGCTTGACTTGCTAAGGCTTCCTTAGCATCAGTTGGTTCTTGATTTGTAAGCTCTCTTAACAATGTTGCATAACATTTTTGTGTTCTAGTTCTTTTATTTTCTTTGAACATTTCATCTGGTTCCACATTGTTTTCTTCCAGCATTTTCCTTGCCCATAGTGGTCTTTTCTTGTTATAGACATCTTCATCATTTAGATTTGGAGGTTCAAGTTCTAAGATATTCTCCCTCTCAATTTCTGTAGAGGGTTCTTCATCTGATTCTAAGTTTTGATTATCTTCAAAATCTCTACATGTAATGCTTTCATCAAATTTTACATCTCTGCTTATTTCAACTGACCTTTGTCCTGGAATGTATATGCGATATCCTTTGCAATTTTCACTATAGCCCACTAGAATACCTCTTTTTCCAGATGGTTCTAGTTTGGTCCTCTTTTCTTTTGGAACATGAATATAAACTGGGCATCCAAATATTCTGAGATGACTTAAGTCTGGTTTGTTTCCAATGAAAGCTTCTTCAGGAGTTATATCTTTTAGACTAGAGTGTGGACATCTGTTTTGTATATTGTTGATGTCAGTTTTGTACCACTACATAACATATAGTAATTGAATACTTGATATAGAATACCAAACACTCAACCCTCTCTTGAAAAGTAAATACTCATGTAGAACATGAGAAAACTCCAAGGTTCCTTACACTTGTGGATACCAACATAGTTATATTAATGTGATTTGTTGGTTAATCACATAGGCGGGCTTACGTTGTTCGTTCAAGGATGTCAAATTCTCGGTGTGATGATGATAGGATCTAGCTTTGCAATGTATACTCAAATTTATATCACTTCCAACTTTGCTCTTCAAAACTCTAACTACTAAACTACTCACTGCTTTACTACTACTCCAATGGAATGGAAAGATTGGCAAATGGATGGGGATCAAACCTAATGAAAGCTTGTCAGCGGCGCTACCTCCATAGATGCAATGATTCAAGGGGAATGAGACTAGATTACCACACAAGGCTCCTTAACAAGCCGCTAAGATGCTAGTGGCCTAGTATATAGATCCCTATCAAACATTTACCAATATCACCATACAACTAGCCATCTACTTCTATCCTTACTTTAACAATTTTCATGAAATGAAATCTACTTTAACAACTCAATGAAATCTAACTTTAACTATTGGAAGTAGAAACCATGCAATAACACCAAGTGTTCTTAATCACCATGCAAGATACAACAATGACAAGAGAAGCAATTTTGGTATTATATTAGCAACAATTTTCTTCAACCCTTTACAAATGAGAGTACATGGCCTTATATAGAGGCTCAAAATTACAACCAACGACAAAGATTAAGAGGCAAAATCAACAATCCAAATTAAATCCCAAAAACCCTAATTAAGGTTACCACCCCATTGGCCAATGAGAAGACGCCACCTCATCAATGGACCAATGAAAAAAAAGAAAAGTGGCAACCAATGAGAAGGCACCAAAATGGTAGCCAATCAGAATCAGACACCTACCCTACCTAAGAAGAAAGGAGAATTTGCCACTTGGGCTTACATCAAATGATCTTCTAATACAATTCTATCCTTTTCTTTCATCTTTTTAGCATAAGCAATGAATTTGGCTAACATGGTGTTGACTTTCTCCATGGGAGGGCAAGGTGTATGCCTCATCCTGAGCTCAGTTGCGTCCATCATGTTCTTTGTTGCTTGCAGTGTCTTCTCATTCTCCTTCTCATCATCCATTGCAAACTCAATAAGGGCCCTAAGAGAGGCAAGGATGCCCAGCTGCTTCTCTCTGGCGACAACCTTCCCCAACTCATCCAATCTCAATTCAAACTCTGTCTCATTAAAACTCTCCTCTTTCATTTCTTCAAAATCAAGTGCAATCCTCGCATCGCTCAACATGTTTGAAATGAAAGTGTCGATGCTTGGACTATATTGTGCAATCTCATCCTGTATCTGTTCGAGTACCCTCGATTTGACAGTCAAGGTAACATACCAAGACTTAATAATACTCTTTCCTCCCTCACTGACCAACTTGGCCCTCACCAAGGATCCCTCTGATAACTTTATGGCCGCTTGTAGCCTGGGAATGGCTAAGTCACGGATTGGAAGGAAATCCTTCCACTCCCCTTCAAATGCTCTGAATTTGTCCCTAAGAGACACAAATGACCTGAATGTCGAGATAAAGGCAGGCAAGAACTTTCGCCCTTCTTGAATTATATCACTGATTCAATTTTTAGTTTCTTGTTCTCGAGCTAATATTTCTTCCAGATTGCTCTTACTATTTTGTGGAAGGGCTGCCTGATGCAACTGTTGGATAGGTTGACATACACCATGATAGCTATCTCTCCAATACTTATTTTCATTTTCCAACTCCACAATCCTTTCGTTTGCCTTTCTCAACCTTTCTCTGATTGAAGCTATGCCTTCCTGAACCTCCAAACACTCCATGTCATCTGTGATTCTTCCCATGTCATGCTCTACTATCTCATAATTCTGGGCCTCAATCTTGTCTACTGCCTTGCTAACCTTTGGTACAGCAATCTGAACCTTTCGGTGACCATCCCCATCGTTCCTGATTACCTTTGCCACTGTTCCTACAATTTGTTTCTGTCCGACATCATCTTCCTTTTCCACTAACCCTTGAATATCTTCGACTGTCCGGATGGCCACAACCTCTCTCCTTGGCATAAGCATCTGTCTCAACCATAGTGGCGCAATGCATCTCCCCAAATCTAGATTTGGTTCGGCTAACAAAGCATCACCAACGGCCTTGGGCACTTGGCTTCCTTCCTCAGCTGATAGAGCCTCGATGTCAACAGGCTTATCTCTTTCATCACTGACTATCATATCCTCCTCAACTTGGTTCTCCGAAAGAGGAGAGTACCCTGTACTATTACTATAACCACTTGATTCTGAACCAGAGCTCACCTCTACCGCTGCCCTTTGCTTACTTGCACCAACCTCTTGGCTCCTAGCCTCAACTATGCTCTCTCTTGATGGCACTGTACTCTGTTTCTTTACTAGAGGCTCGGTATGTTTGTCTTTCTCAACCTCCAAACTTCTCTTCTTGCTCTTAACTGCTTGCTGCTGGCAACTGCCCCCACCTTGCTGTCCGACTGACTCCGCTGGAATCTCCTCTTCTGGCTTCATCTTCTCATAAGTAAGGTGTACCTTCCAACTTTGTAATTGCCTAAACTTCCTATTGTACCACCACTCAGTGTGTAGCTCAACTGTTCTTGTTACTGCATCTAAGGAAAGATCCTGAGAATCATCCCAATCCACTAGATTCAACTTTGTTCCCTCTACTGTATTGTAATCTTCCCTTAGCACATCTTCATCCTCTTCCAGCTGGTCCAGAATATCAAGATTTCTCCATCTAATTGCCCTCATCATGCCCACCGATAACCTTGAGAAAGCCAACTTCCTCACATGAAAGTCATCCTACGCATTGGCCCAAAAATCCTCCAAGTAGGAATATACTTGAATGGATCCCCATGAGATGCCTTGATTAGACCATTAGGATCGAATCCTTGCCTTGCCCTATACCATCCTAGATGATATTGTTCTATCTCTTTCTCCGCAGCTGCAAAGGCGATAGGATTGGGACAACTATCGTTGCCTATCATGAGTGAGAAGGTAACCCCTGTCTCACCATTGAGCTTCATCATTTTGTCATATTGCTCAAGTTGCCTAGCCAACTCCATCAAAACTATCCTATCGGGTGGGTACCTTGGAAGCCTCTTGGGACAAGCCGTGCATCCAACCACTCTGATATAAGTGAATTGTGAAAATTGGATGAACCAACTGCCAAACTTTTTGACTTTTGTCTCTGCTTCCGATGAGAGCCTCCTTGCGGGTGTCCCTTGAATTACCCTTACTATCCTCATGGCAAAGGCATCATAAAATATCTTGTAGTCCTTGGTGTTGTGCAAATGAAGTTGTGGATAGCACTCATGCACCAAGCATTGTCCGGGCCCATTGCCAATCACCCCTCTAGCCTTCAATCCAGGATGTTCATATAGTCTTGCAATTAAATAGAAAAGGTAGGACCCCATATAGAATTGTTTTTGATTTTGCACTGTCCTAAGTTGCAACTCTAAATTTTCACTTATAATTCTAGCCCAATCAAACTTTCTTTTTCCATTTTCAATTCCTTCAATAATATAGTACATCCAAGTTTCAAACTGCATACCTTGAGCGGAGCCCATGACTTGGTTGAGAAGCACAATAAGATCACCATACTTTGATTTGAAATCTGACCTGGTGAGCCTTGATGACTTGGTGACTCCCTTCTTGCCTTTGTGTAACCAATTCTGCTTTAGTAGAGTGAGGTAGGCATCCTGACTGTCTTGAAAGAACCTAGCGGCTTGATCCATTAACATTACTATCATGCCCTTCTGCTGGGATACATTGAACACTTCCTCTATCACCTGTCCACTGACATTAGCCAACACCCTCTTTCCTTCATCAAAGATGATGGACTTGGTCACAATATCTAGCCGAGATGCACACTCCATCACCAACTCCAGACAAGGCAAGGTAGGAGGAAAGGCAGCAGCTTGCACAATTTCACACTTGTAGATCTTCTTTGCCATAGAGGACTGGCCCCCTTTCAACCTATCTCTCAACTGTATCATGTCCACTGTACCGATGTTGGTGTCACCGACTCGCTTCAATTTTGAGAAGAAGGTGGTCTTGGGCATCATGTCTTCCCTGGCTTTCTTGGTATTCATTCCCTTTGGGTTCTTGCTTGCACTAGCATCCGCCATCCTAGCCCTTATTTCTACCCCTTCTTTCTACAGTGAGGTGGGACTACACTTATCTCTGCCCCTCCAATCCTAGGGATGGACTAGCATATTTCTACCTCTCCAATGCCTATCACACTACACTTATCTTTGCCTCTCCGCCTAGGGATGAGACTACCACTTATTTCTGCCTCGTCGAAAACTTATGAGATGGACTACACTTATATCTCCCAACTTCGTTCCTAGGGGTGGGACTACTACTTATATCTCCTTTCTCCAAATCCAAAATAGAAACTACACTTATATCTCCCAACTTCAAGCCCTAGATGAGAAAATGAGGTGATGGATGGATGATGCAAGCAAGAAATGGAGGGAAGAACCAAGCAAGAACAGGAAAGAAATCTGCTTTATGAACTAGCGTTCACTCTCAATCATGAAGATCGTCTAGTACCACCAAACTATCAACATCAAGGAAGAAAGAAAACAATAAGAGCACAGTCTACTCACCAAGAATTTCGTAAATCTTCTTCCTCTAATAGCATATCCCTTGACAAATCTGTAGCTTCTTTATGGTTTAATAACAGGCCCTGATTTTAGAAGCTCCCTTCATCAAATAAGAGCTCTGCCCTCTGAATTTGCAGCTCCTCCAGATTTTCGCAACTTCCTCAATCAAATAGCAGGTCTGCTATAATAGCAGCCTCCACCCCTTTGGCAAATTCGCTGCTCCTCCTTAGTCACTGTCGCAGGTCTCCTCTTCTATCAAATGTCGCTGCCTCCTTCAAAATCACAAGCCTTTGACTTCTCCAAATTCGCTGCCTACTCCTTATTTTCGTTCCTTGCTGCCAAGACATAAAACAATGAATGAGAGGATGAGGAAAAGAGGAGGGGTAAACCCTCCATATATATCCGATTTTTCTCTCCACAAAGAGGGCCGACCTGACCTTGCATGAATTTAATTTAGCAATTAATAACTAAATACTTAATTAAGGCCGACCTAGGGTCCATTTATTTCGATTTTAATGCAATTTAAAGTCTTCCAACTCATAACGTTTCACATATAGGGCAGGTCCTTTGTCTCCAAACCCCAAGGCAGGGCCACACGCCATGATAAAAAAAGGCCCTAGCTTTATTTTCAATGCCACACGCCACCTATTTGGGACCAGACTTGCGAATTTAGTGCCCAGATTTAGGATTTCAATGCAGATTTTTCAATTTATTACCCAGATTTTATATCTATTGGCCAGATTTCGCATTGCTTGGCCCAGATTTTTGAATTTAATGGCCAGATTTTCAAATTTAGGATGTAGATTATTGGATTTATTGGCCCAGATTTTGCAATTTATTTGCCAAGATTTTATTTTTATTGCATAGATCAAGTTTAAATGCCCAGATTTTATTTTTATTTAGGGCGACAGGTCTAATTTAGTTTCAAATTTCTATTTGGCAAATCAAAATATTTTTGGGCCATTTAATCCATTCATTTAATCTCCATTCAACACCCAAAGTTTGCAAGACTTCCCAAAAAAAAGACCAAATCACACTTAAATTCGAAAATGAAAGCCCAAGGTTTTGACTTCAATAATTTTCAAAATTCACTCATCTAAGTCCAAAAATTGCTAAGGCTTCTTGACATCAGGATCTAGGAAAAATGCCAAGGTTTGCCCAAAAAAAATGGGGGTCCCTAAATTCTTTGGGGCGATGATGTGAAACCTCACAACATATATATACTGCAGTATTTGAAGCTTCTGCCCAAAATGAGACATGGATGTTTTGGTCATGCATCATGGATTTAGCTGCTTCTATTATTGTTCTGTTCTTTCTTTCTGCTACTCCATTCTGTTGAGGATTATATGGCACAGTATACTCCCTCTTAATCCCAGCAGAATTGCAGAATTCTTTAAAGATTTCAGCTGTGTATTCACTCCCATTATCTGATCTTAGTATTTTGATTTTCTTCCCTGTTTGATTTTCTACTAAAGCTTTGAATTCTTTGAACTTAGATAGTACTTCAATTGATTCTTTTAGCTTCAAAAAGTATATCCAAGTTTTCCGGGAGAAATCATAAATGAATATTACGTAGTATAGAGATCCCGTTAGGGAGGGTGTTGACATGGGCCCACATAGATTAGAATGAATAAGCTCTAAAATGTCTTTAGACTTGTGTTTAGTAGAAGGGAATGAACTTTTAATATTTTTTCCTAGTGCACAACCTTTACAAATGCTAGAGTATTTTGATTCTATATTAGGTATTCCTGAGGTTATTTTCTTTATGATAGGTAGAGCACTATAACCTAGATGACCTAACCTCTTATGCCATAATTCATTGTTATGAGAAATTTCATGGTTTAATGCAACTTTTTGATCGCAGAGTAGTTTATATAAGCTACCATCTCTAGATCCTATTGTTACAGCATTTTTTATATTTGAATTTTTAGGCCAAAGAAGAACTTTATCTTCATTAAATGTGACTCTATATCCTTGATCAGCTAGCCATGAAATGGATATTAGGTTCCTTTTAATTCCTGGTACAAACGAAACATCTTTTAGATGTAATGTTAACCCGCTTCCTAGTTTGATTGAACAGCTCCCAATTCCTTTCACGGGGTAGGTGGAGTTATCACAAATGGTGACTTCTTCAGAAGAATGTCCTTCAAGATCTTCAAACTGATTACTGAATCCAGTTATGTGTCTAGAAGCTCCACTGTCAATTATCCAGGTGTTCTTATTTGTATTAAGTTCACTTGATAATGCTAGAAAGAATAGTGAATTATCTTCTTTGGTTTTAGCTATATTTGCTTGTCCTTTGTTTCTGGTAGGACATTCTCTACGAGTGTGCCCATATTTGTCGCATCTGTAACACTGAACCTTCGATTTGTCTTTCTTATAAGATTTATTTGAGAAGTTGGCATTATTAGAAAAAAATTTGTTTCCTTTCCTCTTGAAGAACTTCTTCTTGTTGAAAGTATTTGTTTGTAGTGCTTGAATCTCAATTCCCTTATTTGGTCCAATCCCTCTGGATATCAACCGAGTTTCCTCTTGTAAGCAATCATTTTTGAGTTGGTCAAATTTAGGCAAAGGAGGCCTTCCACTGATACATTGAATAAATGACTCCCATGATAAAGGTAATCCCGTTAGAGCAATTAGGGAAAGATCAACATCATCAACTGTATTACCGATGGAGAATAGTTGATCCCTTATTTCAGTGATTCTTAGAAAGTAAGATGTTATTGTTTCTCCCTTATTCATTTTGATATTCATCATTTGTTGTTTTAGAGTTAATATCCTGCTTGCAGTATTTATCTCAAATGTATTTTGAATGGTTTTATAAACCTCATAAGCAGATGTTAACCTCGATATGCTTGGTAACATTGAGTCTTTAACTGAGTCAATGATTAGCTTCTTCGCTTTATTGTTTCGTCTTTTCCAGATTGCTTTTTTTGTCTCATCTTCAGGTATTTTAGGTTCTTCCTCTATGTAGGATTCTAGTTCTAGTTCTTGCATCAATGTATTGATTCAAATCTTCCAAGAGACAAAGTTAGAGGCACCTTCAAGTCTATCCTCCATCCTGAGTGTGTGAGCCATATTTTATAACCTTCCAATGTTAAACTTCCTGATTTCTTATTATTGAAGATGCAATAGTTTTATGTGTCTCTGCCGATAATTTATGATAACTGGAATAGTCTAAGTCTCTATCGTCAATTTAGACGTCTGCAAATTAATGAGCTTCTGTCGTCGATTAAATGTCTGCAAGTTTAATGGGTCTCTGCCTGATTTATCCTTGATACAGTCGCAAAGATTGTAGATGCTCAGGTGCTGATGATCCTTTTATATTGCAGATAGCTGGTTCCTAGATCGTCGATGTCTATTTGCTTGCTATCTTATTCACTTCTCCTAACTTGGCTCTAATACCATGTTAAGGAAATATAGGATGAATAGGTAAGTGAATGATCTGCTCTTGTTGATGGACTGAGGAATGCAATTGCCTTTGTGATTGATTGATTCCTCATTCCAATCAAGCATATATATTATACAAAGGGTCGGCAACTTGGAGGATCATGACTCTTCATGATGTCCATTAATTACTAACTAATATAATTAGTTTACTTAACATCTCTTAACTAATCATCTCTAGACAAGATCAATCTGCATAGGAGGAGTTTCAATAACAATAAACATAATTAACTATTAAGAATGATCTGCATTAACATTACAGTCCAGATTATAATCTGACTGTAATACTAATGTAGAGCATTACATAACTGATGTAATTATATTTAATTGTGATTCCATCAGACATTAAATCTGATTGAAACTATATTTCAACATTTACACCCTTACACCCAACAGATACAGGATGATAAAGTAATCAAATGGATGAATGGGGAGGTAGGATGGGTGGCATGGGTAGACAGGAATGGAAAAGAATGGTCATTTGCACTATACATGTTATTTTTCTATATGATCTATATCTTTTATACAACGATGCTATTGCACAATCCCTGGTCACAGTGTATATGCGTACTCATGATGCTCGGCCATAGGAGCCTTTTTTGTATTAGATATATCATGAACTGATCGAGTTGATAACTTTTGTATTTTGGAGTAGCTGAGAAGTCGGACTGATATTGTATTTTGAACATCTCATATCTAATGAAAAAAAAAATCACCCATTACATGTATTGTTACATGTTAAGTGCAATCACAAATCTCCATACCTATCATTTGAAAATCGGGGATTATCACACCAACTGCATGTTTAGTTACATGTAGTCACATGTGCAATCGCATCTAAAAACCCTGACTACACTCAAGTCTACCCTTTTAAAAATGCAAATACAACTGCAATTGGGGATTTTTGACCCGATTGCAAGTTGTGTTGAAGTTATAGCTGCGATAGAGATTTGTTCATCATCATTACAATTTTATTTTTCACGGCAAGTTATGTGCGTTGAAGGCTTCGTGTACATGTGACTTTGTCCATTGTAGATTCATAATTCCAATCATCGCTCTCTACCTTGTTGTCATTCTTTCGTACATGGCATCATGACTTGGCACCGTTATGACTTCTCTCGACATCAGTTATTTTCTTTGGTCACATTGTTATTAATGCTATCGTTGTCAGTTAACATGAAATCTCAACGGTTTTCAATGGTTCATTCACTTATTATGTGTCGTTTCACCTTTCTATCAGCGGCGATGTTTTGTAACCACTCCAAGGCTTATCGTGGGCAAGCAACTCTTATTAGATTTGATTGTTGTATATTCATTTTCATTTGGTGATGACTTTTACGCGAGTCTTCAAAAGATAGGAAATATCATTATTTTGTCAGCAGATTCGTCGTTTTGCAAAGTATCCTGTATATTTCTTTGCATGTGTCTATCTAGAGCAGCCTGTATGGGTGTGTATTGTGAGCAGCTTGTGAGTGTGAGATCTGTAAGGGTGCTTGTATTTTTGGGTGTTGAGAAGTAGCTTGTGTGCTAGGAGAGCAATCCAGTTGCTCATGTATTGTGAGGTATCCGAGTGCTTTTATGCATAGTTCATGATGATGTTATACTCAAGTGTAAGATCTTTATTATATGTATGACCTGTACATGATCGAATATTTAGCACTGAGGCCTTTGATTGAAAGGTTAATGTCTTCAATCATAAGTGAGAAATCCTTGTATTGTATTTTGAGAACTCAATAAAAGGATCTACTTTACTTTGAAACGAGAGCCTTGAAGCTGATAACATATAGAAGTATATGCAATCGGGACCTTTTCCCTATCCATTGCATGTACTATTACATAAGATTTAATATGCAATCATAGCTCAAAACCCTAATTGCATTTTGTTTTAGACCAATGATATTCCCAATTCAGGATTTTTGACACCCATTACGCAAGTATCTGTAGACTGTTACCATGAATTTGGCTAAGAAGAAGTTTGAGGACTTATTACAAGATGGCACGATAAGGGTGTTCAAGTTGGAGATATCCCATGGGCACACTTGGTTCAGATGTACAGAAGAAAGGACATAGTTCGAAATTGCTTTGGAGAGTTTTATGGCAGAACTAAACCTTTAGAGAGATGAATAGGAGAGAGCACCAGATGTTACATGGGCACACTTGGTTCAGACGTACAGGAGAAAGGACATAGTTCGAAATTGCTTCGGAGAATTTTATGGCACAACTGAACCTTTAGAGAGAGGAACAGGATAGAGCACCAGATATTCCAGTGGCAGCGATACCTATAGTTGTAATTCCACTTGCCCCACTGCAAGTCCCAGCTGCTAAGAGAGTTTTACGCCCTTACACCCAACAGATACAGGATGATAAAGTAATTAAATGGATGGATGGGCAGCTAGGATGGGTGGCATGGGTAGACAGGAATGGAAAACAATGATCCTTTGCACTATACTTGTTATTTTTCTATATGATATATATCTTTTATACAACGATGCTATTGCGCAATCCCTGGTCACAGTGTATACGTGTACTCATGATGCTCAGCCATAGGAGCCTTTTTTGTATTAGATATATCATAAACTGATTGAGTTGATACCTTTAGTATTTTGCAGTAGCTGAGAAGTCGGACTGATATTGTATTTTGAACATCTTATATCTAATGAAAAAAAAAATCAGCCATTACATGTATTGTTACATGTTATCTTGAGTGCAATCACAAATCTCCATACCTGTCATTTGAAAATCGGGGATTATCACACCAACTGCATTTTTAGTTACATGTAGTCACATGCGCAATCGCATCTAAAAACTCTGACTACACTCAAGTCTGCCCTTTTAAAAATGCAAATACAACTGCAATTGGGGATTTTTGACCCGATTGCAAGTTGTGTTGAAGTTATAGCTGCGATAGAGATTTGTTCATCCTCATTACTATTTTCTTTTTCACAGCAAGTTATGTGCATTGAAGGCTTCGTGTACATGTGACTTTGTCCATCATAGCTTCATAATTCCAATCATCACTCTCTACCTTGTCATTCTTTCTTACTTGGCATCATGACTTGGCACCGTTATGACTTCTCTCGGCATCCGTTATTTTCTTTGGTTACATTTTTATTAATGCTATCGTTGTCAGTTAACATGAAATCTCAATGGTTTTCAATGGTTCATTCACTTATTATGTGTTGTTTCACCTTTCTATCAGCAGTGATGTTTCGTAACCGCTCCAAGACTTATCATGGGCAAGCAACTGTTATTAGATTTGATTGTTGTGTATTCATTTTCATTTGGTGATGACTTTTATGTGTCTCTTCAAAAGATAGGAAATATCATTATTTTGTGAGCAGATTCATCATTTTGCTAAGTATCACGTATATTTCTTTGCATGTGTATATCTAGAGCAGCCTGTATGGGTG
This sequence comes from Chamaecyparis obtusa, assembly GCA_027943335.1. NCBI lineage: Eukaryota > Viridiplantae > Streptophyta > Pinopsida > Cupressales > Cupressaceae > Chamaecyparis > Chamaecyparis obtusa. The sequence goes on along the minus strand of BSBK01001111.1, from coordinate 1,240,348 downwards.
TGTATTGTGAGCAGCTTATGAATGTGAGAGCTGTAAGGGTTCTTGCATTTTTGGGTGCTGAGAAGTAGCTTGAGTGCTAGGACAGAAATCTAGTTGCTCATGTATTGTGAGGTATTTGAGTGCTTTTATGCATGGTTCATGATGATGATATATTCAAGTGTAAGATATTTATTATATGTATGACCTGTACATGATCAACTATTTAACATTGAGGCCTTTGATTGAAAGGTTAACGTCTTCAATCATAAGTGAGAAATCCTTGTATTGTATTTTGAGAACTCAATAAAAGGATCTACTTTTCGGGTGTGGCTGGGTTTTCCCTCAAGTCGGAGGGTTTTCCCAGAATAAATAACCATGTCATCTATTCATATACTCTTCTGGTATTTTATTTCTTGTATTTACAATCTTCTGGTTCGAAAACTTTAACATGGGATCAGAGTCAGAATTAAGGAAAGGATCTGAACCAGAATAGGACATTTGGATTCTAGAAGAATCATGATGTCTAATGGGTGTTGGATATGCTGTTCTATGATTCGCTACAAGTGTTTCAATCTCAGGGATTGAGGCTTCTCATGCAATCTTCTTTGTTAGGGTTTGAATTTGCATTCTTTGCCTGCACTATAATTATATTATGGTGAAAGATCTAGTTACCTATAGCAAGGAAGATTAAACTAGGAATAGATAAGTATTTTATGTTTGTATCTTTGAATATTGATCATGAATTTTATATATATAATTCATGCAATAACTTTGAGAGTATTGAATCATGTATGCTTCTAGCATTAGTCTATTTGATTCTATTACTAATCTCTCTAAAATGCTTCCAGGATGGATCGAGGAGCACAAGGATGATAAGAGATTGCAGCCTAAGCTGAGTTGGTGGCTCTTGAGGAAGTACCTATTCAGATTATCTTGTGATCAGTTTATTCTAGGAGGAGGATATGAGATCAAAGGGAGCTTGTGTGGCAAAGAAAGAGTGCCAAGACCTTTTGCAGAGGATCAGCAAGCTCATGTAGCAGTGTGATTGCTAAAGCGCATTGTTGGACAAATACTAGAGTCAATTTCTTGGTATTGTGATTATTAAAGCTTGAGTAGGTTGTCCCTCTTGAGAGGGAGTCTCTGCTGAGAGGGAGTCTCAGTATTCAAACTTATTATATTATGATAATCAATGTAGTATACTGCCCCAGTTCAGAGGAAGTTTGTCTATTCATCACACGCAACATTGGACGAGGAGGTCAGAAGGTTGATATACTCAGAGAGAGCCTTATCATCATGAAGACTTGTTAATGAGTTCTTCTCTATGAGGGAGAAGTTCGAGGTCCAATACCTTGTTAATGAGTTCTTCTCTACAAGAGAAGTTCGCAGTGTAATCCGTTGTTAATGAGTTATTCTCTACGAGAGAAGTTTGAGGTGCAATCCCTTGTTAATAAGTTCTCCTCTGCGAGAAAAGTTTGAGGTGAAATTCCTTGTACCACCCTCTACGAGTAGGTATGGTGGAACCACCCTCTACGAGTAGGCAAGGTAGTAATGCATTCTTCTTTGGGAGAAGTTTGAGATGAAAGCCCTTGTTTCACCCTTTGGGAATAGCTATGGTGGATCCACCCTCTGTGAGTAGCCATGGTGGAAGTCATGTGTGTGACTCCATGACTTAATTTTTTGATTTTGATTCACCCTCTAGGAGTAGCTATGGTGAATATTGTTATGCTAAGATAACAATTTTTATTAAGAAATCCTATGATGTGATTTCTTGTGTTGACATTATGTTTTGTTGCAGCTATGTGCACTTGTCATGAGATGACAAACTAAAAATCTCTCTTGCTAAGAGGGAGTGTTGAAGTTATAGCTGCGATAGAGATTTATTTGTCCTCATTACTATTTTCTTTTTCACGACAAGTTATGTGCGTTGAAGGCTTCGTGTACATGTGACTTTGTCCATCGTAGCTTCATAATTCGAATCATCACTCTCTACCTTGTCATTCTTTCTTACTTGGCATCATGACTTGGCACCATTATGACTTCTCTCGGCATCAGTTGTTTTCTTTGGTCACATTTTTATTAATGCTATCGTTGTCGGTTAAGATGAAATCTCAACGGTTTTCAATGGTTCATTCACTTATTATGTGTCATTTCACCTTTCTATAAGCAGTGATGTTTTGTAACCGCTCCAAGACTTATCGTGGGCAAGAAACTGTTATTAGATTTGATTGTCGTGTATTCATTTTCATTTGGTGATGACTTTTATGCAGCTCTTCAAAAGATAGGAAATATCATTATTTTGTGAGCAGATTCATCGTTTTGCTGAGTATCGTGTATATTTTTTTGCATGTGTATATCTAGAGCAGCTTGTATGGGTGTGTATTGTGAGCAGCTTGTGAATGTGAGAGCTGTAAGGGTTCTTGTATTTTTGGGTGCTGAGAAGTAGCTTGTGTGCTGGGAGAGCAATCCAGTTGCTCATGTATTCCGAGCTACTTGAGTGCTTTTATGCATAGTTCATGATGATGTTATATTCAAGTGTACGATCTTTATTATATGTATGACTTGTACATGATCAACTATTTAGCAGTGAAGCCTCTGATTGAAGGTTAATATCTTCAATCATGAGTGAGAAATCCTTATATTGTATTCTAAGAACTCAATAAAATGATCTACTTTTCGGGTGTGGCTGGATTTTTCCCTCCAGTAGGAGGGTTTTCCCACGATAAATAACTGTGTCATCTATTCATATGCTCTTCTGGTTTTTTGTTTATTGTATTTATAGTATTCTGGTTCAAAAACTTTAACAAGTTGCACTACATATGCAATCTTAACTGCAGTTGGGTCCAAAAACCCCGATTTCATTTAAATCTTTGATTTTTCCCTTATAATAGGAACCTTTTGTTACAATTACATAAACTTTTACAAGATGAACTACACTTGTGCGTTCGCCAGCAGTGCACTCCAAAATCCCCAAATTGCAACCATTGCCCATCAAAAGCAGTTTTTTCATCTCAACTCTATTTGAAGCCTTGTTTGCACACACAATCTACCAAGATTGAAAATCAAAGTATGAACTTCATGGAGAATGATATGGAACTAACGTCAACACAATTTGACATTATGGCATTTTGATCTTTAATCTCAGTGCTATGGGTGATCATCCAAAGTCAGAAGAGCCAACCATCACGCCTGAGAAAAAGATGAAATAACATTTCATAAATACTAGAATGCTTTCAATTCTGATTCCAAGCAGGTGGAAGCAACCCAATAAGAGGATTGTGAACATTTTTCAATCATGGGTTAGAATAAAAATCAATGATTTGTTGATGCCATCAAATGCAGACGTCAAAGTCTTATTTCCTAAAGATGTTCCCACCCATGTACAGCTTTGAAGATTTCAAGCACTAGCAATCTAACGATAAGAGGACCTCTCTAATAGAGGATGATGTAATAAGAGTTGTGTCTTGTCAGGCAATTAGTTTAGTTTTCGTCATGCATTTTGTAATTTAGTTTGACAAGTTACATGTAAAGTATAAAATTGTGATTGCATATGTAATGTCACAAGTAAAGCAAAAAATTGCAATTGCACATAGTCTCAATACATGTAATCACGTTACATAGGACTGTAATGTTGAATAAGTCAACAATAGGAAGTTAGTTTTCCGCCTTTTTCTCTCAACTTGTCTTCTATAAATACAAGAGGGCTCATTGTAAATAATCATCTTTTGGCAATGCAACAAAAATCTATCAATTTTTGTAAGCAATTTAAAATTTTGTATTTAAATGTAAGACAAGATACAATCAATAGAAGACGTAGTTTGCTTTCAGACTTTGTGTTTATTCAAGTTGTCAAGTGATGACATTTTCTAGAATTGGTTGTGAATGTTGTTCTATTGTTAGGAGGGGATTTGAACCCAATCCTGCAGACTTTGAGTTGTAAATTATGTTTGAAGTTATGGTCAGATTTTCAGGTTTGATCTTGCAGATTTCCAGCCACTTATCAAGTCTGAGATTAGTGTAGAACACTCAAGTAAGGAAATAGCTTGCAGAATTTGCACTACTTTGTTTTGTGTTTGTGCATACAAGGAGAAATAAATGTTAGAGAGTTCGCGCTGCACCTGTGTTTTATTCTCATTCTCAAAATCTCGTATAGGGTCATAGAAAGAATTTGAGTTTTCATGACCTCCTAGGTTTCTGAAAGATGTTGATACACTAAAGGTTATTCTTATGTCTAATATTCTGTTTATCGAAATTATTGCTCCAACAAATACTTTGTGAGTGAATTACACCATTGACTAAAGATTGTGTTCTAATGATTGCGGGAATAGGATGAATGTCCCACCCTATTTAACTTAGTGTAAATAGAAATAGTTAAGTGTTTAGTTGATTCAAATAGCAATATGAAGGGGAAGCCTTCCCTAAAAAGTAGGAGAGATTGTTTCTCACATACTGTGGTTGGAACCACTATTTTGCAATTGATCCTTAAAACTGACGGTTACAAAATATCCACTTGACACGGAGAAAAACCATGAGGAAGGACCACTTGGATCTCCTATACAAATCCAACAATAACAAAAATAAAATGATCTTACAATACTCGTAGGCAACAATGTGTTGTGTTGTAAAATACAACCACCCCATTACAAATGGAGAACCCCTCTTCTTTGCAAGAGTGGGCATTTTAGTTGACCTTAGATTAGTGGCAATTTCAAAGTCTCTGAGTCAATAACATGAGTTTGAGAAACTTTTGTCTGCTAAGGAGTTAGGCCATTTGAGAAGAGTAGAATTTTGAGCGAGGAATTCAACACTTAGACAAGTCCTAGGAAAGGTTGAGTTTGTCATGATGAAGGGAATTGATTTAAATTTTGGATTCAATCACCCAAAAAAGGGTGGAGGTCCGGTTGGAAGGATGAGAAGTTGAAGAAAAGGAAGTATAGTGGAAATGAGGAGTTAAAATCAAGATGACAACGGAGACAACCTTTGGTATGGAATCAACATGAAAATGCAATATAAGAAGCAACTATATGGCGAAGTTTGAGCATGGAAAACATGGAGTTTGAAGTCTTTTGAAGAGATAACAGGAAAGGGAGTGGCAAAATTATGAAATTTCATGAGGAATGTCAACATTTTTGAAAGCCAAGGCATGAAACAACTTTACAAAGTTGTACTTGGAGAGGTCGGAATCCAACCTTCCCAAGTACATCCATGTACTTGGATGGGATGGAATCCGACCTCCCCAAGTATGGAGTGGGACCTGAGACCCCAAATTCCTGCCCTCCTAATATTACCAAAATTCAATCAATGTGGTTTCTTGCATGAAAATATAGGATTCCAAGGCGAAAATAAGGACCCCCTTCACCAAAACAAGTCTGGTTTTGGCAAGTTGACGATCAGCTTCTCCATGAAAACATCATGATCAGACCTGCAATCAAGAAGAAAAGATAAGATTAAGTCCAACATTTTGAGGTGAAATCAAGATCAAGGCCATGACAAGGGAAAGATGAAAAGGAGACATGAAGATTGCTTGAGGTTATGGTGGCAATGAATTCCAAGGAAAGATGTTAAGGAGTTGGGACTTGAAGAGGTCAGATTCCGACCTCACCATGTCCAAGCTTGTACTTGGGACCCCAAATTTCCGCCATCAAGAGGAGCGTGAACTTTGACATCATATTAATTTCTAGGTTGAGGGAGGCTATTTCAAACCATGTCAAGCCTGATTTGGGTTGGTAAAGACGCCATTATTCCCCATCTAAGGCATGAAATCAGACCCTTAAGAGCACAAAATTCATGATTCAACCTCTGGTTTTGAACTAAAAAACGAATTCAAACCATTAGATTTCAAGTGACAAAACAAAGAAGGGTATACAGGAAAAGCCAGTGTTGAAAGAGACTAGGACTTGGAGAGGTCAGAATCCGTCCACTCCAAGTCCCAGCTAGGACTTTGACCCCATTATTTCCACCCAGCTCTAGCACCCAAGCAATGTAACTTGCAGCTCAAATTTCCCTCCAAAATTGATGAAAATAGTTTATATAAGTCAGCCAACTTCAAGAAGCACCCAAATTTAATCAGATTCAAGGTGCAAAACTCAGATTTTCTTAAGGCAAAAACAAGTTTCGAAGGATCAAGTACTTAAAGATTTCAGTTTACAGACTCGGAATTTTGTGACTATGATTTAATTGAACTTCTCATTTTGTCCAAAAAGTCAATACATGCAATCAGATTTAAAGATCAAAATTTCAATTTTCATGTTGATTTAGGGATAAATTCATTAAGATTGTTGAAGTAGAATGATTTCCTTATGAATTTCATTTATTAGCATCAAATTTTGATTTTATGAAGTATGAAATCCAAGCTTTTCACAAGCGTTGTTGTCTTGTTTTGCAAGGAGAGGAAGATGGAGGATTTGAAGACAAGAAGAGGCTATGGCAAGATGAAGTTTAAGATTTCAAGCAAGTACGGCATGGAGAATTCAAGAATTCAAGTATCTGCAAATGAAAAGTCATTCATCAAAGGGGCAAGCAAGAAGATGATTCGAGATCAGAGATCAAAATGGAAAGGCAAACTCAAAACAAAATCAAGTGCCAATTCATGGAGCAAGATCGAGGCCAAGGAATCAAGATTTAAAGTACAAGCAAGTTCAAGCCACTCCAATGAGAAGATTTCTAAGAGATAGGGAGAATTCATGAAGATGAAGCAATTTGGGAATATGGGCTGTCACAATTAATTGAAGGCCTAATAATGTTGAGTATCAAGAGATATTTCTTCATCACCAGGAATTGATCAAGCTTGCAAGATAGGCATGCTAAGGTGACGCCCAGTCATCTTCAACCAATCAGAAAACTCCAGTTGCACATGTCCAAAGTCATTTAATCAGATCATTCCAAGTGTACATGTGCAGTCCACCAATGCCTCTACCTAACCTATTTTCTCATTGGTCTACAAAATGAATGTATTTTTCTCATTGGCCCACAAGGTGATGCTTCATTGTAATTGGATAAGCATTTAATGTTTGTAGCTAGTAGTTGTACTAGGGCTATTTTGGCATAATCTGGACCCTTGATCTTGAATCAATATTGGTCATCCATTGTACTTGAATAGCTATAAAAGGCAAGGCCTTCTTGTAACTCATTAGATTAGTTGGAATAAAGTAGAGAGAGACTTGGAGAGATTTTTAAAATAATACTCCCAAAATTATTCCTCTTAATTGTTGTTAACATGATGAATGTTTGTGAAGTTTTGAAGTGTTGCATGGTTTCTACATTTCCTCACTTAGATAAGGATTTCATTTATGTTGAGTAAAAGTAGAAGTAGATGAATGGAAGATATTGTTGTTGGTGAATCATAGTGAACCTAGTGTCCACACCTTTTGATATTTGTTGATTGCAAGTATTAGTGAAATGTCAATTTGGGCCTTATTGCAAGCATTTAACTTCAAATGGAGAAGTTCATTTGAATTGCACAATCAATGGGTATTTGAATGAGTATTGACGACATGAAAATCATCAACGCATCCTTAGAAGCAAGCACCCTCCTTTGCATAATTGATTTGGCAAAGCAATGATTGGTTAGAGTTCCACCTCATCATCAATAGTGTCTTACATTGTAGAGTTAGCCTAGCTTTCTAAAGCCATTCCTATTTGCACTTTGTTTCATTGGAAGCAGTTGAAGAGAAATCATTGCCAAATCATTCGCATTTGCAAAGTAGATATTCATTGAATGAACAGCATAAATCCCCAAGTGATTACCAGCAAATCACATTATTACAACAGAGTTAAGTCCACAATAAGAAGTAACCTTGAGGTTGTCTTAGTTGATCACACAATCAGATACATTGTTTAGCATCTAAGCTTTCTTATACAAGAGAGGATTTGATATTTGGTGTTTCATCCTACAATACTAAGAGTTTCATCTTGCATGTTGAAGTGGTCACAAAACTTGAATCAACACAACCCACTAGAGACACCAATTACCACTTAAAAATTTGCAAGCACTAGCCTACTATAGACACTAATATCCACAAATGGGCAGCAACACAGCAAGACACACCAATCTCTTCTTTTAGAAAGCACCAACGTCTTCTACAAACTTTCAGCTTCAACCTGTTTCTTTAATGGATGATGAGCATATTTTTCTACACTTTCACAATTAACAAAATCTGCTATGCATTAAATCTTCTTTGCTCTGTATTCAAATGATAAAAAATCTCAAAACATAATACATACAAACACCCTTCACCTTGTTATACCCCTTCGGGCACCAAAATTTAATACATAAAACACATAGGCCGGCTCTATAAAAGAATATCATAATAATAAAATTCCATGATTCAACCTCCAATTAAAACCAATATATAAATCTTTGTCAACAACCTTTGTCATCAATGACAATATTTCCAACCATCTCAGTCTAACATCAATGACCATAACTCAAGCAATCTCCCTTCTTGAACAACACGCACTTTGACATCAATGACAACATTTCCAACACTGTTGGTCTGCATCTTTTTTTAACATTCTCAATAGACCCTACAAATATCATGCAGTTGTACAGAATGGTCAGGTCTTCTCCTTTATTGCTAATAAGTTCTTTTGTTAGGTTTATGTTTTTTTGTTGATGCGCACAATTTTGATTTCTGTTGGATTTTTTGGTTTTTTGTTGCTTGCCCAAGTTGCTTTCTGCTACTACCAAAAGCTACTTTCCATTGGAACTTTGAAAATCCCATCATCTGCACATATTTTTGTTCCTTACAACCCTTTTCTAGTTGTGAAGTATCTGGCCATGTCAAATTAGCTTCTACTGTGAACATTACTTTAGGCTTAGAAAAGTATATGGCTGTATTAGAGTTAAATCTCTTTTTTTTTTTTCTTTCTCCCTCTTCCATAGATTTATTTATATTTCTAATAGTCACTCATCTTCTATGTTTACATATTCTCTCTCTATTCAATATGGAAACTTTCTCTTTCTCTCTTCAGAATGTTTCTATTTGTCTCTTTGCTCATTATAGAAACATTCTTGTGTATACTTGTATATATAGATCATTTATGATATTTGTTTAATAACACATTCATTATTTTACCATAATATCGTATTAGAGCTATTTTTTCAATAAATAATAATTTCATTAATAAAATTTCCTGAGTTATTTTTCGCAATAAGTTTTGAAAATCTTTAATTTCTTCATGAAATTTTTGGACTAATAAGATTTTCAACATCCTTTGTCTGGGTGTGTTCAAACTTGTTTTTTTGTTGGGCGTCGCTTTTGCAACATTTTTTTGTTCATCACGCCTCTTCCTCTGCAAATTGCGCGCAATTTTTTCTACTCTTGGCATTCATTTCTAGTGTCGCACTTGGCCTCTGCAACCTGTTGTCTTTCATTGTGTAGACTTCAAGCATCATTCTTTGTGCTTTTCGACCATTCTTTCTGGTTGTTTTGACTGTTTCCACCAAGGCATTTTTTACTTTCATCGTAGCTCAATCTGCAACTACAACTTGAGACTAGCGGCTCATTTCTTGGCACATCTATGTTATTTTTCTTGCTAATCCAAGTCGATCAGTATTTTTCTTCCTTATGAATTGTCGTTCGGCCCTCTAAAGCTGTTTTTTTCCAGCAAGCTTTGTGCTCTTCTAGTTCATTAATAGCCAACTAGGGTTTTCTGCATTTTCAACTAGGGTTTTGACCCTCCATTCCAAGTCAAAAAATTATTTTGATTGCAGATTCCTTATGGGTTTTTCAAACCCTCATCTAGGTCACCTTCATTTTTTTCTGGGTGCATCATTTTCTATGCCTCAATTTTTGAGCCAACGGATTACGAGTTTGACATCAGATTCCTTTTGGGTTTTTAGAGCTCTCTTATGGGTGTCTTTTAATTTTTTCTAAGTCTTCTATCAATCTACCTCGAAGTTTGTGCCTTTTCAGATATTTACATTTTTTTCATCGAAAAACGTGTTATGGCATCTCTTACCAATCTTCTATTGGAAGACAGTCAACGATTCAACGGAAAGAACTACAACACTTGGAAGAAGAGAATGATGACGATCTTCGGATATTGTCGCCTTGAGGTGCTTGTTCTAGGTACCAAGACTCGTCCTACCACAGTCAACGCTACTCAAATTTGGTCATGTGATCTGAGATTGCAGGAGTCACATTGCTTATGAACACTGGAAGCAGAGAGGGTCTCGAACACATGCCAATATTGCAAAACATATAGAGCTCACTAATCAGCCTGAGCCTGCCATTTACGCCTTCTAAGGATTCACTTGCAAACTTTTGTTTTGAAGTTAGATTGACCATTAAGGAAGGGTATTAGAGTTAAATCTCTCTATTTTTGTTTCTCTCTCTTCCGTAGATTTATTTCCATTTTTAATGGTCACTCTTCTTCTATGTTTTCATATTCTCTCTTTGTTCAATATGGAAACTTTCTTTTTCTCTCTTCAGAATGTTTCTATTTCTCTCCCTTTGTCCGTTATAGAAACATTCTTGTGTATACTTGTATATATAGATCATTTATGATCTTTGTTTAATAACACATTCATTATTTTACCATAATAGGCTGCAGGTTAAGGAAGTCTTGGAGAAAATGAAATCCATCAGTTACATGTTATCTTTGTTGAGTCGAATCTACAACATTAGCTATTTTGAGATCTAGCGATAGACTCCACATCAAAACCTCTATCTGAGAAGTTCTAGTTTGCACATGGTGCTCATCCTCTCATTTACATGTCTCTTCATCATTGACTGATGTCTACTCTCCACCTTAACACGTGACCTGAAAACATTTATTTAATGTCCCTTCAAGAATACAAATGAGAGAAATAACAAACAAGAAAAGTTTCAAACATGACTGCATACTGACAGACAAAGAGTTTTAGCTTGAAGTTTTTCATCATGTCAAAATTTCTGTATAGGTACAGCATTCATCAAAATCCAAATGGTGAGTCAATCGGAATGGTTGGAAACTTCATACTAGTGCAGAAGAAAGAACTTGCAATTGATGCATCAGGGTACTCCATCCCAATTCAAAAACAAAGAGCTGACAATTGCCCTTGTAGTAAATATAATATATAATATTGATGCATGAAAGAAGCATGAGTTACTTGATGCTTTAAAAAATATATTTTAGGCAGCACATTGAGACTAAATAAATATGTCAATTGCAATTCTTAAGAGGAATTGACATCGTAGTCATACATTAGATCTGATTGCTTAGCTGTAACAACTACATTTCCTTGGTGCAGTACATTGGGACATGTTCCTAGAAGCTTTTAGCAAAATATATAAACAAATGTATGAATGAGAGTTGAATAAAACCTTGATATCTGATATTCAGAAATGTGTTCATATCATAGTAAAATGACTCAAAATCAACTTGGACTCATTTGGTTGATTTTCTACTCCAACTCAAACTTAGCAAAGACTGCAAATTGAGAAATCAAGAATAATTTAATATAACCATTTTTTAAGGACTTGTTGTGACCTCGTCACACATCGCCCATTTCAAATGGGACCCTTTGCCTTTTCAGTTTTCTTGGCCCCTTTTTGTTTGGTCTCAGTTTCTCTAGTTTTAATCTTCAAAGGTTCCCTATGATCCAATTGAGGATGGGTAAGTTTGGCTAAAGTTTTAAGTTCTGCTTTCTTATCTTTCAAGGTCCCAATTTTGGTGTACTCCCTCGTTGTTGAGTTGATCCTTTGCAAGAGCCAAGGAGATGTCAAAGTCTTTTTGAAGCCCCTATTTTCTTGAAATGCAATTTGAAAAGGGGCTCCAATTCCAATACAGAATCCAGAGGATTTGTGAAACAAGTTGAATGATCAGAAATGGGTTGAATCCAAAATACCCATAACACAGTGAAAAAAAGAAAGAGCAATGAAAATAACACTATCTAGAGCATCCATAGTCATAAAGTGGCAATGAGCAAGGAAGATTATGAAGTTAGGATCAAGAAAGAGCGGGAGTAAAATAACTAAGAAATGTGAATCCCGCATTCCGACAGATGAAGGAAACTCATAACAAAGTCATCAAGAAATACTCGGCGTGTGTGCACATTGATAACCCCCGACAATTCATCATGCCCATAAGAGTTTTGCGCTAAGCCCCAACAATGAAGGAGCTTCGCAGAGAAAAAAGTCTGTAGTGGATGCCCCAACAATGAAGGAGCTTCGCAGAGAAAAAAGTCTGCAGTGGATGCCACATCGCACTCCAGTGCATAAACGACAAAGCCATGGAATGTTTAAAAAATGGAAATTTCCGCAAAAGCCCCAAAGTGTTCAAGGGGTTGTTTATCGCACTAAACAAGCATTTCAAAGGACAATATTTGCACAGTGCCACAATGGAAGAGGACAATTATTACTTGCAATGCAAAATATGGTGGATGAGAAAAACATGTGAGGATATCCACAACAGAGACTTCAGTGAACGCCCAGCACAATCCCAAGTCAACGTGGGAATGTGTTCGCAGAATATGATGAATGAAGGAATTTCCAAGAACGATGTCCTCATACACTCCTCAAGGAAAATTTGAATGGAAGGTTTGCGACCCCCAGTCCATCTTCAAAGTCTTATGCAAATCAGCGATTCATTGCAGTTTGGAAAACAAATTCTATGTAACATAGAAATCTACCCCATCACAAATGTTCGCAAAGAGATCAAGCCCAACACAGTTGAATGGAGGAGGATTTGCTTAATAATTTCTTGCAAGTAACGAAAGAAAGAACGACACCAAGTCAAATGATCCATCGTGGACCCCCCAAAATAGTCCAAGCGCATTTCAACGTTGCTGATGGAATTGTAAAAAGGTCAAAGTATCCACAACCCCCACTAAAACACGCCCGGGTGCATTTTCTAATGAGTCAAGAAAAGTTCCAAAAACAAGATAATCCATGAGTCCACCTCAAATGTGCTCGGGTGCATTCCCAAGCAAGTCACGGAATTCTCCAAACAAAGAAAAATCTACCACATCATCTAAAATGCGCTCCAATGCAATTTTTCTCTAGTTGAGGAATTTCAATGAAGTAAAGGATTCCCAAGAAAGCCAAATATGTGCTCGTTATCGGTGAAGGGAATCTTTGTGATAAAAATTAACGAGGCAATTAAAATGAAGGCCCCATCGTGTTCTTCATCCATCTCACTGCGAGCATCTCTCACTAATATTCACACCCAACACAAAATATTTGTCGAAGACCAATATGCAACAAGAGTAATTCTGCGTGACCAAGGAATTTTGTTGAAGAAGTAACATTTGATAGAAGCAAGCGCACTCAACATAGTTCCATGAGAATGAATGGAGGTTTTGAAAGGGCACGAGAAGTGTCAATGAGCTTGTACCTCCCCAAAGTCTTCTTTCAAAAATATGTCGTTAACCTAGAATTGTCATTGAATTTGATGTCCCTTGTTAAGATTGTAGGATCGCTGCAAATGTAATAGCATTGTTTAGATTGTATGTGTTTTCCAAATGCAACAATCTCTTGCATTTATATTTAGAATGAGCCAAGAAGAGACATGTCCCTTCATGGGACATGTCTATTCAGTACTATGTAATTAATATAATGACAATTATGATTATATATATATACACATATATATATAATATCTCTTGAGTATTATATTAATTTCTCTAATATTTACATAATATATATAAATGTATCTCATATATACTAAATATATATATACATATCTTCACTAGTATTGAATCGTAGTGTTTATCCGATTGAAGCTACAAAACATTAACACTCCCTCTTAGCTAGGGAGGATAAATCAATCCAATGTCAACACTTATGATCCCTCACCATCGCTACACAAAACTCCTATAATCATTAACATTCCCTCTTAGCTAGAGAGGATAAATATATTACCTCAATGTAATATGTGAGTATAGATAATTATTTAAAGTTTATATCATTTTACTGATATCACGAGCAGTGGTCTCCAAGTATCAAGTCAATGATACTCACCAAGTACTCAGAGCAATGATCTCTAAATATCAACTCACAAGATATTCACCAATTGCTCAAAATGATTATTATGAGTGATGGTCTCCAAGTATCAAATCCATGATACTCACCCAACTACTCAGAGTAATGGTCTCCAAATATCAAGTCCATGATATTCACCAAGTACTCAATGTGAGTATAGATAATCATTTTAAATTTATATCATTTTACTGATATTACGAGAAATAGTCTCCAAGTATCAAGTTCATGATACTCACCAAGTACTCAGAGCAATGGTCTCCAAATATCAACTCACAAGATATTCACCAATTGCTCAAAATGATTATCATGAGTAATGGTCTCCAAGTATCAAATCCATGATACTCACCCAAGTACTCAGAGTAATGGTCTCCAAATATCAAGTCCATGATATTCACCAAGTACTCAATGTCAGTATAGATAATCTTTTTAAATTTATATCATTTTACTGATATTACAAGCAATGGCCCTCAAGTATCAAGTCCATGATACTTACCAAGTACTCAGAGCAATGGTCTCCAAATATCAACGCACAAGATATTCACCAATTGCTCAAAATGATTATCATGAATAATGGTCTCCAAGTATCAAATCCATGATTGTCATGTCCCCTTTCTAGAGACATGTTCGTTCATGACGGGTTTGCCTATCATTGACTCTCGTAGGTAAATAGTTTGGAGAGAGAGTCATTGTGTGGATCATTTGATTGCTTATTGCTGACAGAGCCTACATCCAGTTTGAGGCCTACATGCAGTTGTAGTGGAGCCTATGTCCAGAAGCGAGCCTACATCCAGTTCAAGCCTACATTCAGTCTAGTTGGGCCTACATTCGGTTATGAGACATCTTGGCCTACATTATTATATTTTTGAGTTGAGAAATGTACTTTATTATTATAATGTTATTTTATTATAAAGTACATTATAATTAGATGTTTCTAGAAGTTCTAGTAACTTCTCAAGAAAAAGAATAAATAGGGGGCTTGGGCTATCATTTCTACATGCTTGGATTTGGGATTTCTTCTACTTCTTCATTGTGAAGCAATTTGTAGCCTTGTGGTCTGCAAATACTATTCGATCTTTGGGAACGAATCACTCCCCTAGATTGGCATAACTGAGGTAGTGAAATATCTACTGAAGGGTTGCAAGTTTGGAAGTGGTATTCAGCCATTTCAAGTTGAGCTTATTTGGAATCCTCAGATTTACCTAAGGGTTTGAGTTTTGGTTGCAAGAGGAAAAAAGAAGATCCGAAAAAGCTGTCCGAAAAAGCAGTCCGAAAAAGCAGATCTGAAAAAGCTGTCCGAAAAAGCAGTCCGACAAATTATTGCAGCCATCTACAATCAAGTTTCTCATTTCTCATTTGGCATTTGGCATATTTTCTAAGAAATGTATGTTTTCAGCTGAGTACAAAATATAGCTTCAGCACTTTACTATTTTACATTGTACTTGTCTTTGTTTGCCATTTGGCATTATTGGTAACAAAGGAAGGCTAGGATTTTGCAAGTGAAAGGGCATTGTAATTTTCAGTCTATCTATATTGCAAACCTAGGGTTTGATGATCATATCATTGACTGAAAAATGTATGGCATTGTTGCAAATTGTTGATATATGAATGGCATATGGTTTTGAGCAATTTCCTACATCATTGATAGTATTTTAGATGGTATTTGGTTGCTATCTATTATTCTGAAATTTTGGGACAGCGAACTCATATATTGCAAAATAATTTCCTATATTCAGTATTTTTCTTTCAGCAGTGTATTCAGTGCATGCCAACTGTTTGACGAATTTTCTCAGTCCAGTATTAGTGGTTTTTAGTGGCCTTTATAGTAAGGGTCATTACAATGATACTCACCCAAGTACTCAAAATATCTAGTATGGTATGTGCACTAGTATCACATATGTGAGACTTACCATATAGACTGATCATGGCATGTCTACAGATATTACGTCACATAATATCCACCATGAAGATTTCTAGATCATCTATGGTTTATTTAATGATATCAGCCTTATGATATCTACTGTGATGTCTAAGAGATCCTAACCATCATGACATGTCCACGAATATCAAGTCACATGATATCCATCATGATAGAGATGTTGCAAAGTCGTCACCTCACAACATCAATCAAATACAAGTGTTCATTGTCTAAAAGTCGTCACCTTTCTCCAATGTTCACAGGAGGGCCCATAAGTCCTAGAGTTACACACATGAAATCCACCTTGACTCATCTCTGAGGGTGGATCCATCATGGCTCATCCCAAGGGGTGGAAACAAAGGGCTTTCACCTAAGACTTCTCTCTCAAAGAGAAGAATGCAATAACATACAAGATAATAGATCACAGATGTTAACACTCCTTTTCATCTAAGGCTTCATTCCCCTTCATACCAAGTTTATCTTGAAAGTATACAACCTTCCCTCTAGCAAGAAACTTGGTGAGAATATCAGCCATATGTTTTGTAGTGATAATGTATAGCAGATTTATGCACTATATCTCTTATATAATTTGCATCACTCTAGGTGAACCCCAAGTTATGTAGGAGTTAGCATAAAGGTATTTCAGCTAGCACACATGGGACTCAATCTCATGATCATAGTCCTTTGGATTCTCCCTTTAAGGTCTTGTACAACCTCCTCACCTCCTCATCCAAGGTTGTTTTTAGATGAACTATCATACTCCCTCTGAATCTAATATCAACCTTCTGCAAGCAAGTCGTGTCTTTGTTCTTTAGTCTGCATTAAGCTCTTTTCTTGAATGCCCAACCATTTATCTAGGAATATCATGACCTAGATATCTGCATTAAAGCCTTCTAGCTCACATACATGGAACTACTTTGAATCGCAATTTTTTTTCCTTTTATAGTTTCCTAGTCACTAGGGAAACCATCTCGATATGGTTTACTCCCTCTGAATCAATATGACCAAGATCCTTGGAAATCAAATAAGGCAGATCCTCTAGATGTTGTATTGACTCCCTTTGAAGCTTTAAGTACTAAAATTAACATTTAACCTTCTCATCCAAGGTTGCTTCTGTAGGTTTGTCCCTCTAAATGATATTTTCTTCCTTTGAAGAAATGTTTCAGCCATCAACTCAATCCCATGACTGCAAGCATCAAGCTATTTCTCTCTTGAATGCAATCACATATGCTCTTGATTCGTCCTAAAAGTATTTCAGATAGAGATTTATAAATAGTTCATAAAACTAAACTATCCTAAAGAGAAATACCAAAGATAGAAGCATGCAAGATTTACTATACCAATGTTATAGCATGAATTAATGACTCAAAGAACAATTCATGAACATTATTCAAGGGTATGAAATACTTATCTCTTTATTGATTCTATTGCAACCACTTTACTTTTCGTGAGAACACAATGGAAATATGCTCCAAGGATGCACTTAGGTCTGAATTGTCCACTCCAAAGGCAGGAGAATCAGGCCTACTTCACTGTTGTACCAGATCTATAACTAAATCATGCACTATAACCATTAACATTGCCTCTAATGTGGATCCCTCCTCTTTCAAAAATATGGTAGCCACAATAGTTGCCCAGCTATATAGAGCTCTGAAAGTATCCACACACTTATAACTTCTTCCTTCATTGAATGATCCAAATGATTATTTCTTTAATTTTCCCATGCTCTGATTAGTGGACAAACTTGTAGCCAATCTCATGCAAAATGATGTAGAGTCTCCAAGGAAGGGGCACCTATCATGAGAGTAAAATCGATGCTAATTCTGGCATTAAGAATAAAATCATCCTTCACTAGTAGTTTGTAATGTCCTCTCTAGGTATACTTTTAAGAAAATGAGGGACTACTACCTCATATTCAATTACAAGAGATTTCTTCTCAAACCAGATCCTTTTTATAGTATCATATCCTTGGTGACTTCTCGCGATGATAGTTGTTGACACTATTTATAAGAATGATAACTTTTGTTTTGTCATTGATTATCCTCATGATCTATTACTCTATCGATCCTATGGTATCCTCGATATTTAATATTATAAAATACATTGAGTATCTTGATATCCTTGTTGTTTGTTTGAAATGAAGGATTAGTTGTCGTCAGCCAATTCATGGTGTATTATATTAGTATATAATTCTGCAGTTTCCCATATAGAAGACTATTATGTTCCCAATATTCAAATATCTTTTGATTCACAACACAATCTTCTTCCCAAAGATAGTAATATAAGTATCGATGAGACTTCTCATGATAGGTATTGGAATTCAGAAGAGCAGATACATCATACAATTATACGTCGATGTACACTACTACCAATCACAACTCAATATTCATCTCCCTGTATTACATGATGATGTGTCAGAAGGGCTCTAGAGTCTTCACGTGTTTTAGGCTAAATGTCTTCACTCTAGGAGTCCGTAATGAAGCCCATAAACTTCCTTATGCGGCTCTATGTTCCTTAAATTTCCTCGAGCTTTCTTCACATTCTTGGAGCCCAAAAGTACATTCCATCGTCTTCGTTTATCAACCCGATATTGTTTCAAGTATTAGCGGGCTCATGCGTGGCCTGTATTTTTCGGTGGTTGACCAAATCCCTCATGTCTAAACGACTGATGATAGGATTCCTTTATTATTGCAGACTTCATGCCAGTGATGATAAGGCTCTTATCGGGAGGTGATTTCCAAGGTGGCAAACCTTCATTCTGCATCTGCCAAGTTTGTTAACAACAATTCAATTATGCCAACAAATAACCGATTATCTTTGAGGGCATAGGAAAATGGCTTTCACTCAAATAATATCTGCAATAATATAAGTTGTGTTTATAATCACCATATACTTATCACAGTCCCAAATTATTGTTCACGATAGATGTTATGTGTTCATTGTCACAGGATGTTCTCTTGTAGACCCGAGAGAACCCATCGCTCCTTCCAATCACATACTTAAAATACACAATTGCACACACCATGGCTCAATGAATTCTGAACATTGTGCTCTCTGTGGGGTTAGGCAAATACAAAAACGGCTAGTCCACTATGAAATGTTATGACTGGTTGCACTTCCACCATTAATCTCTACCCATCATCACTCTAGTTTGCTTGATGCCGCTTCCACAATTCCAAGATTTTCAATAGTCACGTAGGCCAGATATTTCACTGGAGGAAGTGATTTGGATCCAAATTCTTTGAACTCAATTCCTATTGAGGATTTTTACTCCCTTCAATGAGTTTTTGTGTCACATAAAATAGTAATCCATGGAAATATCTCTGCTCGGTTACAATCAGCAATGAAGTATTTGTTGGCATTAAGAGATGGTAACCGGTAAGCCTGCTACCGGTACAAGTATTGTCATTGATTGGCAAAAGAGGATAGAGATTTGTCATCTCTCTAAAGTCTAAAGATCCAAGGAGATTTGTATGAAAAGAGGCTGGTTTGGTAATCGGTGACAACATACAAGAAAGAAAAGACTGTAATCAAGAGCAACCGATCACTACACAAAGCATCAGCAACTGGGTAATGTATACAGTCAAGGAAAGGAGAATTCAACCATCAACCGAGGACCCGGATACAACCGGTGTAGACAAGCACAGAGGAAGTAAAAGTACAAACCGGTGTCAACAACACAACCGAGGAATGTGCGACCGGTAAGCAAAGGAAGGGACAGTGACAGGTCAAAAACTCTTATCTGTTCACAACATGAGGATCTCAACCGATCTAGTAAAGACTCTAGTATGAACCGAGGAAGTCATAGTCAACTATCTGTTTCAACCAACTCTTTGGCCGGGATTTTTTGCACTAAATCCGGAAGACTTTGAGTTAACATGGTGATTGGTTTGAGGCGTGTCTGGAGGTTTTAAAGCCAGAATCTGTGGCTTTAAAACGAAGAGTTATCTCTTATGAAGGAAAGGTGCTTGACACGCATCTATTGTTTTCTTCATAAAGCAGATAAAGCAAGGGCATGCATCGGATGTTTCCCTAGTGAACTGATACTCCACTGAGTGATGTATCCAAAAGCAATCTAAAGTTAGGTCATGCATGAGAGGTGCAATTAGGGCAAGAACTCTATATATTCTTCTGCCTGTTGAGAATATGAGTTGCCTTCATTCTGTCAAAGAAAAGAGTGAACCTGAAAGCTTAAAAGAAGCTAGGGAAAATTAAGAAGAGAAAAAGAGAGAAAGAAGAGTGTGCAGAGAAGCACAACAGTAGAGGAGAACACACCTGCAGCTACCGGTGATGCTTCTCAGTTGAGCACAAACAAAAATCTTATCAAGCTATGCAAAGCCACTTGTAAAAGGTCAATCTTTCTATTGTTTTCTAACAACTACAATAGTTAAATCCCAGTATTTGGGTGGACTCTAACAGGTCCCTTGTATCCCTTAACCAGGTGACATCTGTCAAGGTGTTCTAAGTCCTCTAACCAGGCAGGCACTAACCGGCCTTATTGTAATAAATCCCTTAACCGGGTCGCATCTAACAGTGTGTTTTAAGCCTTTGACCGGGAAGGCTCCTAACAGAGCGTACTCCAGAAGAGTACAGAATTTGTGAGGTCTCCTCACACCGTGGTTTTCACCCTAACCAGGTTTCCATGTGATAAATCTGGTGTCACTATGTGATTGTTTGCTTGTTATTATATGCTTGAATCTATTTTGGCTTATAGTTATAAGTATACTTCACTAGATTTAAAGAGAAGTTTTAGAGGTGATGATTCACCCCTCCCCTCTCAGCACCGGTCGGGAGTGTCAATATTTAGTTCCAGCACCAGCAATGAATATAGCTGATATAAATATTTTCTTAAAGTTTTAATTTCTATGCGAATATAATATGCCACGTCCCTTCAATATGTAATATCAGCACCATTTTCATTTGATACACACTCAAATATAATGTTTCATGAAATATTTGACTGCATCATTAATGTTTTGAATCAATTCTTAAAAATTTGCTCACGCAAAACTTGACAATAAAGCTAATAGAAAGTCAGGCCCTACAAAACAAATAATAATACTCAGCTTATATTTTAATTGCCCAACTACAACTTCTTTGAGATGTTCTGCCAAAATAAATCACATGTCTTGTCTATATGACCATATTTCAATACAGCAGGGAGGGCACTGCCATATAGTTACTCTTTTAGGATTGTCGCCTGCTCTGATACCATGTTAAGATTGTAGGATCGCTACAAATGTAATAGCATTGCCTAGATTGTATGTGTTTTCCAAACTCTTGCATTTATATTTAGAATGAGCCAAGAAGAGACATGTCCCTTCATGGGACATGTCTATTCATTACTATACAATTAATATAATGACAATTATGATTATATATATATATATATATACATATATATAGATATATAATATCTCTTGAGTATTATATTAATTTCTCTAATATTTACATAATATATATAAGTATATATATATATATATATATATCTCATATATACTAAATATATATATACATATCTTCACCAGTATTGACTCGTAGTGTTTATCCAACTGAAGGTACAAAACATTAACATCCCTCAACTGT
Organism: Chamaecyparis obtusa; assembly: GCA_027943335.1. NCBI lineage: Eukaryota > Viridiplantae > Streptophyta > Pinopsida > Cupressales > Cupressaceae > Chamaecyparis > Chamaecyparis obtusa. The sequence goes on along the minus strand of BSBK01001111.1, from coordinate 1,218,904 downwards.
GGGTGCCGCTCAAAAATAAAATTGATGCCTGCCTCTCCCAAGGGCGCTCTATACACAAGACACACACCATGATCGTGGGAGATAGAAGGAATATTCCACAAGAAACACGGTATTTCTCCATGAAATCCAAATCATGTGAAGAGTGTGCCAAATGTCGTGAAAGAGTAGTTGCAAAACAAAACTCCATTCTTGCCCAGCACAATTCATCAGGGGCCAATGAACAATGCAAAAATAGCAATCCGTCACGGAGGAAACAATGCTCTCCAGCATGAAATAGAGGTGCTTGCAGAATGAGGGAAATAAAAAAATCCTCGACCATGCCAAAACCCTACTTGGGCGCGGGTCAATGCAGTCAACGGATTCTTTCCAAAGACACCAAAATTCGTTACCTATGCTAAAATGTGCCCAAGCGCAATCTCACCCAAGTCAAGGAATTTCTAAAACATGGAAGAAATCCGCCCAAACCTCCAAAATGCGATTGGGCACAATTTGGTGTCAGTGAGGGAATTTTTTGTTTTTTTTGGAAAAGAATCCACCAGTCAGCTTAAGAAAGGAACACCTAACGCTATCAAGGAAGTTTTTATTTATAAAATGGGGAAATTTTATAAATCATTGGGTATTTATAAAAATATTTTTTATTCTTTGCATCATGATTTGAAATCTATTCAAGAAATGAAAAAGTAAGGCCCCTTGTGATAATCAGCAAATCACAGCAACCATCGAGTTTATCCACGGTCAACACCTGACACGAGAGGAACAGTGGAGTTTGTTGTGTGATTTTATAAAGTTGAGAAAATTGAAACGTCTAACAAAAATTTCCGCCTATAGTGTGTTGAGGCGTCAACAATTTTTTACTAAGGCATGTATTATCTAAAAAGATAATCATTGGAATGATAAAGAGGGGGGGGAGATAAAACTAATCATTTCTTTGATGCAAAGGTCAAAATGGGATAAACATCGAATGATTGAAATGAAATATGTATTATTAATTCCTCAATAATGATGAAGGAATTAAACCTCAAGGCAAGGTCGAGGTTAATTTGGAATTCATTTAAAAAGTTACAATAAAGGGTGGAAGACATAAAATTTAAGTCGAACTAAAAAATCCATTTTGGGAATTAAATTTAATTAATAAACTTTTGGAATTAAAAAATGGCAAATATGAGAAGAGAAATCGATTTTCTGGATTTAAATTGGAAATTAATTAAATATTGAATTTTATTTTATATTTAATTAATAAACTTTGAAAAATCAAAAAAAGTGAAAAAATTTTAAAATTAGCGAAAATGGATTTAACTAGAATTGAAAATATTGGAATTTTTTTGGAAAAGCGGCAAAGGTGGATTGAAGTAGATTTTGGAATTTTGAAGATATGATTAAATATTAGAAATTTTTTTGTCCAATGTTGCCTAAGTGACGAAATTCCACCCTCTTTAAGTCCATGCCCATGACGAAAGTATTCCTGTTAAAGAAAATGATAAGCAAAGAACCTTTGAACAAGGAAAAGAGCATAACAAGTGAAGCTCAATGATGAGAGATTTTGGAAGAGGTGCGAAGTTTTGAACAAAAGCGTGCAAGAAAGAGAGAAAGAGGTTGTTGGAGAGAGAAAATATGAAAGGGTTTTTATGTGATTCTTATGTCAATTATTTTATTTTCCAAGAGGATGAGAGTTCCAGTTCCAAATGTTCAAGGAAGACTTTCAGGTCCAAGTGATCAAGTTCAAGGCGTCTAAGGTTCAAAGATCACAATTCAAGTACAAATATAAAGAAGGAAGAATGTAAAATCTTAATTTTCCTTTGAAAAGCCAAAGTCATGATCAAGCAATCCTATGTGAAGAAACTGCATAATGATGTAATCATCAACGAAGGATTTCAATCTATAAATTTCCAAGAAGGTACACAGAAGGATGAAAATGTTCAAGCAGAGATAGTTTGAGAAGAAGTGATCAAAGTTGGAACCAGGTTGTAAAAGGATGCAATCAGAAGTATTGCCCAACACCTAGCATGCTAGCACGACACCCAGTCATCTCTACCAGCTAGTCAAAGTTCTTTGAGTCAAACTTCAATACATTTAAGGAAGGGAATCAAGAATAATCTATTCAAGGAAGACAAAGCATTTAATGCATAGTGGGCGTGGGTAGTGGTCATTTATTTCATCTCACTCCCCTCCTGAATGAGCATGCATGGTGGGCATTTATTACCCACTAAGTGGATTCTTCTTGGTTGGTCAAGGTTGAGCCATGTATTAATGTAGATTCATTTTCCTTGCCCTAACCCTAATTAGGACTAAGGTGGCAAAATCTAGGTCATCGATTATTGTTTTGATTCGGATCACTTGTTGTATTCAAGGACCTATATAAAGGCCTCACTTCTCATTTGTAAGAGAGCGAATTTTGAGATTGTTGCTAAGGGCTATTGAGACAATAAAATTTTCAATGAAGTTTGGTGATAATTTGATGTGTCTTTGAAGCTTGCTTGGTTTCATAATTCCCTCATTTAGATTAAGTTGTTAGAGAAAGTGTTGTGATTGCAATGGAAAATATGATGGTGTTTTGAGGAATTCGTTTGGTTCATACTTTTGATGGTTTACTGATAGTAAGTCGTTGTGCAAAGTTAGCCTGAACCCCATTCCTGCATATGCTTAACTTCTATCATTCATGTACATTGTTCTTTCTGATGGCATTCATGGTGGTATGAAAATCTTTTACATAACCCTCGAAAATTGCACCAGTTCACGCATAATTGTAGTTTAACTTGGTGAAGCGCAACATGGTTATTCGGAATTTGTCCATCAGAATACTATCTGTTGTTGTCATTACCCTTAGGAGTAGAGTAGAATCTCTAAACCCTTTCCCCTTTGCTTTCCAAATATTTCTGAAAATCAAAAAATGTGTTTCATTGCAAAATCTTATGATAGCTCCCGCATCCAGCATGATTTGAAATCTATTCAAGAAATGAAAACGTAAGGCCCCTTGTGATAATCAGCAAATCACATCAACCATCGAGTTTATCCACGGTCAACACTTGACACGAGAGGAACATTGGAGTCTGTTGTGTGATCTTCAGCAATTTTAGCACACAAACGACTTTGATCAAGAGAGGATAAGATACTTTGGTATTTTGTTCTATTGTTTCGTGAGTCATAAAACACACATCAACATGACTTAAATTTTTTTTGCTCCACCTAGAGTTCTTCAAAGTTTATAGTTCCCTTTCTGTGTCAGTTTCCCCCATTCCTAAAACTTGAACTGCGCAGCAAAAGAAAACAGGTCATGTGTGCATGAGCAAAGGTTTGCATGATTCACTAAAACAGTAAAGATACGGCACATGAAATGCTAGTCATGTTTTGGCAATTTTTATAGCTGCATTCGATCATCGTTGGCACATCTGCACAATAAGGCATCATTTCTAGTTGCAAACAAAAGGAATGGTTTTTGTAGACTGGTTTTCAGGTTTTCTAAAATGGTGGGTGACAAGTCATGAAGGGAGTTACAAACACAGAAATTGCAAATAGGAGAATATTTTTGCTTCAAGAGGGCACAATTTTGCTTAAGAACAAACCATTTGTAAAAAGTCATGTTATTGCTAAACAACTAGGGAACAGAATTAGAAGGCCGAGTCTGGATCTGTAGGACTCACCAAAGCTTGCTCACCTTGGAACTTGGTCGGGCCTGTTTGCATAAAGACTAACCTAGTCTAGCAAGTTTTGAAAAAATCCTGTACTTTTGGTTCTTATCAATGATTTCTAAAATACCATAAATCTGTGGATCAATAGTTTTTAGTTTGCAAGTCTATAAACTTACAAGGGATGGTCTCTGTTCTAAAATTAATGAGAAAAAACCAATGCAAAGAAAAAATAGAATACATAGAAAATAAGTGACTACACATCCCATCCCTCACATCAATGCATGTTAAACATTAATAATAGCTAGTTGGCGTATAAATTGTCTCCAAGAATTAATTATGCAAGAACATTTATGGTTTGTAAAATGATCAAGAGTTCATTGGATAGGTGCACATATAATGAGATAAAGAGATAATATTATAGATTTAAATTAATATTTAATTCTAAACATTGACCAGACGTGACAATATAGACTGTAACAGTATGATCATTATGTATATTTTGGATACATTATATTTAATAGAAAAACAAAACATTGACCAGACATTTTTAATTATATCTCTACAATATGCAAGGTTTCAAGGTTATTCAACCAATTGTAGATATCCCAGTATACATAATGTAAAAACATCAGTGTTGAAGATACCAACCTCGATATCAACAAGATGGAGAGGTAGTTCTTTCAAGAATCTAGAGGGCTGAAGCAACTGCACCATGTTAACTACCAATCAATATCAATTTATTTATAATTTCCATTCAAATAGTTCTCTGCTTCTTGTACCTTTAATGTGCATTCCAATATAGTTGCTCCATTTACATATTAGAAAAAAATTCAAAACAGGAAAAGTTATTAGACGAGTTTATGATTAAGAGTATAATACAAACCTGCCAATTTGAGTCTACAACAACATATAAAATGTAAAGCTTTTTCCGAGCACGAGTCATCGCCACATAGAACAATCGTCTCTCCTCCTTCAAAGCACAAGAATATAAACAGCATTAGTAAGCTTAAGATTTTCTATAATACTATATCTGCACAAATTCACAAACTTACCTCCAGAGAGGTTGCCCCATTCTTTACTGAGCCATTTGATTCATGCAGCAACGGTATTTCTGAGTCATTAGCCTGCAGAATTATAAAATTTCAATTGAAAAAAAAAATCAGTTTAAGTTCATCAAATCAGTACTAGATGATATGCCACTAATAATATCTATCATATGAAAAGAGGAAATGAGCAATAATAGGTATATGGTTACATGCACTCAGACAAAGGATTGAATGTCTTGACAGCTAAGAATCATTTGACTCATGATACATTTTGCATAATAACAATATGATACAACTGAATTTAGAGTATTATTGTTGGTTTGCATTCATTTTTAAGTCTATTCTAATGATCACACAATGAGGCTAGACAACAAGCATTTGACTATAAAGAAAATGTATTCCTTTGAATTCTCATATTAATACCTAATCTTAATTTTACAGTTTACTTATAAGTATTATATCACATTTCTATATTCAAAACTTCCTTTTTGTATGTATACTACAATGTACTTTGCATGTTTTACTCCTCTCATGGATTGTACTCCCCTTGACCATGTTTCTGGTTTCTCCTCCTTCAACATTCTATACTTTAGTAGTAATGCTAGAATAAATAGTAAGATACACATGAACATGTGACTTTTTTCATTAACTTCTACAATCTGTTTGTGAATTCCCTATGCGGAAAATGCAAGAATACTGTAATCTGTCCCTTCCACAATCTTAACAACCATGTAATTTATTCTAAGTAAATTATTATAACATAATAATAATTTATTAAGTGTTCAAAAGCACCTAAGTTATAATGTTAAAGGACACTTATTTTATTATTTCTTTTGATAAATAGCAAATAATAAGTATAAAGTGACAATATAGAATATAGAAATAAAATGAACTTTTTAATTACTTTTTAGCAAGGTCACCCCAAATTTCTGGGATGAGGACGGGTTTTCGTAAGGCTGATTGTTTTTCAAATTTTGGCAATGGCTAGGGGACGATTATATAAATATAGGGAAATTTTGAGATTTTCATATGAAAACAAGAATAAACATACATATATACATTATAGAACCTTAGCATATAATATTTGTGTTTGGGAATTGATATTCATTGTCAATACTCAACATGCATTTAGAATTCAGAATTAGTTGTCAAAACATTATTAATAAATAATAATTAATAAGTGATCCCACTAAGCTATTTGCACGTCATCATTGAACAACTATGTGCAGTCATAGGCCTTTCATTTGGCAAAACCTAGTTATAGCTATATTGTTTTATCCCATACTTGTACGCTTTCATTCCACAGCTTTCTTCTTTGTCTTACAGCTGTATCCAGTCATACTTTTGTTCAGTCTACAGCTGTATGCAGTAATATGCTTACCCATTCTTGGAAAACAGTTATATTTGTTTACTCTTATTCTACAATTGTAGGCTTTCTTTCTATGGATAGTAGTGACACTCTTATTCATTTTACAATTGACCTACTCGTTCTATTGTTATATGCAGTCCAAAAGAATTCAGTGTCAATACTCATAAAGAAAATGCTTTTTCTCTTAATATAAGTGAACATTATTTTTAACATGTTTCCTGGCCAGGGATGTCTGGCCATCCCAAAGATGGCAGCGGATGTCCCAGACGTCCCCTAACTGTCAGAGGCATGCTTGTACATCCCCGACACTAAGCAGCATCGCCCCAAAGTTTCAAGGATGTTTCCTGGAATTTTTTTAAAATTTGGGTACGGCAGGGGGCTGTCCCCTAGCCATCCCCAAGTCCCTAGGTAACGTAGCTCTTAAGTTTTTACAGTTGCTGAAAGAAAACACAAAAAGAAAACATTGGAGGAAAAGCATTCCATTTTATCATGGTCAAATTTTCAGAAACCTTGGCAAAGCTGTGTTGACCAAATCTCCTTAAGAATGAAAAACCTCTCAGTCCTCTAGGAGTTTAAAGGCAGCAATCTTCCAACTCTCACAGATATGCTTCCATCAGGGCTTACAGATTACAAAAAATGAAAGGAGAATTCAGAAAAAAGGTATATTTTATTTAGTTGCGGGCGTAATTGTTTTTGCATTTTTAAATAAATCAAAGATTATCATTCTTTTATTGGAAAAACCATAATTGGATCTAGCTATACTGCATTTTAATTTATAGCATCCTACCACTTTATCAAGGACTAAATTAGGGCAGCTTATTCAAAAGGGGTCCAAATCTTATAGTGGAGGTTGCATTGACTTTGCAGTTCAAAAATAATTAATTAAAGAAAAACTTGTTGAACCGCCACTAACAAAAGCTGTGGTATAGCAAAAAAAATTATTGTAGTTCTTACCTAGATGCACTAACCTGTAGGACAACCAACCTCAGCAAATCCCAGCAGAGGTCCGAAATATTTAGAAAGGGTAGTTAAATGAGATCGCGAGGGAGTTTTGCCAAGGAAATAATAGTATTAAAGTTAAGGACTTCATTAAACTTGGTGACCATATGAAAAAAGGGACCGTTAAAGAGCCAGAAATATAATTGTGTTTTGAAGTCAACTAGATATTCAATTCACAAAGTTTTCTTCCTCAAGTCTCCATCACAGCATTCCATTGGCTGACGTGGCACATCACAAGTGAGATTTGATATGACCATTGAATCCTTCATTATCAAAAGTATTTGTTGGTTAAAAGAGAGCAGCAAGAGTCATACAAGGTGGACTTATGAACCATCTAGCATGGCATGGGAGAAAATTTGAAAAGACCTACATAGCGATCATCCAAGTTTTGTGATATTTTTGTAATATTATTTACTAAACAGAACAAAAAAATCAATTATGCACCATTATTGATTATTTATTATTTGAAATTAAAGAATTTATCAAGTCTCATATTGAAGAATTATTTATTCAAATCAAAAACATATTCCTGACAGAATTTGTTATTAAACTCCTGCAAATTGGAAGCAAAAAAGAGTAATCTAACTGCCAAGAGTGCAAAGGAAAATTAATTTCCAAGAATCGGGAAAAATTGTGAAACAAACACTTCAATAAAATTTCATTTGTCAAACCATAAGCTTGAGATGCAAGAACATTATCTAATTTGTGCCTAGCTTGTAGCTACCAAGCAGTCTTTCATATCCAATTTCTCCCTCCTTTCATTGTAGCCTTGCAAACACCTGTACAATTGTTACACTCACATTCATCATTTCCTTGACATTATTTAAATAAATTTTTGCTACTATAGTAATATTTTCGGCATGTATCATTTCTTTTGGATGGATTCTTATGGGCCTACCCTTTCTTCCCTCATCTTCATCAACCACTACATTGTTCATCCATATCTCATCCATACTTTCATGCAATAATTTGTATAAAGCTTTGGTCCTTGGGTGCAATGTCACTTTTCAATTTTAATTATATATGCATATAAACTCAAACAACCTTTTCAGCAGCCCTAATACACCTTTATATCCATTTACCACAATTGTTACTTCCTATTTTTCAGCTATTCCATGATACTCTTCAATATCCTCTTCCTCTAACAAACTCATCACACTAAAAGTTTCTTTGTTGACTTTATATGTCCTACCTAGTTACAGCACCATCCTTTTATCATCACATGTTTTCACTACTTACAGCATCTCTCCAACACCGTGCTCACTAAAATATCCCCCTAGGAATATTTGTTCCAGATTTTTACCAAATATTTCATAAAAATTCAAACAACAATTTGCATGCAACTGATTTCTTTTAATCCAACAGATAAAGCTGAAAATTACACTAAAATGGAGATTCTGAAATGAAATATGAATATTGTCTTTAAATCTTCAGTTGAGCAAGAACAAAATAACCAATCGTAGCCACAAAACGTACAATCACATTGGATAACCGGAAGTAGGAATTTGAAGCACAAAGTGAGATACTTAAGTGATATCTCCAACAAACAATGGGTTTTCGTCGACTATCTCCAAGCTCAAGGGTCTATGTCCTCAAACCTGCTGAAATCCAAAGCTTCCCAAAATTCTCCAAGAGAAAAAAAAACCAAGCCTCCTAAAATGAGCCTCTCAATGATCTTTTATAATACATCCTTGTGACTCTTCATTTTCCCTCTGCCTATCTCTTGGAATTTATTTTTGTGTCTCTTTATTATCCCACTTCAAAAATTGAAATGACTTTAATAATTTTCACTAAGTTCCATTATAGTCATTTTATTACTTTATTAAATAATTAAATTAAGTCATTTTTAAATTTTGATATAATTTGACAACTTCAAATTTAATTATCTAAATGAATTCTAATGTCCAAAAAAGGGGACATTACAGTCCTCCCTTCCCAGAGATTGCTTGCCCTTAAGCAATTTGCATCTGCACGGGGAAATCAAATGCCTGCATCCCATATAAACCTCAACAATGTTGCTCTACCAATCCGTTGTGCTAATCTGATATAAATAGCACCATGCCTAGAATTGTGAAGCTACCCATCAAAATCCCACTGAAGTAATGTGCCAAATATGCTAATGCCAAGATCCCAAATTATCATGTTGTCATAACTGTCAAATATGTGGAGATAGTAGTATCTCAAGAAGCTACCAATATTGAACAACTCTCTAACTACAAATGATCTTCCGTGGAAGTGCATAAAACCTATCATAGGTACACAATAAGATATATCAATCCATCGAGAGTTGTTGATGTAAAATCAAACTGCTCAAAAGTTGAGGTCAACACCAACAGTGCAGAGGAATTGTGAAGCTACCCATCAAAATCCCACTGAAGTAATGTGCCAAATATGCTAATGCCAAGATCCCAAATTATCATGTTGTCATAACTGTCAAATATGTGGAGATAGTAGTATCTCAAGAAGCTACCAATATTGAACAACTCTCTAACTACAAATGATCTTCCGTGGAAGTGCATAAATCCTATCATAGGTACACAATAAGATATATCAATCCATCGAGAGTTGTTGATGTAAAATCAAACTGCTCAAAAGTTGAGGTCAACACCAACAGTGCAGAGGAACTAGTATAACAGTAATCATTTTGAAATGTCAGTGAATGCATAGGAATCATGAGTAAGGAAGTAGCTAAAAAACTATCTCCTCTGACCAAATCATAACTACCATCCACCCTCAACCATGATCCACTCATTTGTTGAACCAAATAATCCATCCAACTCACATGTGGCTTGGAATCTGAACTCATATGTAGGCTGGTCAATAAGTGGGTAGCAATACTAACACTAGAAACGAATCCACTACTCCAATCATGTGACCAACTCTCATCACTAGGAGCTGTACCCAAGCCCCAAATCATGCAAGCAATTCCATTCTCATCATTGAACTCAAAAAGAACTCCCTCATCCAACTCAAAGAGTGGATTATCAAATGTCCGGTCAGCATCCACTTCAAACAAAGAATTATCAACCAACTGAATATTATCCAACTCATACTGAAGTTCTAGCTGGTCCAAAATTTCATTACTTGGTTTTTTGGGATGGCTATCCAAGTCATAAGTCTATTGTATGCTATCAAGTTCATTAATCACTTCTTTGAAAAACTCAATCCTTCCTCTTCTCTCTTGCTCCTTGAATTGATTACTGACAAAAATCTGATTTTTTGCTTCTTGAAGAGTCATTTGTGTATTCTCCAATATATGTTGCGTATCTTTAAGTTCCGTGATGAGGTTATTGACCTCCTCTTTTCCCTTCAATTTATCAGCATATACTTCAACAACCTTTAAAATATGATCCCTGTCTGAAAGTAAACTTAATAATCTGACTTTATAGATTCAAAGGCTATTTTGACCACCTGCAAGTCAGCAACATAAGAATCACCTTCCATTCCCCTTTGTCTCTTTTCCATTTGAGCCTTCCTATAGAGATCTTCAATAATCCTGTGAGTGTTATCATGATGTACTAAATCTGCAACAACCATATCATCAGTAATCTTCAGTTGATCTTTCAAAGTAAGTGTCTCAACACCATCAGCTCGAAATGCCTTCTTTAATTGGTCCACCAAAACACTATCATGCATAATTGAGCTATTGCTATAAAGAACACGTGATTCATCATAATTTTTACAGGTGTTTTCAATGTCATCATAGGGACTCCAATTCTTTGTTTGACTTCTCTATGTGCAAGATCAAGGCTACTCCTATGTCATCATTTTCAAGAAAATTCTGAACATGTGAAGATTCATACACTTCATTCGAATTATCTTGAGACCCCAGCATGCTCTCACATTGAGTAAGACCATCCTCAACAAAATGTTTGTCAATCACAACTTCCAAGTCACCAATGTAGATATTTGTATATCCCTTACCTATAACAATAGCTGAATTCATCTCATCACCAGCATTTGTGTTATTTTGTTGCAACAAAGCTGTGGGATTCCTATCTCCTTCATCACTGGTTTGAACTTCTTTGGCTGCCTTATCTTCATTAGTATCCCCACAAACATGATTAGGCGTCATGGTCTCTTGGCATGTAAACATATATGATCCCTTCTCATTTGGTTCTTACTTTTTTTGAAAATCCCTACAACTTGTAAGCCCATTGACATTAATTCATCTTCAATAATCTGTTCCTTCAACCTTCAAATTTATGTTCAACCAATCTTTTTGAGAACCCATAAGCAATAGTGATACAGCATGTTCCTTTCTCCAAATAGCCAACAAGTTTGATTAAAACCGCTTACAAATATCATCATCTTCCTCTAAAATTAAGTATATAATAGTTTGCATACAAGCTCTCACATTGTTTGGATGATGCTTCCTGATTTCAGTTAAAACGCATTAAAACATTTGAAGAAATAAATCATTATATTCAAAGTCAATCATAATGGTAAATGATCTGACTCTTCACATACTTTCTAAAATCTTAGCCCTCCTAATAAAGGTAGGGCCTTTGTCATCATATAACCCTTGAAAGCTCTTCACAATCAGCTGCAAAACCTTCCTCAGTACATCATCATTATAAGGTGCCATAGGAGTTGTTATTCGTGTAATCTCACTAAGACATGAAGTAACTGCAAGTCTAACATCTTTATGCGGATGTTCCATAAACTTTTGCTGAACCAAAGCGAGCATTGACGGTTGCAAAGCCTAATTAAGAAGCCTCCAATCCGACTAGTCTACTTTGGACAAATATGTGTCTAATTATTCCAACTTAGTGAGAACGCCATCAAGAAACTTCAAGGACTTCAATTGTAATCCAAGTACACAAAGCCAATTCCCTATTTATTTTTCTTTTTGCAAATCCCTTAACTGTTCACCACCATTGAATGTGTCATTAAATTCTCTTGAGAAAAGCTCACTTTTTTTATCTGTCATTGTCTTCATTTTTTTTACTAGACACTATTTGTACCAAATTTATTGCACCGTTTTCCTTGCTTCGATTTGCAAGCATATATAGCATAAGGGATGAAGTTCAATTCCACTAGGATAACCCGGCACAATATGTTTACAATTTTACCTCTTCCTTGAAACTTATTGATAGAATATTCATCAAACGGGTTGGAAGTTAACTGTGAAATTCATTATTAACTCAGATATATCAGATTTTATCAAAATCTATCCTTCAATGAACAAATCTGAAGATTACCATTTCAACTGTCACAACAGTTTGGTAGCTTAAATAATATTTGCAATAGTAGAACCGTAATGATGCCAAGCCTCTTATACCAAATCTTTTTTTTGCATTAATTCCTCCACTACAGCTATGTGGACATTTTGTCAAACAGTTGTCAGGTATGCTAACAGCATGTTTCTTTGCACCTTGACTAGGTGTTATTGATTTGAATGCTCATAAGAAATGCAAACATGATTGATCACAAAATTATTCTACTGAGGATTTTTGTCAGCAACATATTTGAATAACTTGCAACATATAGCAAAGAACTCAAGAATTGAACAACAGAGTAATAGAAAGTAACTTCCAGACCTTACCTTTAACTGCAGATTGATATTGCTTCAATTACATATATAGAATCAACATAATTATCCTATATAATAGATAGCTGACCTCTGTATGGGAGAGTTTGTGGAACTTACAGAAATAAGGGTATCTGCCAACAATGCTATGAATCCTAAATATTGAGTGTTCCCTTATACAATCCAAAGATTCATCTAGACTCACTTATACATTAATAATGCCTTCAATAAGTTTCAGACTCGTTCTTTAGCAAATGCAATAACCTTCGAGTATTGTTTGCTCAACTACACTCTCCCAAGAAGTGCTTTAGAATAATCAGATCTCTTGGCTCCAAGTAAGAAGGCAACAATTAGTCACATAAAGAGTTTGGAATGCACTAAGAAAGACTTGGAAGTTTGCGTTGAAGACTAATTTCTTCTCTTGATCTCACATCAACATCAACGGCACATAAAAGAAGCCACAATAGCAGTTGTAAGCAACAGCCAATTTTCTATACGGAAGTCATGAATTTGAATCCTTGTACCCCGACACTGTCATTAACAACATGGTTGTTTCAATGGATACACAGGTGGATTTTGAAATTACTGTATAATGATCTTGGGAGATTATATTTGGTTTCTTGATCTTCAACTGTTTTTTTTCTTTCTTTTCACAACCACCAAAAATGAATTGTGGTCAGAGAGTATTAGTGGACTCAATATTCACAGCAAAGATTATTCTACCATATCCCTTCTTACGCAAATGGAATAAGGCTCGTTAGAGAAGATGAAATGGCAGCGATCTTTCTCTCTATTACTACAAATATATAAACCCAAAGACATTCACGGTGATGCCAAAAATGAAGAATAGCACCAAAATAGTTAAAAGTATTTCTCTTTTGATCTCTGAAGTCGTCCCTTCTTACCTTCGTAATAATATGATTCTCTGCTTGCATTCACATAAAAGAAACATCCACGACAATAATATTTACGACAAATACATTACCATCTCAAATATTTATCAAAATTATTTATTCAAGATTTCAAATAAACTAGTCTTTGATATATTCAACCCATTGACACTTATAATAATCCACAAACATTATTTGAACTCGATAACTTTAAAATATTTATTCTCGGACATCGCCAGTTTGATTATAGTTTTGAACAAATATATTTAATAAATATACCGAGCACTTTGGTCGTTGTCCAGCTTCGAACAAGTAAATCATACTGACTGGTTCCACACAAAGAAATTCATTCAATAATATAATATGTGTGCATTAACATTCACCATTATCTCTATTGTTGTAACATACTTGAATATGACTCGCGGAAATATAATCACACAACTACTGAGAATATCTGAGTTTTCACACAAAATTCCCTTATTTTGAAAAAACTTTAAAGACTTATAGAGACATCACCAATCTGTTCAATAGTGTCTGACGTTTTGCAAACATTCCATAGGAAGGAATGGGGTTTTATCCACACCTTCAAACTTTTGAAGGTTTTCGTCTATAGAAAATGCTTTATATAAAGCTTCCAACAAATTATCAAACTTAAATATCTTCTGAACTGCAAATACCTTAATTTATATTACTCTGAAACTTCACAAGCTGGCAGAAAAACCATCTCTGATACCACTAAAATGTCCCCCTAGGAATATTTGTTCCAGATTTTTACTAAATATTTCACAAAAATTCAAACAACAATTTGCATGCAACTAAATTCTTTTAATCCAACACATAAATTGAAAATCATATAAAATATCGGACTGAAATAGAGATTCTGAAATGAAATATGAATATTGTCTTCAAATCTTCAGTTGAGCAACAACAAAATATCCAATCGTACCCACACAACTTATAGTCACATTGGATAACCAGGACTATGAATTTGAAGTACAGAGTGAGACACGTAAGTGATACCTCTAACAAACAATGGGTTTCCATCCACTGTCTTCAAGCTCGAGGGTTTCTATCCTCAAACCTGCTGAAAGCCGAAGCTTCCCAAAATTCTCCAAGAGAAAAAAAAAAAAATAAAACGTAAAACCAAACCTCTTAAAATGAGCCTCTCAATGATCTTTTATAATACATCCCTATGACTCTTCATTTTCCCTCTGCATGTCTCTTGGAATTCCTTTTCGGTGTCTCTTTATTATCATACTTTAAATTAAAATGACTAATAGTTTTCACTAAGTTCCATTAAAGTCATTTTATTACTTTATTAAATACTTAAATTAAGTCGTCATTTAATTTTGATGTAATTTGACAACTTAAGATTTAATTATTTAATTGAAATCTAATGTCCCAAAAAGGGGACATTACACTCACTCATTGCCTTCACTTGCAGCACTACAAAGTCTCTACTATCAACATATCCATTTGTACATTTAGCGCCCTTCTCTGAGGGTATTCACAAGATCTGAGAAATCAGTATATCACCATATGCAATCTCGCATTTAACCTCTTTTTCTACACGCACTTAACGAGCACACAAATATACTAAGAGGGAGGTGAATCGATATATCTTATGTAAGTCACAAAGTTCGAATTCGAGTTTGTGTTTGGACACAATAAAATTCGGATGAAATTTGACAAGGACAAAAAATCAAAAAAAATCAAAAAAAAATTTGCCTTCAAATATAATTTAAAAATATATTAAATATTAAATTTACATCTATTTTAAATGTTTTTTAGATAGAATTTTAATAAAAATACAATAATATTTATTTTTTATAATGTCAGTTATGCATATTTAATATTTTATAAAACATCGAAAGACCAAAACAAAAACATTTACATAGTAATCCTAATCTCTTGATTTAATGGACGCCTACACAAAACCTAAAACAAATATGCAAAAATCCGCAGAAGAAATCCACGCCAAATAATTGCTCCAAGGGTCAAGAAATTGCACTAAAAAAATTTGTGTCATAGAACATGTGGTCCAAGGTTCATTCCTCCGGCTCCCATCACACATTGTAGAAGAAATGTGTGGCTCATAGTTTGCCCCTTTGGCTCCCATCACATGTTGTAGAAGAAATGCTTGTCACAAAAGAAATGTCATAGCCGCTAGCAGACACGATTGGACGAATTGTGTGAAGTTAGTTGCAGAAGAAATGTGTGCCCTAGCTTAACTACTTAATGAACTCATTTTTTGACAGCAAGAGCTTTGAATTTATTTAAAAACTTATAAAAACCCTAATGAAACCATTTTTTTAAATATATTTCTTTAAAAAACATTGATGCTTTTTCGTAAGAATAGAGAGATGATATTTTACGAACTTTATACCTGTTTCAAACGTTTGTCGAATTTCAAACGTCAAGCATGAAATTCGGCCAACCCTGTGACATAGTATCTACCAACTTTTACTTTTTTCAAACTTGATTAGATGTAATAGCTATACTTTATAAAGCTTGATAAATAACACACGTAAGTAAAACACAAAGGAATGAAAGATTAGTTGGAACCCCTAATGGAATAAAACCACAGAAAATTAATACTTTTATATGATTACTTCTTAAAAAAGATTTGTAGGCACCAACACCTTGTTTACTTCATTAGCACCGACTCACTAGAGGCACCAACCTCTTGATTGATTAGTGAGCACCAACTCATTAAAGGCACCAACCTATGATCACTTTGTGAGCACCAACTCACCAAAGGCGCCAGCCCATTATGCCATGTTTCCACCTTCATAGTGTTGCTTCTACAACGGATGATGGATGATTTTGATCTTTTACCAAATATGCAACAAACTTGCTCTTGTATTGCCTTCGAATCTGCCCCAAGTTCTCTTCTTAAACTGCTATAAAGATGTAGTTCAATTACCTTAAATCTGCCCAAAATTTACTTCACAAACTGCTATCAATACATTGTTATAATATCTTGAATCTGCTCTCTCTCTAACATACATACATGTGTGTGTATATCAAGGGGTCACACCCTTTTGAATAAAAGACATAACTTCTTATTTAATTGCATCCCTTCTTTAAATAACACCCCTTCAAGAAAGCATTACTAAACAAATTGCAGCTTTTTGAGAATGTTTGGTGAATACACTAAATTGCACCTCTTGGTAAATTAATTACAATCAGTTAGCATTATCTTCAATTAATATTAATCATTGCTCTCTTATTGTATATATCAACCTTTATGATAATGATCACTTCAAAATCTGAAGTTGGCTGGCAATAATGAATTGCTATGATATTAATTACTCAAAAACTGCAGTCGGTTGATCATTATATTTTATTGTTTATTAAAACAATTAGTGGCAATCGCTGTCTTCTTCTGATAACAAGTGCTTCTGTTCTTTGATTATTCTCACGAGATCACTGCACTTAAACACTTCAGTTGCTGCCTTCTGTAAACCAATCCAAACCTTTAAATCTCTACTTGGTTGCTGCACTTATTTGTCAAGGAGGAAGGCGACTACTTAAGGTCAGCTTTGATTTCTATTTTTGTTTCAACCTTCAATTGCATGAGGCAGTTGGCCATGATAAGTTCTTTCTTGAAGTAAACAATCAGTGGTCTTTGACCCTCAATTTGCTTCAACACTTCATCTTGTGGCAGTGATCAGATCTTGGACATTTGCTTTGACTTAATGATATTTTGAATGACTTTGTTTTCACAATTTTGACATCAATGACAAACATGCCAACCTTACTTGTATCTCCTTGGGAACCATTTCAACAACCATTGTAATCTCATATTCAGATTCTTTGAAGAGCTTCCTACCTTCTAGCAACATCTTTGGACCATGTGTCACCTCCTCTTCCATAGTTGTAAATAGAGTAAGGGCATGTCTTCTCCCATTCTTCACCAAGCCATAAGCATTTGTCCTACCATCATCAACAACTCTCCTATCATATTGTCATAGCTTTCCCAAAACTATGTCATATACAACCATGGATTCAATGTGATAATACACATTCTCTTCGTAAATGACTATTTGAAAGCTCACTAAACATGTTGGTCCACCAACATTTGGTGGCGTCTTTGCAGCCAAGACACTTGTTAAGGGCTAAGATGAACTGCTCTTCTCAGCCCTAGCCTTTCTACCATCTCCTAGAAAACTAAATTATCCATGCTAACACTATCAATTACAACCTTGCAATGCTTACCTCTTACTTTACACAATCCTGAAAAGATTCATTTGCTGTATGGGCTTGTCCTTTTTCCTTTCTAGTTTCAGTACTGCCTTTCCATCATGAGGACCTCACTATGCCTCAATTCCGCCATGCATTAGGATGAAGTATCATTCCTAGCATTTGCCCAAATAACATGACTCTGGGCTTCTCTTCTTCTACCACTATATTGCTATATTTGTGTCCATTCGGCCACTTCATGACAAACTTCCCCACTCTAGTAATATTCTCATGAAGTCCTTATGTCTCTTTTGATCAAATATGCCTCCTTTTGTTGAGCAGATCATTCCTCGACACTCAAAACTATTTTTCTGATTCTTAAAAAATCTTCAACTTAACGGCCTATGATCTAGAAAGAATAATAAGAGAAGAAAAATTCACTAAAAGGAAAAATATTTGAAGATATAATAGAATTTTTTTACCACTAGAAATGCTCCCATATGGAACTGTAAAAATATGTCAGATTCTAAAGCTAGCGAACAAGATCCTCCGAGATCTTCCAATCACTAAAACATACAAGTTTAGCCTGACAAGATTTCTAGAGATTTTAATGGTCAACAAATTTAATTGATCCATAACAATCATACTTTATTAGGAAAATTTTCATTAGTTTGACAACTAATTTCTCTACAATCACTCCCCTTATCGACCCTGCAGTCATTTAGGAGCCTAGTGTAATAGACACCCTGGGATATGGTTTTTGGAAATTCTGATTATGTGTGCTAATTCTGATTTTTTCTCTGATTTTGGTGTTTTTTCTGATTTTTTGGATTTTGTGTTGGTTTTTTTATTTTTTTGTGTTTTTGAAATGTTAAGATACAATGCAAAGTACAAATGCTGATAATAACTGATAACCAAGACTAAACGCCAAGGAATAGAAGATTCAAGTTTATTTTATTGGAAATTAAACTAACATAAAATCGTACCAGACTGATACAATTCTGGAATTGTTAAAAGCATACTAGGATGAAGAACAACTTCAGCAACTTCTTATCTCTATGCATTTTTTCTGCCTCCAAAGCTACTGTCCAACTCTTGGTGAAATTTGGAACCAATACGAGACAGTACAGCTGTGGGTAGCTAGATCTCCTTCATGGTAATTTACTTCCTAATCTCTGCAGTCTGTAACCACTGATTCCTGCCCCAAACATCCCAGTCTGGTGATCTGATCTGATTTTTCTTCCTCACGTCCAAGATGAGAGTGAATCATGAAAGCCCTAAGACTGTACAGCTGCTGCTAGGAATCAAGGAAATCAATAATTTGAGCATCCAATGCAACGATCTGTGTTTTATTTGTAAATTTCTGCCTTCTACAATCAGATCTGTGTGATTGCATTCAAATACTGATCCCAATATAGAAAAAAACCCTGATTAAATAGCAAATTCTTGTCACCAAGAGCTAGGGCTACATCCAACTCCAATTTCCTCAAAGAGAAGTTCCTGAAAGACGAATTCTGCCCCAAACCGTCTTAAGGCTCAAATCCCAATGCTGTTGTAAAAATAATAAACCTGGACGATCTCCAAATGCCTCTAAAATTCTATTACTTTAATTTGCTTTCCCTCCCAAAATGGTTCGTACCATTTAGGGTTTCCCCATATTTTATATTATAAACTTTACTAATTTTTAGTTTAAATATTCCCCATCTAGGAATTTGATCCACATGAGGGCCCTATTTACCATTATAAAATGGCCACATTTTATGTTACAACTTACATTAATCACCTCCTAGGAACTTGTGCCATGACCCCCTTAATTATAATTTTTTATTATATTATAAAGTGACTATAATGAATCACTTTATTATTACTTTAATAACTCTAACTTAGGAAATACTTTAATTATTTTCTAATTATTCATACTCGCTCATCTGTACCCCAATCTAAGTTCTATGGGATGACACTTGTCCACTGATGTTCTCTGACCACTGCGAGCTAACTGACAATCTCCTAAAATTTAGGAAGCCCTCCTAAAAAATAGAAACCATGCCAAAAGTCTCCAAGCTGATCCCGGAGATCTCCTAATGTGTCTCGGTCAACTCCTAGTCAATCCCTTAATAAAAAGGAATTCCTCTTAAAATCTAGGAGACTGTCCCAAACTGGTCAAACTGGCTCACAAAGCCCTCCATGTGCCCCTATATGGTTCCCCTATGCAATTTGTTGGCCTATGGGAACTGTATAATAGACCAACCTTGCTAGAAACACTGGCACTAAAGAAGGTGCAAAAATGAGGACATTACACCTAGGAGTTTGATCATCCAATCACTCAGATCAAATGTTCCTTTAAACAAATAGGTGGTTTAAGAAAATCGTTTAATGGGAAATCCTCAACAGTTGTTTGTCTAGTAAGTTTCAAAAGTCAACTGCAAGAAGAGTAAAGCTAAATCTTTAGACCATGACCTTATCCAAAAGAGGAAATTACTACAGAAAATTCTAGCACAATGCTATAGAATTTTTTTATAGTTCCTTTAGGAAGTAAAGTTTCATTCTCTACATACAAGCAATGACTCCAAATGAGCATCAGGTTTAGAACTCATTAATATCTCAGAATTAAAGTACTCTATATCTCAAAGTAAAGTAAGCTAAAAAGGTTCTTTGCTCCTTTATCTTATGTATGTTAAACAAAACAATTGCATATACTAATCTTATTTAACAAGTATACTTGATCCTCTCACACAAATGATGGTGTCACTGGGCTGTTTTCAATCATTAAGAACGTTAAACTGAATGAAAAAATACAGTATAAAAGATAAACATGGCCAAATAAAAATTTGATGCAAGAATTCATTTCTCGAAACTCAAAGAATCCAAAGAATAAGTAAAAGCAGCAAAATAATCTAATTAATTGTAAAAAAGACAAAAGGATGATCATGATGTTTTCTTGTTTCACCTTCACAATGAACACCGTGTCCCATTCCAAGCCTTTTGACTGCACAAAATAGATAAATTTTTAGCTATTTGCAAAATTATACAATTGAATCTCTAGACCTAATTAGTGTATATAGCTCTTTAAAAGACCTTCTGAATATCAAGCTAGCATTGTTAATTAATTCATCATCAAACCAGAATAATGGCAACCTGATGCATTGTTGTCAAAGTTACAGAATTTTGATTGTGTTTCCTCCGTTGTTTAAAGTTTTCCATTTCCCTCGTAGACAAGTAATCAAGAAAGTCTTTAAGGACCTTCATGCAGCCGTCTTGATCAGCTTGCTTTGTTACCTCCTCATCTTTCTCCAAGGAATTAAGATAATTGGACAAGAAATCCGAAACATCATCCAATAGATATTCAAGAACCTGAATAATATCAACCGTGGTTAATATCAAACAATTGTTAAAACTGAAGTGCATATTTTGTATCAACCATATCCAAAATATTAATTTAAATGCAACTAGAAGTCAAGACAGAAATAAGCTTCAGGAAATTTAAATTTTTGTTTTTGATAAGGAAAATTGCAATGTATAAACCAAGTAGCAATTGTATGGTTATACAATTGTGTTATAAAAGAGCAATAGAGATAAAATTAGAATGTCAGGGTATCCACCAAGAGCTAAGGTACATGACTGTATTCAAAGTAGATTTGTTTTCCCTGTCATCTATAGCGCAGTATGAATGGTATCAGTTTGTGGGGATTCCTAGCAATATCTTTTTGAAAGTTGGCATTGCAATCCTAATTTGAGTGGAGTGTCTCATGTTGAGATTGAAGAGGAGCAATCAGCTGTGTTTGTATCCCAAAATTGTGCGATCCATTCTGAATGGCATGTGATCTACTGTGGATGTGCTTATAGTTGTTAGGCACAAAAACTCAATTGATGTTTTAAATGATTTTTAAGAACCCTATTCTCCTTCTGTCATTGGAAGTGAGGAGTGAGATACACAGCTAGAACAGTGCCAAGTCAGCTCGTTTGTCTAGCATTCCTTGGAATATATCATTGATATTTGACAGTAATATGATCAGTGTTTAATTGGAAGGTAATTCATTTTATCATGACTTCTTGGGAACACAATTCGATGTGCTTGTTAGAGCAGCAATAAGAATGTTGTATTGCTTGCAGATTGCACATTGCCAAATGGAAAGGGGCTGTCATATGGAAGTTAGGGTTAGTTTCAAGTGAAAAAAAATCTTCACCCTCATAAACCTTCTTAGATGAGATCCAACAACAGTAATGAAAGCAGGATTTGGAAAAAGTATATTGCCCACACCATTTGGAGAGGAGCAATTTGGAAATGTAATAGTAAAATAAGCAAAAAGAAGTGAGGAATTGTACATTCTATTTACATCAACCAAAGACTGTTTTACATCATGATCTCAAAACAAACAAAAAAGAACAAGTGGCTTAAATTAAATTTACTAGAATAATTTAATTAATGTACATCAAGTTATCAACCAAATCTCAGAATGACTGCAACCCTTTCCGATCACAAGCATTTTCATAAACTTAAACTACATTTTTTTACAGACTAAAAAAATCAGACCTTCCAATTATAAGAACAAAATAATTTCACCATAGTAAATCTAAGGTCAAGGTCTTCAGCACCAACAAGGATGCTCTATCCATGTTTCATTCCTTCCACGAATGGGGCCCAAAGGAGATACACCACTTCTTATACCTATCTAGAAGTTCAGTTTACTGGTCCTCTTTCTTTGTGGCATGCCTCTCATTCTCATCTTTGGAACAGATGTGTCCCACTCTCTGTGCTTAAGTGCCAATGCTTTTAGCTGTGTTCCCATAAAACTTCACTAAAGATGCACCACTTCAATGTATTGATTAATCCCATGGTAATGATGGTTCTGAGATTTGTAGCCTTCACTTGAGACCTTGTGACATGACTTAGGTTGTGGGGTTTAAAACAATTATTGAAACATGTGATCCACTGCAAATGGAATGTTCCTTATTGCATTATCTGAACCAAATTTTCCATCCAGCCACTTCATCTCAAGAATCTCTTCAAACTCACTTGGATTATGTGCAAGCTTTGATCCATGGTAGCATTGCTTTGTCCTATTGAAGTCAACTGTTGTTGACTTCATCATAGGAGATTCCTATATGGGTTTTCCAGATGTGGTTGCATTGGTTCTTCGAGGTCCATTTGTTCTTCCAATTTATTGACATTTCTTTTGAAGGGTTTCCTCCTTTCAAGTACTCCTTATGTGATTTGTGTCACCTTCTTCCAAAGAAGAATGCTCAACGAATAAATCAAAGATAATATTTGTCACCAATACATCCAAGGTACCTAGACCCCATCTCAATAGTCTTCCCCCAAATTGGCTATCTATAATGAGCACCTCTTATAGACTGTTCATAAGACTCATATTTGACCAAAGCATCTTTAACATCATTTATCTAATGGCTTGAGGATTCCCATGGTTACTAACAAGTGTGCTCCCATAAACTTCATATAATACAAACCACCATATTTTACAAAGTGAAAGGATTTACCATTTATGTTCTCTCAAAGAGATTGAGTCTACGGAACATTTTATTTTCTGATTTCTGATCTACTATGGAAACTATGGGAAATGCCTTTGTTTATGCAATGATCTTGCTAGTTCTCTATCCATCTTCTTCCACTACCCTAAAATCAAATATGATTTGTCTCATTTCTTTGTGATGTCCAAACATTCATGTGTAGATATCTTCCTAGTGGTCCAAGATCTACTAGATTGATCATTTCTTTTAACCCATCACAAATGTTGCTAGAGTTAGGTTCCTTTTGGATAAAATAGATTCATGCTTAGTTATCGGATGCTCTCCAAGAGGCCCCGGATCCGTATCCAGATGCATTCGGATGCTAGTGCGAAGCCGGATGCCTACGGATGCTCACAGGGAGCGTTATAGCTCCCTCTGGATGCGCGCGGATGCGCATCTAGGGCATCCATAGGGAGTTGTAATGTGATGTCCCCTTCTAGTTGACATCAGTCAGCAGCATAGATTGGCCTATCACTGACCCTCGTAGGCCAATGAGGTTGGATAAAGGGCCCCTTGAGGAATGCAGCTTCTTCAATGGTCATAATCTTGCAGGATTGGTGTTCATTTGAGGTCTCTAGGACTCTATATGCAGTAATTGCTATTTATAGTAAGTTTGACATGCTCAGAGAGGGACCCCTACTATTTTTAGAAATGGGGTATGGTCATATCCGGCTTGATCATGTCAGCTCCCAGTTCAGACGGTGTGCAGAGATGATGAGTAATAATGGAGATATTAATATTTATTTGGCTAAAATAAATATTAATAGAATTGAGCTTATATTATTAAGTTACAATATGTTTTTATATTATAACTTAAGTGACTTAAGTGAAGGGTCAAGTCATCATTAGTTCAGGCCATTTCGAGAATTAATTTTAAAAGAATTATTTGTGAACCAACTATGGAGTTTGAAGTTAAAAAAATTGAAAGTTATATTTATTACTCATGTCAAATCAAACAAGGGAGTTTTTTCAAGGATTTTCAAACCCTAATGTGAGAGGCCTATTTATTACATGGAATTCGAACAAGAGGGATTATTATGATTCATAATTTTACTTGTCTTTTCTCTAAAGCATTAGAGTTCGTGCAAACCAAGGGTTTCTGCAGTTCTGAGCATAGTTCCAAGACTCGGACTCGCCTCGGACTCGACAAGCTCAAAATGGACTCGGACTCGGACTCGACGCCCGGAATCGGCAAGGACTCAGCAAGGACTCGACAAATCAAAAAACCCATGAAATGCAAAGATTTTTAAGGATTTTAAGTTTTTTTCCTGCAATATTTAGTCAATTAACATCTAATACACAATAATTGAGATAAATAGAAACTCCTTTGCACACATACACAACTTTGCATAGATCACACAAGTAAAAATACAGATTTCTGAAGAAAACTAGTTAAAGTTACTGACACTGTTCAACCAAATAACATATAGAAATCTGAAATATACTGTCACTGTCAAATGATAAATCAAAATGTCTACAATATTCATGGAATATGAAATCCATGGAATGAGAAGTTCAAAACATATATCAAAGATTCAAAATAAAGGCTCATAGCCTCATAATAGCCTATGTCCTCCTACAAGTACACCTAAATTGACAAATGGAGGACTCTATAGCCATCCTCTCTCCTTGTGTCTGAGGCTGAACCGAAACAGGATCCTCAGTAACATGCTCATCAGAAACCTCCTCCTCCTCATCATCCTCCTCATCATCACCCTCCTCATAATCCTCATCATCAGACTCGGATACACCACTCTCAGCCTCAGGGTCCTACACTAGGTCTCCTCGTGCTCTAGCCTCCTCCTGTGCCATCGCTACTGCCTCTGCCTCTCGATCCACCTGATCAACCCACTCCAAGTCTCTATCACTGAAGACAGGATCATTCATCTCAGTGTTCCACTCTTCTTGTGGATCAATGTTCTCTAATTGAATTGGAGATGTGTCAGTGCCCAAGATACGTTTGTGACGAAGGCGAAGGTTGTAGTGAACAAACACAAGATCATTCATCTTTTTCACGGCCAACCAGTTGCGCTTCCTGGAGTGTATATGCTCAAACATACTCCAATTGTGTTCGCATCCTGAAGCACTAGATGGCTGGCTCAAGATACGAATGGCAATCCTCTATAGATTTGGCACCTTAGTACCAAACATCTCCCACCATGCATCTGAAACAAGAAAATTTCAAATCAGTTCTATAACTTTAACTTTATCAATCTAGATTCTAAAGTGGTAAACCGTAATAGAATTAGAAATTAGAAATTAGAATTTGGAATCATAGATTCTTACCAGGCATCAATGCAGTTCGATTTTTTCTGCATATCTCTCGTGCAAATAAGTCCCCTTGTGCTTTGGTGTACATCTCTACCTCACGGATTGTACTTGTGGAAATTGCATCATCAAGTGACATGCTCTCTATAACATCATAGAGGCCACTCCACACCTCCCCATCAGCCTTGAAACTTGGGCTGAATTGGTATGCTGGATTAAGGAAGTAGGCAGCTGCATGTATAGGCCTGTGAAGTAGATTGTGCCATCGGCTATCAATAACATTCCATAGGGGACCATATCTATCCTGATTTCCTGCATAAAAGGATCGAATGGCCTCTTTCACCCTATCCATGCCCTCATAAATGTATCCCATTGAGGGCTTCTCTCCATCAGCAACCCGTAAGAGAACAACAAGAGGTCGTACAAGCTACAATAAATGAAGTTGAACAATGAACATAAAGTTATAAACAAGTGTTTAACAAAAAATAATGATATGAAAGGGGATGAGGACAAAAAGGAAAATTACATCAACAATCTCTTTGGCCGGTTGCCAAAAGGTTCTCTTATCAAAAACCAAGTCAACCATGGCAGCCCCTGCAGTGGTCTTTGCATATGATGATCTTGTCCACTCCTCACATACAAACATGCCTTTCACACCGGCCTTTGACTTGAGCATGGATTGCAACATGAGAAAATTTGTTGCAAATCTAGTGACCCCTGGACGAGACAACTCTTTTTGCTTTGTGTGTTGCCTCATAAGGTTGAGGACCCAAGTATGATTATATATATACTTGCAAATAATTCTTTCTATGTCTACACATGTTTTGATCTAAGGAAGTTTGCCAAGGTCCTCCAACATGAGGTCAATGCAATGAGCGGCACAAGGGGTCCAAAATATGTGGGGGTGCCTCTCCATAAGAAGTTTACCTACAAAAAAAATAAACAAATTAAAAAGAAGACTTAAAGCAAGAGAAGTAAGACATAGAAATTAAAAATTAAAATAATTTTACCTGCTGCAACATAATTTTCTGCGTTATCTATGCATATTTGCACCACATTCTCCTCACCAACCTCCTTCAACACTCCCTCCATCACCTCACAAAGATACTCAACATTTTTTGTCTTCCCCGAGGCATCAATGGATTTCAAAAACATTGTACCACCTGAGAAAAAATAAAGCAATTTAGTAGTAGTACTTACTACTATGATCAATGATCAATCTAATTCATAATTTCATAACTTAAGTCTTATAGCTTAAAAACTTAACATACCTGATGAGGAGACAAGGAAATTCAGAAGTGTCCTATTTCTTCTATCAGTCCAACCATCTGTCATGATGGTGCAACCCTTTGTCTTCCATACCTTACGTTGCTCCTCGATTTCAACTTGTACATCAGCAACTCATTGGGACAAATTAGGACCTCTTAGCTCCTCATCATTAGGGGCTTTGAACCCCGCACCACAAACAGTAACAGCATCTATGGCAATTTGCCAATATGGAGACCTAAAAGCAATTAAATAAATAAATTAAAAAGAAGACCTAAAGCAAGAGAAGTAAGACATAGAAATTAAAAATTAAAATTATATATTAATAAGTACCTTGCTGCATTGAATGGAAGGTTGTTGTAGAAGAAAAAATCTCCAAGTGCTAGTTTTGCTTTGTCATGCATCTCCTTATTCCAATTCATGCCCTCAAGCGATGGTTGTGCACCAGGAGTTGTGCGTGGAGCAAAGATGGAATCAAGTGTGGATGGTTTCTTATGAACCCGACCCCCAATGCTCACACTCGCAGATGCAGAAGTAGTACTAGTGCCAATAGGAGTCCTAGCATGTGTCCTTGAAGAGCCCTGTGTAGCTAAGGCTGTCATTTCTTCTGCTTGTTTCTTCTATAATTCTTTCTTCTCTTTAGCTGCCTCTAAAATAGCTATCATCCTGCGTTTGACATCTTCGGGAACCAGTAAACATGCTTTAGCATCCCGCTTTGGTATATGTGCAAGATGATATTTCAGCCTATTAATGCCTCCCCCATTATATGTTACCCTACAATGCCAACATGTAACAACTCCTTTTTTGTGGCCAGGGATGGCATGTAACCAAGCCTCATCCCTTGCTACTGCACGAGGGTCTGCATCCGGATTTGTTTTAGGCATACTTCCACTTCCACTACCCTCAGTCTGAGACATGATGACTGGTGGCAGTTGCAATATATCATAAATAAAACAAAATAAGCATGTACAAGACTACAATATATATTATAGAAACTGAAAATCAATTTTACGGTTTACCAACACTAAAAATGTAAAATTGTAATTTGTAAATACTAAATACTAAACAAAATGGAAACAAAAAAAGATTCATTAATGCAAAAAAAAAATACAAAACAACAAAAAGAAAGTAACATACCTCTTGGAATTTGCTCTAGAAATGGAAATGCAAATCAACTTTGTAGAAGCCTCCTCCAAATGCATCTTTCAACTCTCAATGCTTACATGCAAGCTACAAAGTGCAACAAAGTTGAACAAACAATCAGCAATCCTTCAATGAGAGCCAACCGGTTTTCTTCCTAAAACCCCAATCCTCTTCTCTGAAGCCTTTTTTCTCTCTTCTTTCCTTATGCAAGTGATAGAATGACCTTTTTAGGTCAAAGACATCTTTTAAAAGGCAAAACAAACCAAAAAAACAAAGTGAAATAATAAAAAAATGCTTTTTTTAAGCGCTGAAAAGCGCTGACTGCCGGCCGAGTCCAGGCATCGGGACTCGCCGAGTCCGCCGAGTCCATGGACTTGGCAGGACTCGGCAAGTCCATGCTTGACTTGGCCGAGTCCGAGTCCAGAGGCAGCCAGACTCGGCTGGCCTGACTCTAGCTCGAACTCGCCGAGTCAGGCATGGACTCGGCGAGTCCTGGAACGTTGGTTCTGAGCTTATTGGCATTGGAGAGCGTTGCTTCTTATATGTAGCAGCACTTAAAGGGTGTGAAATATTCACCTAATATTGCTTGACAGATTGGCTTCACATAGAGGTCAACAATGGACTGAATTGAGGATAATATTGCAGTCTTTTTCTTTCAGATTTGGGTCAGATTGCTGGAGATTATTTGTGCAATGAATGGGAGTGATTGGCATCTTTTCTAGGGTGTACGGCCTGTGTTTTTGTGACCCCAGCAACAGCTGTATAATGTTCTTGAAGGGTGGTACGATTTTGGTTAAGGGAAGAATAATTCAATAAAAATTACAAGAGGTGACGCCTTGTGTTAGAGAAGGATTTGGCGACTTCAAAAGGGATCATAATTGTTGTTTGGTGGTGAAGCCCATCATTATTTTCCCTAGCTTTTCCAACCAGCCCATGAGAATAAGATTTCTTCCTTCAATGGTATGCTTTTTATGTAATGAATTTCTTACATTAATAAAAAAAAAACCTGCTTAATTTTCATAACTTGAATTCTTTTCCTGTTCCAGAAGTTTATGTATTTCGAATGCATTTGCTTTTTATGTAAAACCCTCTCAAAAACCATAAAAAGCAACAAACAACAAAACGCAAAAACAAGCATTGCCAATTTCAGAAGATAGAGCCTGTTGGGTTCTTACATATAATGCTCCTTGCGGGCATCCTCGGGCATCTTTGAGCATCAGGATGCATCTGGGGGCCCAGGATGCAAAAAATGTCAAAAAGAGACTTTTATTTTATTTTTCAATTAAAAGTTAAATCAAGTGTTTTTTTTCATACTTATTGATGACCTTGGGATCATGCATAGGGTCTCCATTTAATGGAATGATCCAATATGATTCTGATTAGGTTGATAACTGAAATAGTCAATTTAGTTTTGAACACGTGGAATATAAATGCTCTTAGTTTTATGTAGCAAAAATAGGTTAGACTTAGTTCACATTAATATTATTGGGTCAATTATTGAGATTTCTGTTAGTTTTGAAATTTGTCATACTTACCACATCTATCTAAAGCATATGTTTTGCTGCTAGAATATTAGTCCATTAAGTTTGAAATAGTAAGTGTTGTTTTGAACCTGTGAAATATAAATTTTATTAGTTATACTTGTAACCAAAGTTACAAGACTCGGACTTGGCAAGCTGAATTTGGGCTCAGACTCAAACTCGACGTCCGGACTCGGCAAATTGAAAAACCCAAGAAATTCAAAGATTTTTAAGGATTTAAAACTTTTTTCATGCATCATTCAGTCAATTAACATCAAAGACACAATAATTGAGATAAATAGAAGCTACTTTGCACACATACACAAGTTTACATTGAACACATAAGTATAAATGCGAATTTCTCAAGGAAATAAGTTAACTGTTGAACTAGTTACTAAATAACACATTAGAATCTGAAATATAAATAGTGTCACTGTCAAAAGTCTACAATATTCATGGAATATGAAATCCATGGAATCAAAAGTTCAAAACATATACCAAAATAAAAGCTAGAGCCCAGAAGACTAAGCCCCTATGTCTTCATGCGTCTACGCCTAAAATAGGTCATGGAAGATCCTGCAGCCATCTTCTGTTTTGTAAGGAGTTAAATAGGTCAGCCATGTAGAAGTACAATTTGTAAATGAGTGCAAATAAACTCTTTTCATCTATTTATAATTCGTTTCCTAGCTCCACTCCTTGTAGTTTGTTTTGTTGATTAATCATAAATTTTCTATCCTCTAAGACACAATGGATCAGATTCCATTTACAAATAACCTATCCCATTGTTATTTTGTTCATTTTCTATTTCTGAGTTAATGATTATAATCCATCAAGGATACTTTAATTCTTTAACCTCTTTTGAATCTAGTCACAACTCAATAAGCTATGTTGTCAAGAATTGATTATACTTCCTATGAAATGATGCATAATTGAGATATGAGGAATACATTTCGTATCAAATCCAAACAGGAATTTAACTTTAATTCATACAACTAAGTTTTTTTTTTAAAATAATTTAAAAATTTATCTTTTTGGTTTTACTTTATGCTGGACACAGCAGAGTCCGCATGACACAACTCGCCGAGTCCATAGACAACTAAGTTTTTTTTTAAATAATTTAAAAAATTTATTTTTTTGCTTTTTACTTTATGCTGGACATAGAAGAGTCCGCATGACATGACTCGCCGAGTCCACCGAGTCTGTGGACTCTACGAGTCCTACAGGACTAGGTCGAGTTAGCTTGCCGAGTCAAAAAGACTCTACAAGCCTGACTCGGCTCAGGACTCACCAAGTCCTATCAGGACTCACGAAGTCCTGTAACTATGCTTGAACTTCACAAAACTGGGTAAATTATTTATTGGATGTTTGCCTCAGTCATGTGCTACATTAACCTAGACTTTGCAAGAACGTTAGGCAAGCTTTAGTTTATGTAGATGACATTTATCGTTTGTTCTTACGATGGTATTTTTAGGACAAGCAATTTATAATCATGGTGTCTTTGTGGCTATTGGATCTAGGTCTTAAGACGCCATGATTAGTTAAGTCCTAGATCCAATAGCTAAGTTGCAGGGTCCGCACCCTGGAGGCTCGGACCGGGTCCGGGTGCGCACCGGATCCGGATCCGCGTGCGGGTCCGAGCTGGATCCGGACAGGGTCCGTAATTGGCCCTGTGGGTCCGGCAGGGTCCATGGTGTCACGGACCCTGCCGGACCCACAGGGCCAATTACGGACCCTGTCCGGACCCAGCTCGGACCCGGGCGGATCTGGGAGGACCCGGGCGGACCACGCAAGGACCCAGCTCGGACCCGGGCGGACCATGCAAGGACCCAGCTCGGACCCGGACGGACCCGCAGCGCTATGGGTCTTTGGTGGGGTCAAAACTTAAAAAATAACATTTTTTAATCTTACACTCGCAGCCGCTGAAGACCCCGTTGATACTGATTATTTTAATAATCCATTTGATGATTGATGAACAATGAATATTAAACTATATTTCTGATTTCATGTTTCAAACTTTAGTCTTTATTGAACTATAGTATGCTACCTACATTTTCGTTTTATGGCAATGTGAATGGATGATCAAGTATTTAATTTGTTTATGAGTATGACATATGTTTATGAGCATTGATCAATGAATGAAGCTAGATTCATAGTATGAAGCATTGAAATGATTTAGAAATTCTGAAATTATGTATATTTCTCTTATTTTCTTGTATATATATATATATAGACACACGTATCCCCCACGAACCCAAAATAGGGGAAAAAAAAAATCCACGAATCCACGAACCGGGTTCTCGTACCCGAATCCGTCCCCGAACCCGAATCGGTAACTTAGTCCAATAGCCATCTTATTTGAATATGTGTGAACTATCAATTGGCATTAAATATTTATCTTGATCAAAGATGAAGTATCATACTATCAAATGATTTAATTCTTCACATTTCTTGCATTTTTTGTATATAATATATATATATACTATATATTTAAATATATATATATATATAAAAACGCATCCAAAACTCCCAAAAAAAAATTCACGCATCCACACACCTGATTCTCGCACCCGCATCTGCATCCACACCCGAATCAGTAACTTAGGAGTCATGTATAGATGGAGATGAATTGGTTCAACATTTTTGGGACAAAGCTGAGAGGGTTGACTTTCAGGATTATCACTACAATTTTGATTTGTAAATTCAGTTTGTACCTATGTAAATCCAGAGCATAAAACTTGTGAAAGGTGTCACAATTGTATGCTTAACGGCTGAAAATATTAAATCATGTACGAAATGCACTCTATGAAAATAAATCCTTCTAAAACACTTTGAAACCTATTACAAATTGAACAGCTTCTACACTATAGAAATTATATTGATGTGATCCTGGCAATAGGAACCGTTACTTCCAGGCAACAGGAATTGTTACTTGCAGACGACAAGAACTGTTATATTCCAGGGACACGAACTGTGTGAGTTGTTTTCTGTTGCAGCAACTCAATTATTTATTCTGAACACTTAACTACTTTTAAAATCCTACCATACCAGATGTATATCACTCTTAACAAATAATTAAAATTATTCAAACACACAAATATCATACCTTGCAGAAAACAACACCAAAATATGTTCAATCAGTGGCTCAGGAGTGGGCCCTGCTTCCCAGTCAGCTGATTAAAGAAAGCACATCAAGAATTCCGAAAATCAACTCAAAGGACAGTACTCTTTCAATAACAATATTGATCTTATATTACATCCACCTGAGTTTTTCCCACAAGATAGCTTATATAGCTGTAACATACAAAACAGAATATCCAACTATAAGTTCACGGTTTAAAGTTTCATGACTGAAATACATTAATCGGTTTAAGAAAGAGTCAAACGGCCTGTGGCCACTCATTCTTAAGGCACCAAACCAATTTACTTACAATATACTAAAGACAATAATTATAGTAGATTGAGACGAAACAAGAAGATCACAACAATCTTCACAAGGGATCTTCATCATTCGTTCCCGTGATTACAGGAAACTTGTTTTCACACAACTGCTTATATCTGTACTTTGTAACTGATAACCTTCTAAGGTATATTTTATCCTTTAACCTATATTAATCATCTTTAATTCCATATAATTACTATGGCAACCTAGTGCAAAGGTTAACATATAGGCTAAAATTAATGAGAAGAATTCGGCAGACTTTTAACCCATCAAACATGTAGAGAGACATCCTGGCTCTTAGCTGATGATGATATTTATTCCTGAATTTGCTTGTATTCTTTGTTTTGATTTTTTAAAATATATATGTTTTTTGTTTTTCTCCAGAATTTAAATAACATACATAACAGTAATTTGAATAATTCTGAATGAAGATCAATAATAAAATTAAGAAATTGTCATTGTTCATAAGTATCAAATTATTTATTCATGCTATTAGCACCTGGTAAATTGAAGTGATGCTTGACAAATTGAAGTAACATCCAGCTAATGCTGATGCAACCTCCTTAACTAGTCACACAGCCACATAAATAAGTGATGCAGCCTTCTTGTCTGGTCATGCAGCCACATAAATAAGTGACGCGGCCTTCTTGTCTAGTCACACAGCTCCTTGTGGTGTTGTAACAGCCTCCCAATGAAAACGCAAGTCTTTGGGATGAGACACAGCTCTCCCAATTGAAACACAGCCAAGAAACAATTATTTTGTTTCTCAAAAATTAAGATGCAGCTTCCCAAATGCTAGGTGCAGCCTGCCAAGAAGATACAACAGCCTTCCAGGCAATTACATAGACTCCTTGAATGAAAATCAAACCCCTATGAGAAATATCTTGAACCAGCTGAATTGAACAATCCTTCACAAATTCGGCATACAACAGCACCAAATTGTATTTCCAGAATCAGAATTGAATTTTTAGAATTTCGGTAACAAAATTCATCATCAACATGTGATGATTCAAATTGCAAAATGAGAAATCAGTCCTCAAACCCTAGCAATATTTCTCCCCTCTCAAAACAAAATTTTTTAATCAAAATAATCAATAGGTATTTGAGAATGAGCTCTCAAGTCCCTTTTATCTTTCTTGTGAGAGCTCAAACACAATTCTTACCAATGTGGGATAAGTAGATATACTTTTCCTTTTAATAATTCATTTACTCCAATACTTCAAATTAATACCTTGGCTTAGGCTTCCATGAATTAATTAAATAAATGGCCCCTTCCCATGATGACTCAACCCTCAACTTAAGTGAAATTATAAAGTTAAATTATAACTTTATAATAAGCCATTTAATGATTTAATAATAATTTGGTCACCAAAATTATAATAACTCCCAAAACACTTATCATTTTAATATGTCGTATGAAACAGGAGTCACACCTATTATTTCCCCATGTGACCAAATGCACTTTCCAAAAATAGAAAGGGTCCTTCTCGAACAACATCAAACTTACTATAAATA
Source organism: Chamaecyparis obtusa (assembly GCA_027943335.1). Classification (NCBI taxonomy): domain Eukaryota; kingdom Viridiplantae; phylum Streptophyta; class Pinopsida; order Cupressales; family Cupressaceae; genus Chamaecyparis; species Chamaecyparis obtusa. Next base: position 1,184,579 of record BSBK01001111.1, on the reverse strand, counting down.
GTAAACGTGGCAAAACTATAGCAAATGAAGTTCGAATGACACCAAACGAAAGCCAAACCAAAGCATACTGAATCCTGAAGTAGATGCCCACTAAAAGAGACTCTTTGTCCATCCTCATTAGCCTACGAGGGTCACATGATAGGCTAAGCCCAGAGCCTGAAAAACGGAGACATTACAAAACATCACCCATCCCTATGATCTACTAAAATGAACAGTCCTCAACACTCTTGCTCTAATTATGATTAATAAGGTTCAATCCTTCTCGATGTCAAGGAACCTCTTAAACCCCTTTTTCATGCAACATAATCCAAAAGAATCTCACATTATCGATTTCTTCTCTTTTCCTTTGAGTGTTAGGAGAGGTTCTATGTGAAAATAGTTACCTCCTAGGATTGTCAAGCCCAACCCCTTAGCAAGACTTTTCCCAATGAATAGTCTGACTCCTCATTGGTATTCCTACAATGAACGATGACAATATCATTGGCTCTTCCTACAAATCCCAAAATACTAGTACCTAAGGTTTTTGGTTCCTCGTCTTGGTGGTCTTCATATGCTACCACTACTTTGTGAGATCTTCCCTCGCCCTCCAAACACTTACTAGTTTGTGAGTTAGAATCATGTAGTTTCCACAGTCCAATAGATGTTGTATTTTCTAGATTAAAGTGTGTGATATTTTTCATCATCAACATTTCGGATCATACTGCATGATCCACCATCAAGATGAAAGCAATAGTTTGTAAGTAATCTTTTCAGTTTAAACCTTGTTTGTCTATTCTTTGGTTTTCCTCGCTTTATTGCTTCATAGTATTTGCTTCAAATCATGGGGCCCTTTTGCCCTAGTTCTTTTCTATTGAACCACAAGTAGATTTGAGTTCCTCTGATATTTTCTTGGTTATTCATGGACATTAAAATATTACTTTGTTCTTTGTTTCATCCCTCCAAATCTTAATAACGTATTGTTGACTATTCCTCTTTTTTCCAGTTATCATGAAGTTGAAAAGGTTTTTCCCCAGAAAATTTAAAACAAAATCCTGGTATATTTATACAAAATACCTTTTATCAAGAAAATGATGAGATGCATATCAACATGTTTAAAGAGAAAAAAAAATCATAAAATATGTTACTACTCCTAGAGTATTCTTCCAATTACTTGCACATTGGGGATAGCAGTCCTGACATGCCTCCTGCAATGCATATCCTTTGACAGTTATGGATCTTCCTTGAACAGTTGCTTCTAGAAGGATACAAAGTGCTAGGCTGCCAGCGAATTTCTATAAGTTTAGATGTAGTTGGCCCAAAATCACAGTTCAGGAAATCTATTGTTACAGATCTACATTATTGTCTCATGAATTGAAGGAAAACAGAAGCAGATATCCCCTTACCTGACTGAGTACAAACATTGTATGCTGCTTTGTCTTTTATCAAGTTCATGCTTCTTGAAAGACTTACCATAACATATAGATCCCTCAAAAGAACCAAAATCCTTTCAATTGTGCCCTCCTACCAAAAAATCACCTGAAGGGTGTGAGAAAGAACTCATAATCACATTATTGTTCTTATATTTTATAGCACTAAAGTTAGAAACAAAGATGTGGATGGTATTTGCATTTTTCTTTTCATGCTATTAAAATAATTATCACATGATCAGAGAGGTTTGCCACTCAATGAGATAACACGTGGACTAAGTGGCTGTTGGGTGAAGCCAAGAATCTTATGGCTATAGCAATTGTCTGATCTTGCTAGCTTCCCTTCTGAACTTTGCTTGAGAATGTGTACCTACTGTTTCTTGTCTATCACTTTAAAGTTTAAACCAAAGTATGCATCTCTTATCTGAAAATTATTCTTAAAATCTATTCACTCAGAAAGATCTTGTTTCAATTGTTAATTTATTTATTTTTTATATAATCTCTACTGAGTTATTTTATCTGTGGCACAGTTCATATTCAACCTTCCTGAGTCCTGGAAACTTCAGACAAACTAGTATTGCCAAGTCAAGGATGAGTTGCAGCTGTGTGGCTATCGTAGAGACACAGCTCCTAGACTGAAAGGTAGGTGAGAAGCTTTCCATGGGTATGTTATGTTTTACAGAAATTATTACATAACAGGATATTTTTAGTGTATGGCATATATAGATACCATATGGCTTCATAGTTTTAAAGCACACTTTCAAACCCATACAAGACATGGTTACAATTGCAGAAGTTGAAATGAAAATCAAACATTAGACTGGCCGCAGGCACGTATTTGCTTTCTGGAAACTGTTGATATTATGGCCTTTACGGCAAATATCTCTACCTTGGATAATAATAAATAAATATATAGAATATATTTATTATTATAATAAATCGATATGCATAAATAATAATAATAAATATTAGAGATATTTATTATTTATTGTTTATCAGAAGATCGCTTTAATCTATATATTATTAGAATGAATTAAATAAACAAAGTCCAAGTCTTGAGGAGAGACATACCAAAAAACGTGTGCTTCTCCTTCAAGAGTCTCAAACCTGCGACTTACTTCTCCATTCCAAGAACTGCGAAATACTTAAGGAATGCATATTCGACATGTATGAAGGCTGCCATTGAAAGGTGATTTACATAGTATGAGATCAAAGGGCTGCGATTGGTGAACATCAAGTGCAAATTACATTAGATATTTAATCTGCTATTGAAGCACATGGATCAGCGATAATTGAATCTGATTTATAATAATATTGGCATCTTATCAAGGAAAGCGAATTTAGAGCAGCAAAGATACACAAGGCAGTGATACTTACATCTGTCTATACTTGAGCAAAGTACTCCAGGAATTGGTGAGAATTTGGAACTAGTTATATCCGCCTTAAGGGCAGATCTAAGGCATTGACTAGTTGATCCAAGGATAGATCAAAGTACAGATCATTGGCATCTTGAAGCAGATTCAAGGAGCCCTAGATGGGCTAATTGGCACATACCTTGGAGAGGGTGAAGGCATAGTCAAAGTCTGATTTCCGGGTACTATCCTTCCTCCCTTGTGATTTCTTATATCATATCTTGCGCTTAGTTTTGATAGATCTCTATAGTTTGAATATTCCTTTCTATAATCTGAAAATATTAACAGAAACTAATATACTTCAAATGTGTAAACTTTAGCTGTTGCATCCATTTAAAATTATTTTGCAGCTAAGAATTTATTCTATTGGTAATTAAGAAAATTCTTAAAGAAATGACTCCAACTTCAATATTATATTTGTCAAGCTATCCAGTGACATTCCAATTCAATCAATTGTTTATCAAGTTTAATACATGAGACTCGAAAATTCCCTTGGAAATTCCAATAAGGCCTTTTCATACACATCTAATAGGTGATGGATCTCCTCACCATTACAAGTTCTATAGGTCCTTTGTTTCTAATCACTTGGTTACCTTTTTCAATGATAATGTCTCACTCGATCCCTTTACTCAACAAGAAACCACTCAAATCGATATAATTTGAAAAACCAAAGAAAGAAAGAAAGATTACCCCCACTCATAGAAATGCCCTGTTCACACAGAATTATATTTTCCACTGCATCACTTATAGAAGAAGCATTTAAAATTTTGATGTTGCAGGACATGGACCCATCCCATCAGTTCCCAATAAGATCTCATCAGTTCCCAGTAAGATCTCATCTATGTCCTTACATTCCTGCCAGGACCATACTCAAGGACTGAACAAAATTCACAGAATTTGTACTATCACCCTGACCCTCAGAATTAACGTGGAGTCTTATATCACTGATCATTCCATCAACAAAGCTTTTGTTTATTCCATTGCTTCTCAACTTCTCTTGCTCATATACCACATTATGGACAGTCATAGCATCTCCATCATCCTTTCTACAATATAAAATTCAAATACACAGGAGATTCTCCATTTGTTGAGGATTTTTTCAATTGGAGAAAACACTCATGTTTATCTACATGGATGCCAGCCCTTCAAGTTCCATACCAATCACATGTGTTATGGATATATGTCCTATTAGTTACATTCCAATTTCTCAATGCTAGTCTGCAGCATCTAGATGAGTCATTAAAATGGAGCTAATGTTTACAGGGTAATATATTATTAAGTCTTATGTCTAGTATAGATTTATATTTTTAAAATTGGTGCAGTAGTTATCCAGAATTTTAATCAAAGCTTCCTCGCAAATGCAACAAACTATGCATAGTGGGTTAAAATTTTACTTTTCTTGATTCGCTCCATATTTGGGGCATCCAGATTCCATTCCCAAGAGAACTCTAAAAAAATATTCAGCGAGACCGAGTCTGACAAACCCTAAAGATCATTCGATGTAACATAAGTTTGGTGGCAACATCAAAAAGTTCACATAAAGGAAGACATGCACATTAAACTGTTGCAATTCAAACATTCTCAGAAACAAAAATGTTTGTAAGTGTCAGATACAAGAAACTCTTCTTCACACAATTCAAGCAATTGACAAACTGTAAGAAAATTTAAAAGATTAAATTTTAACTAGTACTGGATGATAAACAGGAGGATAAAATGTGTTTGAAACAGAATAAAAAAAGACAATCTCAATCATTTAAGATGGAATATCTTAAGAAAAAAGTCAAAAGAAACACAAGCTTTTAGCCTACAGAAAAAATAGGTAATGGAAGGAGTATTGCTAGAGTACTGGAAAATTGCCCCACCTACATCATATCAAGAACGAATCAAGCGAATGTCAATCAAGAAGACAAAATCTAGTCATGAAGCCTGTCAATTCCAATCCCAATGACAAGAAACATTGCCTAGCACAATGGTACAGAAAAATAACTTTTGTATTTTGTATTTTCTAAGATTAATCACCTAAATGAGAATAAAGTAAATAAATAACTAGCCATACTGCATAAAGGTAAACTGGACCATTGCAATATTTATATAGACTTTGAAATTTATATCCCAAACATAAATATACTTTTTCCTAGCATTGGCTAATGCAAAAGTAACTTGAGCACAATGCAGGATGCTTTGATAAAAAAAAAATTTAAAAAGGATATGTCACAGAATCAAAGTAACAAGAATCGGAATCGGCAAGGCCGAATCGAATCGTGAATCGGCCATGAATCGGAATCGAACCGGCAAATTTAAAAACCCTTGAAATTTAGAGATTTTAACAATTTAAAACCTATTTCATGCACCCTTTATTGAATATAACTTAAACACACTATAACATCATCAAATAGAAGCTAACATTCATAAACAAGGAACATAAATGATAAATCCATCACATACATTACATGTAAAATGTAAATTGTAGCTAAAGTAAATAGAAATCATAGGATCATAATGAGTCAAATCATAGAATGTATGTAAGATGAAGATCCATAAGACATCAAATCATAAATGTATGTAAGATGAAGATCCATGAAACGTATGTCTATCAGTATCTATAAGATCCATAAAACTAAATCGTTTCATAGTATGAATCTATGGTGTTTGATCATTGATCAATGCCAAATGTCACAGTCTTCATAACTAGATCTTAGGTAGTCTTTGTTGGTGGCTGTTTTCAAGTCCCTAGGTCCAGCAAACGAGGTTTGAATGATTTTGGCCTATTGGGAAGTCATGTTTGTCTGGGATTTGGGCTAAATGTTATATTTGTATAAACTTACAACAAATAGGAAAGGCAAAAAAAAACATTGAAAATATTTGTGTTTTTTTTAATTTGACTTGACTTTTTAGCAATCTGCCGATTCATGTCCGATATTTTGGGGCGATTCATGTGAATTTTGGTATGAATTGCCCGTTTAGGCGATTTAGGTGATTCATGCCAAAAAATCAATTGAGCCAATTCACGATTCACAAAAAATCGTTTGCCTTGAATCGACTCGCGAAACCGGCGATTCTGGCAATTCAAGGGCGATTCTCGTTTCTATGCACATAATCAATATCAATGGTTTACCATTTTCCAAACAATGTCCAATATTTGAATCCCAAGGAAAAGTCTTATTTGGACTTTCATGCTTGGTTTCTAAGCTTTAAGTAAAATATTTAATGAAAAATGCCAAAGATAATTTTTTTCATCCCTACACGTGAATCCATAGTTGAACTACTCACCAAGGCCTCATAAAAAACTCGAGAAAAACTCAGCCACTTCTCAACAAAAACTTGCCAAAAGACTCGGGAACTTAAAATTTGTTTAAATTTTATTAGAAATACATCTTTTTTGCAAAATTCAATGAGAAGATGCATCCAATGAGTCAATAAATGAGAACACAAAAGAAACAAGCTGAGTCTAGATATATTTAAATTCAAAGTGGGTACAAAATCGCATCCTCATGAGGAATGTTGATGACTAGAGGCAAAATAGTAAATAGTTTTTGTAAAACTAAAAATAAATACTTCATTACAATTACATCTTCCTCTTCCCAGCTCTAGTAAAAACTAAAGGAGAGGTAGAACTAGAGGGTCTAGTCCTAGAAGTCTGCACTAGGAGTGATTATGCCTCCTCGCTCGATATGTCTGACTCGGGTTGTGGCTCGTCCTCCATCCTAGATGTAGCTTTACCTCTAGCTTCTCCTGGCACTAGCAATGACTCCTCATCCTCCTCAACGCCATCCAGTGTGAAACCAAATCCACCCCCCTCCTTCATATCTTGCTTCTCCAAATCATTGTCCTCATCCTCTGTGAACTGTTGGTTGTGAGCACTAACCGGCAAGGATGTAACCGGTCTATGGCGAAGTGGTGTTGTCATTGATGTCTAAGGTTAACATTGTTCCAACTGGGTTCCAACTGGAACAGGTGACAATAATACTAAACAGGTGTAGTTTACAAGAGTGATCGGTTATGTGACCAGTGACACATATTGAGCAAGGAGTACTGTTTGTGCGACCAATAACATCCGGAGCAACCGGTAACCAAAGAAGGTAAGCCGAGCATCCGGAACAAGGACCGGTCAAGGAGCGAAACCGGTATGGACAGAGAAAGGAGGAGTAACAGGTGATGACATAGACTTGTACACTACCTAAGGATGGAAACCGATCATCTCTGATCAGTGAGATATCATCGAGACTAATGAACCGGTGAAAGTCACAGTTGAAAAATACTTAAGTAACTCTTCGACCAAGATTTGTTGCACAAAATCCAAAAGACTTAGTGTTATAAAGAAGATCGATGCAAGGCACAATTTAAGGATTTAATGCCGACAATTAAGGCATTAAAACATGGAGAAAACTCATGTAAAGGAAAGTATGTGGGAATGCATCTGTTGTTTCCTTTATAAAACAAAAAAAGCTATGGCATGCATCTGTTGTTTTCCTCTATGATCTAAGACTCAACTGGATGATGGATCCAAAGGAGATCTTTGCGGATGCCATGCATGCAAAAAGCGGGAAGAGAAAGAAGACTATTTATTCTTTGTCCTGTGAAGAATATATTTTGCCCTCATTCTGCCAAGAAGAAAAAGAGTGAACATGTACGCTGAGAGAAGCTACGAAAAGGGTGAAAAGAAGAAGAGAAGAGTGTACAAGGAAGTACAACAATCTGTGGAGAGCATACATGTGGTGCCTGGTGATGACTCTCAATTGTTAAACGCAGTGATCTTATCAAGCTCAATAAAAGCCATTTCAAGAAGATCAAACCCTCTATTGCTCTCTAACAATTACAAAAGCAAAATGCCAGTATTTGGGTGGACATTAACAGGTCCCTTGTATTAAATCCCTTAACCGGGTGACATTTGTGTAGATGTTTTAAGTCCTCTAACACAGGCTTTAACAGGCCTTATTTCTTAAATCCCTTAACCGGGTTGCATCTAACAGTATGTTTGTAGTCCTTTAACAGGGAGGGCTCCTAACAGGGCGCACTTCAAAAGAGTGCAAAATTTGTGAGGTCTACTCACACCGTGGTTTTCTTCCGCTTTGGGTTTCCACGTGATATATCCGGTGTTCTCTGTTGCTTTGATCTTGTGATAGCTAATTTTGTGATAGAATCTGTTCTGCATGCAGTTTTAGTTAAAATTATATCAGATTGGTTTTTCAAATTTTAGTCAATGCTGATTCACCCCTCCCCTCTCAACAGCTATTGGGACCAACATGAACAATGGAGATTGCTCCTATGATGTCCAATCACTCTAAGGATCTAAATCATCCAAACCAATTGGACCAACTAGTGCTTCTTGTACCTTCCTTATGTGCAATGGAAGATTATATTGTACAATGACAAGGTCATTGAGGTGTTTTTGAGCTAACTTATTCCTCTTCTTCGTGTGGATGGCCTCAAACAAGCTCCAATTGCACTCACAATTAGATGAACTACAAGGCTAACATAAGATTCTGAGGGAACATTTTTGGAGATTTGGGGTATTTCCACCCCAACTTTGCCACCAAGCATCTGCAAAATAAAATATTTAAAAGTTAGAAAGCAAAGAGAAAAGAAAAAACATATTTTATCAATTTATCAATTACTTTAGAGTCGTTTAGACCCCAAAATCCAAATGGCAAATGTTATACCTAGGGTTTGAGTGGTTCTTCCTCTCCTTGCCAACTCTGAAGAGAATAGCTTACCCCTTGCTTCTTCATAGTTTTGGAGTTCAACCAAAATGAGGTCCCTCATCTCAACCTTAGGTATCATCCTCTGAATGCATGTAGTGAGGCCCTCCATGACCTCTCCATTAAGATCTCAGTAAGAATCCCTGAACTTAAAATGGGGTTGAGGAAGTACCCCGTTGCATGAATGGGATGGTGTAGATGATTATTCCACCTCCTCTCAAAAATTTCCCAGATGGGATCAAATTTGAGTCTATCCCCCTAGTTGTAATTTTTTATAGACTCCTTAACCTATCCATGGCCTCATAAATATACCTCATTGGGGTTTGATCCCCATCTACCAAGCGTAGAACTCTAACCAAGGGCTCAAACACCTATAATTCAAAATTACAACTTACAAACAGATTAATTAATGAAGTTGCAAATTAAAAATGAGAGACTTGAACCGTGAATAATTAAAAATTCAAGTTTTGAAGTTACCTTCACAATCTCTGCAACCTTTTGTGCAAAATAATTGTCGAAGACTACGCATGCGACACCCTCTCCTTCAACCTTCTTTGAATAAGGTGAGTCTAGCCATGCTTGACTTGCAAACATTTGTTTCAAAGAAGTCAATGCACCAAGAATGCTTTGCGACGTCAAGAAAATAATTGCAAACCTTGTGACACCAGATCTCACCAAATCTCTCCCTTGAGTGTGCTCTCTCATGAAATGTAGAACCCAAGGGTGATAGTAAATATATTTTGTGATCCTCCTTGCATCTTCCACAACTGGACTCACCTAATCAAGTTTTCATGTGTCCTCCAAAAGAAGGTCAAGGACATGTGTTGCACAAGGTGTCAAAAAAAGAGAGGGGTGCGTTTCTTGGAGGATTCTACCTACTGCCACATATGTTGTTGCATTATCTGTGATGATTTGCACCACAATCTCTACTCCCACCTCTATGACAATGTGCTCCAACATTCCAGCCAATGTTTCTACATTTTTCACCTTATAGGAGGTATCAACCGATTTCAAGAACACCACATTGTCCTTGCAAGCAACTAAGAATTAATAATGATATGGTTTTTTCTATCTGTCCACCCATCGGAAGGAGTGGTGCAGCCATATTTTCTCCATTCTTTTCTTTGGTCCTCCACAACTTCTTTTGCCCTATAAACTACATTTGTGAGCAACCTACAAGAACAAAGTGAAATTTGGTCTTAGTACACAATTTTGATTTAATAAACAGGAAAAACAATTAAAAATGAAATCAAGTGGACTATTAACTAATCTTCCACCCAAATCCTTGCGAGGGGCCTTGTACCCTTTTCCTGAAACTGTCAATGTGGTGACCAAATTTAGCCAATAAGGATTGTCTGCCACATTCAATGGGATGTTATTAAAGTACCAAAAATCAGCACATGCAATGTCTGTATTCTCATGTGCCTCTCTATTCCATTTAGTGGCCTCTAATGATGGTTGTGCTCCAGGTGTGTTCCTAGGCACATAATAACTACCTATAGGTTGTGTCCCTGATGGTGATGCAGCAGGTGCTCTACTAGAGGAAGAAGAAGTGGTGGCTAAGGTGGTGTTGAGTTTGCGGATACATGGGCCACGACGAGAGCCCACTATGCCTTGAAGATGGTATTTGAGGCAGTTTATGCCTCCATGAATTACTTTTTCACATTTAATAAAAATTATCAACCCAAGGTCCGGTCATTCATAGGCATACCTCCAAGTCCTATCTCTAGCACCTTTAAGATGAGTGCCTATATATCCAAATGGGCATGGTTCTAGTGGCCAGTCATTCTCTAAAGTTGTCACAATTAATGGTTAACTATTAACCTACACATACAAAGTGAAAAGACAAATTAATATTTTAGTTAAACAATTTAACAAACTAACTAAATTAGTTTAAATAATTTTAGACATCATTCAAAGTTTAAAAAATAAAAAAATAAAAACTAGTAGGGTTTTATTTTTTTTTTAAAACTAGAGATTCTTCAAAAAAATAGTGAAAGATTCAACAAAACTTGTCAAAAATAGTGTTAAATCTTATTCCAATGACTCAAAATCATTTTTAACTACTTAGGAATGATTGTCTATTCATCTAGATGTAACAAAAAATTAAAAAAAAATGTTTTAAGAAAACATAGAAAGAAAATCATAAAACCTACCTAGGAATCTGATTTTTCTTCAAAAACCACTTCAAATCCGCTTCAAATATGCTTCAAATCCACTTCAACTCAATGGAAATCAGTTTGCAAGTGTTTGGAAGAGTATTCTTCCCCCTCAACAAAATACAAGTCAAAAAATGATGAAATGAACTCGATTTGTGTTGTTTTTTACCTTTATGCACAAGCAGTCGAGTTTTAAACACGAACTCACCAAGTTTTTGGCAAAAACTCAGTGAGTTTTCAGCGAGTATTTTTTGCGATTTAAAGTTATTACTACTTGCAAAGGAAAAAAACTCGCAAGTTTTTCTCTACTCATCGAGTTTTCAGTGATTTCAGTGAGTAGTCCATCTATGCATGAATCAACAAAAAGCTGAAAACTCACAATGTTCAGGTCTCTAGAATTGAAACCACTTGATATCATCTTTCATTGTTAAAACATAGATACATTATGAACTAATTCAATAGATCATGTAGCAGTAGCACCTATCTTTTATACGAAATAAGTATACATGTTTTTTAGAGATATCTTCTTTTACCTTCATAATGGGCATATTGTCAAATTCAGTTTCAAATTTCCAATAGACTATTGCAAATAATAATTATTATTTTAACTGCAATAAAAAGCATACCGATCTTGGATCCTCGTCTTCATTCAATAATTTTCCACCATCTTCATCCACAATAGCTCGTTTCTCAAATTGAAATTTCTACAAAAAGAAAATAATGAGTGTCACATAGTAAGACCCAAACCTTCTCTCATTGTACATTTATTCTTCTGCACAAGAACATAAAGCAAATGCAATTCCATGAAAATTTTGAAATTTACTTTTAATCATGCTTCAAGCTGTTACATAAAAAGATTTCAAGAATAAATCAACTTCCACTACAACATTTTGGAAATGAGTAATACGAATGCAGTGATACATAACACTGGTCTAATGGATTGATAAGCATACAATTTAAGTAAAGCTCAAGCTATATGGAAATCCTTGTTCATATTTAGAGGCACAAAGCAATCTTGTATTCAAATCTATTATCAAGTGCAAAGTTAATATTTCCATAACAACATTAAAATTGTAGAGTTTACTATTCATAATTAGCATCAATCAAAACTAATAACCTTCAATCTCGCCTTGATTTTAGTGGAAGCCGATATCTTTGTGTTAATCAGAATGTGTACTAACTTACGCTAAGTAAAATTGTTTCTTGTATACACCAAGTGGTATGCTTTTCAAGTAACCAAGCAACTGATATATTTCACATCTAGAGAGATTATGACAGATCAACATGCAAAACTTAAACCATTTCATATTACAATTGATTCTGTACGCTCCCTATAATTCTTATCCACTCAATTGTAAACAAATTGACTTTTGCATAAACTCTGTAATGTCCCCATTCTGAGTGAGCATCTGATTTATTAGATTTAGCCTATCACTAGGTCCTTGTAGGCTAATACTGGTGATTAGAGGGCCCTAATGTGGATTTTGGCCTATTTTGAAGGACTTACTATTTATAGTAAGTCAACAGTTGGTTCCGATGAGCTCAGATGAATTAGAGGAATTAAATGATGCTCTCATCTTTTATTTTCAGCTTCTGGTTTGGGCTCCAAGATTCTTGGAGGGAGAGTCTATTTTTAGAAAGTCACTCCATCAAGTTCATTCATCACCTTTCATCATCAGGATCACACTTGTGCTATCAGATTTCGATTTTGATGCTTCTTCAATCATTTTCGCAAGACCAGTGAATTTTGATTATTATTTAATTAAATTGGCTAAGGTTGCTATTTTTATTGAGATTTTATATTGGGCACCTTGGTGTTATAGCTTGTTCGAACCAGGTTGAAAAGTTTTAAATCTTGAGCACATAAAACAAGGACCCTATGTGTCAAAATAGCATTATTTTAATGATTGGGTCATTTTCTTCATTAAAGTGGAGGGAAATATAATAGTTTATTATATTTCAAATGTGCAACCATAAAGCAAGTGGGTTTTAAGTGAAAAGTCTCATTGAGAAGCTATTAAATTAAATATTATATATGCAACCTTATGAGAATTTGAACCTCATTCTTGGATATCTTTGTTTGCATTTTGTGGAGAAATTGGTCTTGAGGGTTTGAAGAAATTTCATGGCTGGATGCCATATCTGTGCTTGCACTTTGAACCATTCATGATAATGGTGAATAGTGCCTGCTGAACAATGGTTGAAAGCTAACCTGGGCGGCATTCTCAAGGAGTAGCGAATCATCTTATGAGCTGCGAATATGATCAACATTCATTCGTACCAAGGCTGCATTCATTTACATTGAGCTGGGCATACATAATTTGCAAGATTGTGTCCATATTTGTGGTCTGAGATTTACATATAGGGTCTGTGACCTATTTTGGAAAGGCAGTGTTTTATCTCTTTTAGCTGTGATCTGTCTTAGCAGCATTTCATGAAGGTGCATCTTTTTGGTTCAAATAGTATTACAAATGTGTTTTTCAGCATTGAGTATATTTGCAAGTAAATTATAATTGCAAATGTAATCAGATTTCTTATTGAATAAAATTAGGATACTTTGCTTGGATTTAGAAAGCAAATAGTTTGTTCCATGCATTGTTATTAAACTTCATGCATTGGCAAATGATTTTAAATTGCAAACTAAGCAATTACAAAACAAACTTTTGCATACACATTCAGAAAATCAGAACTTAAACATTGCATGCCAACTGTTTGACGAAATGTCAAAAGGTTCGAAATTAGGTTTCAGAAGTTAGAACCAGCAGGGTTCTTACAAACTCCATTCTCCTTTAGAAACCACCATTCACACACCTCCAGATTCATTCCACATGAAGGCATAGTTTTGGTTTCTAGTCGAGCATTGTGCAAATAGATGTTTTATCTTGTTCTTGTCAAATTGAAAAACTTTATTTGCTATCCCTATGTCAATTGAAGATGTAATGGCCTTGACGTTTGTCTCAGTATTCCAAGCCTCGGACTCACCTCAGACTCGGCAAGCTCAAAATGGACTCGGACTCGGCAAATCAAAAAACCCATGAAATGCAAAGATTTTTAAGGATTTTAAGTTTTTTTCCTGCAACATTTAGTCAATTAACATCTAATACACAATAATTGAGATAAATAGAAACTCCTTTGCACACATACACAACTTTGCATAGATCACATAAGTAAAAATACGGATTTCTGAAGAAAATTAGTTAAAGTTAAACCAAATAACATATAGAAATCTGAAATATAGTGTCACTGTCAAATCAAAATGTCTACAATATTCATGGAATATAAAATCCATGGAATCAGAAGTTCAAGACATATATCAAAGATTCAAAATAAAGGCTCATAGCCTCATAGTAGCCTATGTCCTCCTACGAGTACACCTAAAATGACGCATGGAAGACTCCAGAGCCATCCTCTCTCCCTGTGTCTGAGGCTGAACCGAAACAGGATCCTCAGTGACATGCTCATCGGCAGATTCGGCACCCTCCTGATCCTCCTTATCATCATCCTCCTCATCATCACCCTCCTCATAATCCTCATCATCAAACTCGGATCCACCACTCTTAGCCTCAGGGTCCTGCACTAGGTCTCCTCGTGCTCTAGCCTCCTCCTGTGCCATCGCTACTGCCTCTGCCTCTCGATCCACCTGATCAACCCACTCCAAGTCTCTATCACTGAAGACAGGATCATTCATCTCAGTGTTCCACTCTTCTTGTGGATCAATGTTCTCTAATTGAATTGGAGATGTGTCAGTGCCCAAGATACGTTTGTGACGAAGGCGAAGGTTGTAGTGAACAAACACAAGATCATTCATCTTTTTCACGGCCAACCAGTTGCGCTTCCTGGAGTGTATATGCTCAAACATACTCCAATTGTGTTCGCATCCTGAAGCACTAGATGGCTGGCTCAAGATACGAATGGCAATCCTCTATAGATTTGGCACCTTAGTACCAAACATCTCCCACCATGCATCTGAAACAAGAAAATTTCAAATCAGTTCTATAACTTTAACTTTATCAATCTAGATTCTAAAGTGGTAAACCGTAATAGAATTAGAAATTAGAAATTAGAATTTGGAATCATAGATTCTTACCAGGCATCAATGCAGTTTGATTTTTTTTGCATATATGTCGTGCAAATAAGTCCCCTTGGGCTTTGGTGTACATCTCTATCTCACGGACTATACTTGTGGAAATTGCATCATCAGGTGACATCCTCTCTACAACATCATAGAGGCCACTCCACACCTCCTCATCAACCTTGAAACTTGGGCTGAATTGGTATGCTGGATTAAGGAAGTAGGTCGCTGCATGTATAGGCTTGTGAAGTAGATTGTGCCATCGCCTATCAATAACATCCCATAGGGGACCATATCTATCCTGATTTCCTGCATAAAAGGATCGAATGGCCTCTTTCACCCTATCCATGCCCTCATAAATGTATCCCATCGAGGGCTTCTCTCCATCAGCAACCCGTAGGAGAACAACAAGAGGTCGTACAAGCAGCAATAAATGAAGTTGAACAATGAACATAAAGTTATAAACAAGTGTTTAACAAAAAATAATGATATGAAATGGAATTGGAAATGAGGACAAAAAGGAAAATTACATCAACAATCTCTTTGGCTGGTTGCCAAAAGGTTCTCTCATCAAAAACCAAGTCAACCATGGGAGCCCCTACAGTGGTCTTTGCATATGATGATCTTGTCCACTCCTCACATACAAACATGCCTTTCACACCGGCCTTTGACTTGAGCATGGATTGCAACATGAGAAAATTTGTTGCAAATCTAGTGACCCCTAGACGAGACAATTCTTTTTGCTTTGTGTGTTGCCTCATAAGGTTGAGCACCCAAGTATGATTATATATATAATTGCAAATATTTCTTCCTATGTCTACACATGTTTTGATCCAAGGAAGTTTGCCAAGGTCCTCCAACATGAGGTCAATGCAATGAGCGGCACATGGGGTCCAAACTAGGTGGCGGTGCCTCTCCATAAGAAGTTTACCTACAAAAAAAATAAACAAATTAAAAAGAAGACTTAAAGCAAGAGAAGTAAGACATAGAAATTAAAAATTAAAATAATTTTACCTGCTGCAACATAATTTGCTGCATTATCTGTGCATATTTGCACCACATTCTCCTCACCAACCTCCTTCAACACTCCCTCCATCACCTCACAAAGATACTCAGCATTTTTTGTCTTCCCCGAGGCATCAATGGATTTCAAAAACACTGTACCACCTGAGAAAAAATAAAGCAATTTAGTAGTAGTACTTACTAGTTACTACTATGATGAATCTAATTCATAATTTCATAACTTAAGTCTTATAGCTTAAAAACTTAACATACCTGATGAGGAGACAAGGAAATTCAGAAGTGTCCTATTTCTTCTATCTGTCTAACCATCCGTCATGATGGTGCAACCTTTTGCCTTCCATACCTTACGTTGCTCCTCAATTTCAACTTGTACATTAGCAACTCGTTGGGACAAAATAGGACCTTTTAGCTCCTCATCATTAGGGGCTTTGAACCCCGCACCACAAACAGTAACAGCATCTATGGCAATTTGCCAATATGGAGACCTAAAAGCAATTAAATAAATAAATTAAAAAAAAGACCTAAAGCAAGAGAAGTAAGACATAGAAATTAAAAATTAAAATTATATATTAATAAGTACCTTGCTGCATTGAATGGAAGGTTGTTGTAGAAGAAAAAGTCTCCAAGTGCTAGTTTTGCTTTGTCATGCATCTCCTTATTCCAACCCATGCTCTCAAGCGATGGTTGTGCACCAAGAGTTGTGCATGGAGCAAAGATGGAATCAACTGTAAATGGTTTCTTACGAACCCGACCCCCAATGCTTACACTCGCAGACGCAAAAGTAGTACTAGTACTAGTAGTGCCAATAGGAGTCTGAGTAGTAGCATGTGTCCTTGAAGAGCCCTGTGTAGCTAAGCTTGCCATTTCTTCCACTTGTTTCTTTTGTAATTCTTTCTTCTCGTTAGCTGCCTCTAAAATAGCTATCATCTTGCGTTTGACATCTTCGGGAACAAATTTACATGCTTTAGCATCCCACTTTGGTATATGTGCAAAATGATATTTTAGCCTATTAATCCCTCCCCCATTATGTGTTATCTTGCAATGCCAACATGTAACGACTCCTTTTTTGTGGTCAGGGATGGCATGTAACCAAGCCTCATCCCTTAGTACGGCAACAGGGTCTGCATCCGGGTTCGTTTTAGGCATACTTCCACTTCCACTACCCGCAGTCTGAGACATGATGACTACCGGCAGCTGCAATATATCATAAATAAAACAAAATAAGCATCTACAATATATATTATAGAAACTTAAAATCAATTTTACGGTTTACCAACACTAGGAACAAATCTAAGATTTTAAAGAATTAAAGAAATGTAAATACTAAATACTAAACAAAATGGAAACAAAAAAAGATTCATGAATGCAAAAAAAAAATACAAAACAACAAAAAGAAAGTAATATACCTCTTGGAATTTGCTCTAGAAATGGAAATGCAAATCAACTTTGTAGAAGCCTCCTCCAAATGCGTCTTTCAACTCCTCTCAATGCTTACATGCAAGCTACAAAGTGCAACAAAGTTGAACAAACAATCAGCAATCCTTGAATGAGAGCCGACCGGTTTTCTTCCTAAAACCCCAATCCTCTTCTCTCAAGCCTTTTTTCTCTCTTCTTTCCTTATGCAAGTGATAGAATGACCTTTTTAGGTCAAAGACATAATATAAATGCCAAGTCAAACATTAAAAATGACTTAAAATAATTTAAAAATGTTTTTTTAAAGCGCCTTTTAACACTGCCAGCCGGCCGAGTCCTGGCCTTGGGACTCGGCGAGTCCAAGCGAGTCCTTCCCTGACTCGGCGAGTCCCGAGTCCAGAGTCCGAAAAACTTGCCTAGGTGGACTCGGCCTCGGACTCGCCGAGTCCTGTAACTCTGGTTTGTCTTCACTAATTCATTGCATGTTCAACCTTATCTGTAGGTTATCTAGTCAGATCTACGTTAGCAACTCCTAGGCCGAAAAGGAATTATCTTGTTAAAGAGCTCTAGCAAAACCCCCATATCCTCACAATGTCTTCAAAAATCACTTTTTGATCTTAATATCATAGTATCCCCCCATGCTTACTCACTCACAGTATTGCAAAGAAGAGATATAACCAGATCTGACTCAAAATATCTTAATAAATGATATAAGGCCAAGATGATATACAAAAGAGTGAAACCTACGTAGGGAACAATCTAGAAATGTGAACAAGATGATATGACTTTCTTGTTTTTCCACAACTCCCCCTTGCTAACCATGTCATATTGACTAGCAACCTTCATATTGGTTCTCACCGCTTACCCACATCCCCTCCAACCTTACCCCTAGCAATACACATACCACAATCCATCTCAATAATGATTACACTATGGGTTACGTTGTCCATCTCTCCCTCCTCATGTTTGGGTTATATTTCCTCGCTCATCTCAGCATTGAATTCATGTATGAACTTTTATGTCAAACCCTCTATGACACTACCCTTTACTCTTGTCCTCGCACCACAAATTACTCTGAATCCTCTTCCCATCACAGACCCTACCCTATGAACCAATGGCATTACAATAAGCATATATTACTACATTAGATGCTTCAAAATTCCCAAGCACTTGACCTTGCCTCCACACTCGACCCCTATAAGGTGTATCATTATCGTCTATAACGTAAGAAAAAAAAATTTCTTGCTTCTAGACAGTTTGCAATCCATGTTGATAGTTAACACTCACCTAAGACCTGTTAGAATACTCTTTCTCCAAGAAAGACCATCATTTCTAACATCACCTTGATGTATCATCAGCCCTATATGCTAATTCCCTCTATGATGTTTCTAACCATCCTACAATCAGTACCCCCACTCCTATGCCATCCTCAATTGTCTTCTCCACTTTTTTCTCTCAAGAGAGCTATTTTGAAGTTATGCACCAACAAAGAAACCAATTGTGATGGTCTCCAAGCTGAAATCATCCAATATGGTGTGGGTTTCCCTACCCTTTCCCTTGCCACACTCTTTAATTAGTTAGTGTGTTCAATTTTTTCTCAATAATGGTCTGAACTGACCAATTACTCTACACATAAGCCAAGGGATCTCTCTATCCTTAGCAACTATAGGACCATAATGATTAGGCACACATTTGCCAAACTTTATCCAAGGTGTTGGGCATGTAGATGTCAAGCTATTTCAAAACGAATAATATCAAACATAAACGGTAGGAAATTTTCTAAAAGGATTAACAAACACTTGACCACATTTTTAAATTTCAGCTATTGGTGAGGAGGCCCACCAGAAGTCTCGAAATCTTCTAAAGGATTTTGTTGTTTTGTGGACTTTAAAAAGGCCTTTGACTCAATTTCAACACACCTACTCTTCCTAAAGTTGAGACATATAGGCATCCTAGAAACTCTAATTACCATTATTTGGAGACATTATGAGACAATTAAGTTCAATTTCATATTTATCATAGTCTCTCTACCATTTTGAAGTGTAACAATTGACTCAAGCAAGGGTGTCGTCTCTCACCAATCCCATTCAACATTTACATTAATGAGTTCAAGATATTTATTTGGCAACATAATTAGATGATGATTTTATTTTACATGAAATGGTTATAGCTAGGTTTTTTTCTCAATGGTGTTCTCCTATCGAACTCTACCAAGAACTTACAAGTTACAACAACTTGATACCCTCACATACTTCTATGAACTTTGATAGCTTGTATGATTCTCAATATCTTCAATTGCTCTCCCTCCAAATTTTATTTTTTCTACAAAGGGGGACTTTTACAAATCATGTGAGCCTACACATACTTGCGGGCGCAATTTTCTAATCCATTCCTTAGCACGAAGCTTGCATCTCACTCTAGTAGGACTCAACCCCTTTCTAATGACATGGATCTACTACATACCAACTACTTTAAGACCACAAGGGCTGACCAACATTATAAGTTTCTTTTCTACTGCAACAATTACATGAGCCTTAAGAGTTAGAAGAATTTCTAGAGGAACTATTTTGATCTCTCCAAGGGTATCACAACATGGTCCTCAAACTTTAGATAATCACCAACAAGCTTTATCTCTCACAATGACCAAGGATGGCTTGCATGGCTCTTCTATTTTAGTTGCAAAGACGGATATTTGATGAGATTTCCTTCATTCTTCACTGGCACATGCTCTTTGGGATCCTATCCTCCATTGTAGGAAAAGTGTTGATTTTTTGTTTGCTTTCATGATTTTGTTTCCAAGGTTTTCTCTTCCTAGAATTTTAGATTATTAACTATTCCAACCTCCAATCCCATTGAGCCACTTCTGATCAACTACTGACATGTATATAGTTTCTTTTCCTTCTCAATTTCAAAACCTAATGCTATGTATATGGACACTGTATGTCAATGTTAGTTTCTCAACCCAGCACCATGGTCCATTGAAAGTGCAAGACATCATCCTCATGTTCCAATGAAAAATAAATGACAAGGCACTGAATCATTAGCTTCTACAATTGGAGGCACATTGCTCCATTGATAATTATATAAATATCAAAAAGATCACCATTGCTATGTATATGATGTCTAATTCAATACTCTTCTAATGCAAGTTGTACAAGTGAAGAGATCAAGCAAGTATGAAAGTCTTAATGCATGGTTTAAGTTTGCATAATATGTAATAAAGGAATATTTTTCTCTCAAGTACTATCACATGGGAAAGAGATTCTTAATGTTGAGCCAGGAGGGTCATATCATTTGCAAACTAGTTTAGTGAATTCCAAGACTTTCATGTCTATATCTCTATGAAATGGAGCTTAAAAGATTGTTGGAAAACACTAGCAATCTTCAAAACTATAAGGGCCCATTTGGGGGCTGGAATTAGACTGGAATTGGCATTATCTAATTCCAAATAATGTCAATTCCATGTTTGTGTCCGTCCAAAAAATTGGAATTGGAATTTCGAAATTCCAATTTTGCCCCAAAATGGGCATTTGCATCTTCCACTCAAATAGGTGGAATTGGAATTTCGAATTCCAATTTTTATAAAACCAAATTTAATGTTTCGTGGCATCCGTGACTATAAGGATGTATATTATATTTCTATAAGAAACGAGAATCGCCCATGAATCGTCGGAATCGCCGGTTTGGCGATTCAATTCAAGGTGGATGAGTTTTTATGTGTTGGTGAATCGGCTCGGCTAATTTTTTGGCATGAATCGCCAAACCGGAGATTCATACCAAAAATCACATGAATTGCCTCGAAAAATCGGACGTGAATCGGCGGATTGCTAAAAAGTCAAGTTAAATTTTTAAAAAACACAAATATTTTAAATGTTTTTTTTGCCTTTCCTATTCGTTGTGAGTTTATACAAATATAAATTTAAGTATAAGTTTACTTTAAGTTATATTTGTATAAATACTTCCAGGATGTTTGAGATAGGTTCCAACTTCATAGGAGTTAAGATGCAGATTCTAGATTTTGGGGGTTTTCGAAAAATTCCAGACTTAGCCAAATTTCAGGATTCAACAAGCCTTTAGCAGGGTTACCTCCCACAATCCATCATGGCTTTCTAAGGTCAAACTGAAGCTGGCAAAAGGATTCTCAAAGGGTTTTAACTCGTTTTATCACAAATCACTTGGTTTCAACCAGTGTTACAAGACTCGGACTCGCCTCGGACTCGGCAAGCTGGATTTGGGCTCGGACTCAGACTCGACACCCGGACTCAGCAAGGACTCGGCAAATTGAAAAACCCAAGAAATTTAGAGATTTTTAAGGATTTAAATCTTTTTTCATGCATCATTCAATCAATTAACATCAAAGACACAATAATTGACATAAATAGAAGTTACTTTGCATACATAGACAAGTTTACATCGATCACATAAGTATACATGCGAAGCGAATTACTAAAGGAAATAAGTTAACTGCTAAACAACTTAAACTAGTTAATAAATAACACCATTACCAATCTGAAATATAATATTATAAATAGTGTCACTGTCAAAGACTCAAAAGTCTACAATATCATAGAATATGAAATCCATGGAATCAAAAGTTCAAAACATATATGAAAATAAAAGGCCCTATGTCTTCCTGCGTATATGCCGAAGATAGGTCATGGAAGATTCTGCAGCCATCTTCTGTCCCTGTGTTTGAGGCTCAACCTCAATGGCATCCTCATCATCCTCACCATCCTCACCCTCCTCATAATCATCATCATCCTCAGATCCGTCACTGTCAGTGTCAGCCTCAGGGTCCTCCACTGGGCTAAATTGGTATGCTGGATTAAGGAAGTGAGCAGCTGCATGTATAGGCCTATGAAGTAGATTGTGCCATCGTCGATCAATGACAGCTACATGTATAGGCCTAGGAAGTAGTTTATACAAAATTCCATATGCCTGAAATTTAACTAAGTCTGAATTTTTTTTTGAAATCTCAAAAATTAGAAGTTGCATCTTAACTCCTATGAAGCTGAAACCTATCTCAATCATCCTGAAAGGTACCTAATTTCTTTATACAAGTATAACTTAAAGTATAAGAAATTAAAGTATCAAACTTATACTTAAAATATAAGAAATTAAAGTATCAAACTTATAAAGTATAAGAAATTAAAGTATCAAACTTATACTTGTATAAATAATCTAAATGTTATACTATGTTTATACTTGTACAAATAATCTAAATGTTATACTATGTTTATACCGAGTCCAAGCCATGGGACTCAGCGAGTCCTCCGAGTCCAAGGACTCGGCCGAGTCCTTGAGCCGGGTCACCTAGCCTCGGCAAGCCTGGCTCAGCTTGGGACTCGCCGAGTCCCGGAACACTGGTTTCAACCACATCTCTATTATAGACTTAGCTTAGCTCTCACCCAAATCCCAGACAGACATGACTTCCCAACAGGCCAAAATCATTCAAACCTCATTTGCCGAACCTAGGGACTTGAAAACAGCCACCAACAAAGACTACCTAAGATCTAGTTATGAAGACTTTGACATTTGGCACTGATCAATGATCAAGCATCATAGATTCATACTATGAAACGATTTAGTTTTATGGATCTTACAGATACTGATAGACATACGTTTCATGGATCTTCATCTTACATACATTTATGATTTGATGACTTATGGATCTTCATCTTACATACATTCTATGATTTGACTCATTATGATCGTATGATTTCTCTTTACTTTAGCTACAATTTACATTTTACGTGTAACGTATGTGATGGATTTATCATTTATGGTCCTTGTTTATGTATGATAGCTTCTATTTGATGATGTTATAGTGTGTTTAAGTTATATTCAATAAAGGGTGCATGAAATAAGTTTTAAATTGTTACAATCTCTAAATTTCAAGGGTTTTTTAAATTTGCCAATTCGTGATCGATTCGATTCCGATTCATGGCCGATTCACGATTCGATTGGGCCTTGCTGATTCCGATTCTCATTACTTTGATATATATACATGTGTGTATATACATGTGTATATATACTCACGTGTGTCTATATATACACACGTGTGTATATGTGTGTATATGTCTATACACATGTATGTATTTGTGTATATATATACACGTGTGTATGTGTGTATATGTGTATACATGTGTGTATATACACACATGTATGTGTATATATGTGTATGTGTGTATATATACATATGTGTGTGTATATAAGCACATGTGTGTGTATATAAGCACACGTGTGTGTGTGTATGTGTATATGTGTATAGGTGTATATGTGTGTATACGTGTATATGTGTGTATGTGTGTGTATACACACACGTGTGTGTATGTGTGTGCATATGTGTATACATGTGTGTATATACACATATTTACACATATACACGCATGTCTGTATATATACACACATGTCTGTATATATACACACGTGTGTATGTGTATACATGTGTGTATGTGTATCACACGTGTATATACACACATGTATACACATATACACACATGTGTATACATACACACACATGTGTATATATACACATGTGTGTATATATACACACACGTGTGTATATGTGTATATATACACACACGTGTGTATATGTGTATATATACACACACGTGTGTATATGTGTATATATACACACATGTATGTGTGTATATATACACACATATACACACCATATTCAAAGAAATTAAAATAAAGAATTAAAATTCCATATGCATCTTCTCAGTCATCTTCCGGGTAAACCAAACGGGTCAGCCCATATTACGGAAATCACTTTCAGGATTTGTATCTTCCAGAATTGCAGCATCTTCCAGAATTGACTATATCCAGCATTTGGTATTCCAGCACCCAAACGGACCCTAACTAATTTTCTATGGAAATCCTTACAAACATAGGGGCAAGATACTACCAAAGTTATCAAGATCAAGGCCAATCCAAGAGGAAGCAACCCCTTATGTTCCCTTGCAAAAGACGAGCAGTAACTATTTATTAATTTAGATTACCCAACACCTCATATGTATATTACCTTAAAATTCCTTGGAATGTAACTCCTTTCTTAGGTGTCAGTAATTGCGTGTTACTTTTTTATTTGTCTCTTTCAAGACAGCACAAAACAAAACAATATGTGAGTATATGCCTGTCTTCAAAATTCCTAGAGGAAATGCCATAGAAAACTAAACCACCCTAGACTCTTAAGCTAAAGAGGTTTACACTTTACAATTATCTCATAGGAAGTTTTACATAAATGACATGACTGAGATGAAATTCTTCCATCTTGCTATCTCAAGAATGAGAACAAGACCTAAAAGATTATTTTCCCATAAGTTGCAACTAAACTTGATTCAATTGGAAACAATTTTATCTCTAGCACAGGAGCTCACTCTCATGGGCAAGACCATTGGAAATCCTCTCTTCCAAGGTCTAACCTTAAAAGGTGGGGATGACAGATATGACTTAGTTGTTGCGTCTATGTGTTGGTGGCTAATTTTTTTTGTACTCTATTGTTTATGGTTAGTGTTAGCATCTTGGAACAGCTATCCTTAGTTTAGGTTGTTCAAGTTATTTACTTTTTCTATGGTCTAGTTATCTAGTTGTAATGTATATAGTAATATAGTGCGGTAAGAGCAGTGATGATATGGTGAATGTAGTAGCTGCAATATCTATAGTAGGCAGCAAGATATGTAATAGACAAAGACTACTTGTTGGGACTAGATGTGTCATACACACAAGTAGACCTAATTTTTTAAATTAGTTAATTATTTATTATTTTATGTGGACATCAAACTTTATGCGTTGACCATTATACCATGTGTAATTATTGGCATTTACGTATATAAATACATTTGTAAAAGAACATCTTGTCATGAATGATGTGTAAGAACAAATATGACAAATATAGTGGTGTAAGAGATATTTGATGTGTAGTAGCATGATTAAAAGGGAGGTTACAATATGCACTAGGAGCCTTGACCCATTTATGACATGTTATGATACATCATACAACATCTTCCTAAAGAAGGTAAATGACAAATAATGGAGTGTGGATTGTTGATATATTTCAGATTGTCACAAGGAATATGTTCAATCTATAGAGGTCTAACAAATACTAAGCACAGCATGATCAAAATTGAAGAGTAATGGATAATACCCAGAAATGGTGCCTTTGTTGCTCAATGATTTGCTTAGGATCCCTGATCCACGAAGCAAATCCTTTCATCCCTAATCTTCAACTTTCCTAAGGTCTGATCGAAATGCATGAGGGGCAGGTCAGATTCGCACTTAAAAGGTTTGATCGAAACCCTTGAACAGCACTTACGATTCTGCTATATAAACTGTGCTTTGAATGTGGATTGCTCCCACCAAATGCTTGCTTCTAAGTGACTATAAGAAGTCACTTCTGCGCCCAGCAATGAATGGAAAGAGCACATATTAATTACCATTTTGGAATTCGCCCAGCTCTAAGATGTTGCACCAATCTGTATATTGCAGATCCAAACTATAAATCTCTGCCATGAATATATATGCAGATCGCATACAATTTCCAATCCTTTGATCCAAAGATCTTGCCCTTGTTATTCGCTTTCTATTGCTGCTCTTGAATATGCAGGAAGGACCGATTCTTGAGGGCAAGAAGGCATGTTATGTTTTTGATGTCTCCTCTTCAAGAATCACACCAATATATATATGTGACAATAACAATTTACACCCCCTTCTAAGAGAGCCGACCTGGCCTACCTTGGGCCATCAATTTAATTGTCAATATATATATTTATATTTATAATAATATCCTTATTATTATAAAATCGTACAAGGTATAATTAATTTATTTGTTCAGTTTGATCTTGGCCGAAAGCCTATAATTATTAACAGGATCATATGGATTTTTACCTAGGCATTTTTCGGACCGGTTTTTGTGGAACAGTTTGAGTTAAGAGCCTGATTATGCAAGACATCCATTACTCTGATGTGAAGTTAACCTTTCAACAGAAGTTAGCTTTAAGTTCTACGGATGATCTCAAGATAAACTCTAGATCACAACGCACAGCTTTCTTGCGTTGCATATTTTTACTCTCTGGTGGTTCTATGAGTCAAGAGGATCACTCTTGTATAAATATTAGTCATAGGACGCAAAGTATGTTGTTGTTGTTGAGAAGTGGAGATTGCAGAGAGCAAAGAAAAGATATCTTCTGAGGAGTGCTACAGGCACAAAGGTGAAGGAAGAAAAGAAGATCAATAGCCAAGCAAACAGGGGAAGAGATCTACAAGTATGATCTAATCAGACAATCAGTGTCATTATAGATCACTGCTTTTAAAAGGTATTACATCATATACAAATCCCTCTAATAGGGTGAACCTAATCGATTTGTTGTAAAAATCCCTTAATAGGGTAACATCTTTGTTGATGTTCAAAGTCCTATAACCAGGCAGTATTAATAGGGCTTAGATCCTAAACGATCTTTTGTAAAAATCCCTTAACCAGGTAGCACCTCAACCAGTGCTTCATATGCTCCTAACAGGGCACCTTCATTTAGAACTAGTGAAGTTGTGAGCTCTCTCTCACCGTGGTTTTTTTATCTCTAACTGAGGGTTTCCACGTACAAATACTTGAGTAGATCTGTATGGTTCAGTTTATGCTTGTGAAAGACTGTTGACTTTCTACTTTGCATTCAAGAATCTCTTTACAAGTTTTAAACAATGAGATTTAGTATTTTCTGATTCACCCCCCCACCCCCAGCTCTCAGTAACCAGTAAGGTACTATCAATTAGTATCAGAGCTCAGGTTCTCTATACAATAAAAGTTTAACAACTTGAAAAAAAGATCATGGAGGGTTACCGGTACCAGAAACAGCTAGAGGAAGCCAATGACATTATTGCCTCGCTGGAGAATAGACTGAGGAAGTCACTTGCAAAGAGAAAGGAGCTGGCTCTACAATTAAATGAGAACAATGAAACCATCCACGAACTCTCTGGGCAGAGTGGGTTTGATGAGGCCGAGGAAGTGGTCTCCGAGCTTACGGAAAAGAATTAGATCCTAACCGGTTAGATTGCTGATCTCAAAAGGGAGCAAAAGGTGAATGCTCTAAGAATGACTGAACTGATTGAGCAGAAACGAAAAAACTGAAAGTGAAAGGAACACAACAGTCAAGACATCAACAACCTCTGAAAAAGCAATGAACCGAGCGGAGGAAGCTGCAAGAGCCAATGAACTCCTCATTATGCAACTCCAAGAGGACTTGTTGATTGCCACCCAGGAAAATGCCAATATGCATAAAGCATGGCAAGTTAGAGATGAAGCATGCAAGAAGCTGGCGATCGAGATATATCAACTCAAGGACCAAATGAAAGTCCTTGAAAGAAGGAATGAAATGCTGAGAAGATACAATGAAAGCTTGATCAAGCTCGATGAGCAACTCAATGCTCAACAAAGGCACAATGATCACACCGGTCTCGGATTTACCGGTGGAGTCAACAAAAGGAAGATGCTAGCACAAAGAGGTAGGAAAAACTTTTACACCTCTTATAAGCTTAGTGGAAAACCAGGTCATGACACTAATGACTGCAAAAATGCACCGGTAAGAACCAACAACAATTATTGTAAACACTGTTGCAAAAAGGGCGACAAGACCAATGAGTGTTGGTCCAGTCCCATATCCGTGTCCAGCACAATTAGGGGAAGCTTCAAGGGATATTGTTATGCCTGCAACAAATTCGGACACAAGGCTGAAGAATGCAAATCAAAGACTATGGCATTCAGATCACCCAGACCAGTATTCTCAAAAAAATGTAGAAACCGGAATGCAACTACTCATCCAAAAAAAGGGATGCATTGCAACAGAGAATCATGGAGCAAACCGCCTAATCCAAGAGGGATGAATCCATGGAAAGCAACCGGTATAGTCTGCCATTACTGCAACAGAGTCGGTCACCTAGCTAAAGACTGCTGGAACTAGATCAGGAACTGAAACAAAGGATCGGACGGACCAGTGGTGAAGATCTTGAGTTCTGATAATAGGAACAACAAAGACAAAGAAACCAAGAAAGTGGTGAACAAAATATAGTTTGTCAAGGAATCAAAGAACTCTGCTGAGGAGGCAACGGAGGCAAAATCATCATCACAAGATGGTGATATTTCTTTTGCTAATTAAGTTTTCAAGGCCTAGAGGGAATCGGTAGTACAACTATCGTTCCCGGTAGAACTGGTGAGTCCTATCTCACTCAGGGTACAGAACAAACCGAAAAGACATGAGGTGATCAACAGGGACATGCCTAATCGAAAAAGTCGGACTACCGGTTAGAAAAGGCGTCAAGAAAGGTTAGGTAAGGCATTTATTACTATAGTCGTTTAACAAATAGTTACCATTTAGTAATTACCGTTATGCCCTAATCCTATAAAAGATAAGAAGGATAACTCTTTTCGTTTTTACCTTGTGATTTTATGTTATCTAATCTCTGCTTGAGCAATATTCTTGCAACTCGATCATCGAGTAAGATTATCTGTTAAACCGATCTAATCATCTCTAGCAACCAAGTGAGAGCAATGGCATCCTAATCATGCGAGGCAAAGCTTATTCCTGCAAATCAAACGGAGCATAGTCCTTTTGACATCTCGCCAAATCAAGACAGAGAGATCGACATGGCTGGTGCGCTCTCCTCAGTACCTAAAGGAGTGCTCCTGACAAAAGACGTAACTGTGTTTATTCATGCTACGCAAGAAGAGCTAGGAGAAACGTACATACAGAGCAAGTGTCGCTCGCTGTGCTCTAATGGTAATCATCCTAGTGGCTACGCAAATCTGGTATCGTCAGGAATCATAAATGGAGTCTTGTATCCAGTTATCTTCAAACCTGAGTGGATTCGACTGGTAGTCAGTCGGGTGCATGATCCGGGATTTTGGCTTATGAGAGGAATCTGCACTTCGATCACGAAAGACGATCTTTACAAGGTAACTGGGTTCTGCAATCAGGGAGAAGCACTTACTTTGAGAACCATATCTAATGCAGTGGTGGCTAACCTGACAAAATCAAAATCCGACAATCGATTGATGACCGTAACTGACATTGAGGATCTAGTTGTTCAACTCGCATCAGCACTAATCGGTTACAAAGTATATCAATCAAGTAACCTCAACAACATACCGGGTGGAGGCATACATGCAGCCTACAGAATTGTCCATGACAACGCACAATATGATATATGTGAAATGCTAAGAGGACAAATCTTTGAAAACATGAAGAAGTTGGGCATCGTCAAGAAGAAATCACTAAAATTTGGAACACTCTTGGTTTGTCTTTACTTCTACTATTCTAATTTCTTTCCCGGGAGAGGAAAAGTAATGTGGGCAATAGATCGACCGATCATGATGCAAATCAGTGATATGGCTAACGAACTGGGAGACCAGTTTGACAAGGAAATGACCAATCACTTCAATGCATTTCAACTAAAAATGCATGCTAGAGAAAGAATCCCATCAACTATTGTTGAAAAATACAAAAAGGAGGTATGTTTTCTGGTGTCTATTGACTTCTGCATCATACAAGTTGTAGAACCAAGAAACGAGTATGCACCTGAGTTTGGATACGAAATCACAGCAAAGTTTGCAATGGTGTATGTAGAGGCCCTAGAAAAAGCACATCTGGATCTCGGTGCTCAACGGTTTGGAACCTATTAGGAGATAGAGAAGAATTTAAAGCAGGCGCCAATCAAAAATGTCTATGTCAAAAGATTGCCCGTGCCAAAGAAGAAACCAGAAATAGCACAAAAGAGAAAAGCTCAACCAGAGCCAAGCACACAAGAGCAAGAAGCAGAAGAAACCGATTCGGAGGATACAGTTCCGCTCAGTGACAAAAAGAAGAGGACCGGCAAGCAAGAAAAGGTGGAACCACCAAGAAAAGATAAACCAATGATTGATGAATTTATAACAAGACTGAAAGAAATTGGAGGAATGGGTAGTGTTAGTAGAAAATACACTTTGGCAAATGATGAAGACCGAAGGAAAATTGAAGATGCTATCGTTGAATGTCTGCATAAGTTCAATCGAAGCCCTACTGAGCTTCAGAAGGTACTGCCTAAGGATCTGTTGAATATCCTTCAAGGCAGGTGGAAAGCTGCAATGGAAAAAGATAAAGAGCTAAGGATTCAAGCTCTGCTAGAAGTGCAAATTCATCTCACTCTAGAAGAAGCCAGTCAACAAGCTGAACTACACCAGCAGAATTTCCTAATAAAGAAAAGAACGAACCTCTTGCTGATTGGAGAAACCGAGAAAGTCCATACTGAAGGAGTAGCCATCTGGAGCAACCTACTTCAGACACAGCAAAAAGCAGAGGAAGCACGCCAAAAGGCAACAGCTCCACTGGTTCGTGACACCGGAAAAGGAAAAGGAGTACTCAAAGTAGACAAACCGGTCATTGTTGACATAACCGATGAACCAACAAATCCTACCCTTCTTGTATCTCCAGAAAAAGGTAAGGCTCGCACCGTGACTGTTAATGACATTGTAGCTGAAATTACAAATTTTGGAGAAATAGATAATGCAGCCAAATGGTATAGCGTGTTAGCAGAGGAAGACAAATAGGCAATAGAAGAAGCTCTTGTTGAAAGTCTTCTAGACTTCATGAAAACTCCCAAGGATTATAGAGGCAAGTTTCCTCTCGAATTGAATGGCAAGCTTCAAGAAAAATGGAGAACCGGTCTGGAAAGAAACTCACAAATCAATAAAGAAGCACTAGAGAAAGCTAGACCTGGCTTGAGTGATAAAAGTATCATGCTTCTTTTAGGGGATGCATCTATGAATCTAGATACAAATTACAGAGTCGCCAAGATTCTCAATGGTTATGAGAATGAAGTCTTTAAAGAGACCTTGAATTTTTGGCAGCAGTACGATTTCAATACCCTTGAAGAAACAGGTCCTCAGGATCACACCACTACAATTGTTGATCCACCTGTTCAATTTACTACAACTCAAACTCCGATATCTGATGAGCAGGAAGTCCTCACAGAAAAGTTCACTTCTAGTGAACCGGTTAAATTGGGACAGACTTCTGTCAATCTTCCTACTGACGGATCAGATCAAAGAGGTGAAGGGATCCCTACAAATGATCTTCATATAGCTGAAGAAAAGCTTCAATCACAAGCCCCATCAAAAGAGCCCTCACATCAAGTAGAAGATGCTATGCCTGAGATTCACGTTCAGCAACCAGAAGCCAGACCAAAAGAGGGAAACAAGACAGACAAACAAGATGCAAAAGAACATGAGCAAGCTCCAAAGGCACAAGAACAGAGTAGAAAGAAGGATCAAGAAACTCTTGCCAGCTCCTCTAAAAGAAAGATCACATCCTCTAAAGAATCTGAAGCAAAAAGGAGCAAAGCAACTGATACAATAGTTGACATCAACAAAATGTCAACAAGACAGCTGAAAGAGCTTACTAAAAAAAAACAGGATATGGTTCTGAACAAAGTAAAAGATATCCTGTACAACTTTGTACCGGATGCTGATATAGATGAAGATGAACCGGTCATCGACCAGCTGGAAGTGCTGACTGCAACCATCGGTGAGGATCTGACTGATCTAGAAACAATGGCGATTGACCACTATGCGCAAAAAAGAGTGGAGCTTCTTCACAAGCAAGTTGCAAATATAAAAGCTATTCTGCTAAACAATCTAAAAGTTCTTCAACAGCAAATACAAGTTGCAGAAAATTTGTTAAGCAGAACTTCAAATTTTGAGATTTTCTTGATAGATTTAACTGACAAAGCTACAAAGACTTCAGAAGACATAAGAGCTTTGTCCAACCAATTTGACATCAAGACCAAAACGGCCACAACTTTCAGCAGAGAGATGGCTAGTCTTGCTCTAGTCCTCAAAAAGACTGCAGAAGAAGAGAACAAAAGAATTTAAGACATCGTTGGTTTCCATATTTTTTTGGCCCCAACACTTGATATCATGCACCAGACAGCTACTTCAACTGCTGTTCTGATCAATGAACCGAACTACAAAACTGTAGATGATATGGAAAACATCATTGTTTCTCTCAAGGCTGCCCAACAAAACATTGAATATGTAACCGGGCAATGGGCACCGTTTCTACATTCTGCCAAGAATATCTATAAGGATATCTTTACACAGCTTCAAATGTGAAAGAAAACATAACCCTTTGTGTTATGGAGGCAAAAAGGGGAAGTTTGCGTGTATTGTTCAGACTCAGTCAGGGGAAGTTTCGGCCAGAAGCAGAGCATTCAATCAGGCAAGGGGAGTAGGTTGAACAGCTATTGTATGAATGGTTTTGTTTTTGACTGTTTTGCCACCAATGACAAAGGGGAAGATTGTTAGCAATTTAAGTTGTCATTAGTGTATTTCATCAAACCCATTCACACCGGTTGAAGATCACCAGTCGCTTGCTTTACTTAGATGGCACCGGTAGATAAAGCACATAGTGTATGCACCGGTCAACTAAGTAGTTAGATAAACCGGTAGACTGAACCAAGTACTCAGTATTGGTCTGATTCAGCATCCAACGACAAACCGGTACCGATCTAACTGATAGAAAAATTCAGTCCAATTTTTGTGGAACAGTTTGAGTTAAGAGCCTGATTATGCGAGACATCCATTACTCTGATGTGAAGTTAACCTTTCAACAGGAGTTAGCTTTAAGTTCTACGGATGATCTCAAGATAAACTCTAGATCACAGTGCACAACTTTCTTGTGTTGCACATTTTTACTCCCTAGTGGTTCTGTGAGTCAAGAGGATCACTCTTGTATAAATATTAGTCATAGGACGCAAAGTATGTTGCTGTTGTTGAGAAGTGGAGATTGCAGAGAGTAGAGGAAAGATATCTTCTGAAGAGTGCTATAGGCACAAAGGTGAAGGAAGAAAAGAAGATCAATAGCCAGGCAAACAGGGGAAGAGATCTATAGGTATGATCTAATCAGACAATCAGTGTCATTATAGATCACTGCTTTTAAAAGGTATTACATCATATACAAATCCCTCTAATAGGGTGAACCTAATCGGTTCGTTGTAAAAATCCCTTAACAGGGTAACATCTTTGTTGATGTTCAAAGTCTTATAACCAGACAGATCTTAATAGGGCTTAGATCCTAAACGATCTTTTGTAAAAATCCCTTAACCAGGTAGCACCTTAACCAGTGCTTTGTATGCTCCTAACAGGGCACCTTCATTTAGAGCTAGTGAAGTTGTGAGCTCTATTTCACCGTGGTTTTTTTCTCTCTATCCGAGGGTTTCCACGTACAAATACTTGAGAAGATCTGTGTGGTTCAGTTTATACTTGTGAAAGACTGTTGACTTTCTACTTTGCATTCAAGAATCTGTTTACAAGTTTTAAACAGTGAGATTTAGTATTTTCTGATTCACCCCCGCCCCCCTCTCAGTAACCGGTAAGGTACTATCAGTACATTTGTATCATTCTCTTTCTTGGGATCAATTTTCCTTCTATCTCTCTCATTCTTTCTTTTCTATGTTGTTTACATATTTTAATGCTGCTGGAATTTCTGCACAACTGATTAATGTGTTTATCTCCTCAAACAATTAATGTGGAAAAGCCTGCAATGCTTATTAATTATGTTTAATCTACCATAATTGATAAGGGATTTGTGGGTACTTTTCTTAATGCTTTCATGAAAGTATAGGACACCTTAATAGAACCCTAAAATATTTATTTTTTTAAAAACAGACCTAAACATTTAAAGTTTCATAGGGGTGTAACACTTCATAAGGAATATTAGAATATAACTTCTCTTTTCTACACAAATGTGTTCTCACCTCTTGTCGTGAGGAATAAAACCCTTAGGCACACACTAATGCAAGGTGACAAATATAAAAGCTTAGATTGCATGCATAGCTCCTATTTTCACCCATATAAAAAATAGATTATTTCCCTTTCATAAGTTTGGTACTTAATTATCTTGTCATGGACCAATATTTTTTAAACATATATAGTGCATCATCATCTTCACTTCAAAGTCACTACAAATGCCTCCTTAAGCAAACTGTAAATTTCACAAAACAAACTTAATCCAAAGTCAATCACGCTGCAAATTCTAGAGCACTTTTTCAAGCACAGTGTATCCAAGCATAAAAGAATGAGCCTTAACTCTAATAGAACAAATGACATCTTCAAAATTTGGAGAGTGTGTAGCATAAACATGCTCATCAAGAAGCACCAAGGCACCAAACAAGTTAGAATACAAATGGTTCTAGCACTTGCTCAATCTTGTGACAAATAGGTACGCTCTCTATAAATTTAGTAGCCTTGTTAGTTGTTATTGGAGTAAATAAGATTTTCCCTAATTTACTCTTGCTTGAGCTTACTTAGGCAAATTATTATTCAGGTAGTTTTTCGGTTTTTCCCATTTGATAGTTTCCCACTCCTGCCTTGCCTATATAAGCAACCCAATGTACACAATGTAGTATATCAAGAAAGCAATCATTCGTTGCATCTCATTCTTTCTTCCTCTGGTGGTTGATTGTCTCTTGCTGTGACCCTGAAGGCCGCACCTTCATGATGATTTCCTGCCTTCTCTTACATGGTATCAGAGCAGGCTCTAGTGAGATTCCAGCATGCGTAAGAATCTGAGTTGCTGAGGAAATTGAGGCATTAATCCGTGCCCTGATTATTCTGTTGCAGATACTCTGCTCAATCCAGCATTGTTCTGCGAAAAAAATTTAGTGGCTTGATCGGCCAAATTTTGCTTCCCAAATTTGTCGGTGGCCAGTTCACATTGGTTTCAGCAGATCAGTCGCAAGTCTCTTATCTGTTTGACAGATGCATTGCTCAGTGTAGGCAACAACTTTATCAAAGGCTCCGACAATACAATGATATCCACTGCTTATTGCAGCGATTTCCTCTTACCTTGAAGCATTATTTTTTGAAGCAGCAATACATAGTATGATTTTTTTTGAAAGAATACCATTGTCAGCAATACATCAATCACTCTGGCAACAATACTTCCTCTTGTTGCAACGATGTGTTCAAGTGAGGGGCTGTGATTTCCGTTAGTTGCGATTCAGTATTGACTGGCAGCGACACAGTTCAAAGGAGCAATGACCCACAAATTTTTTTGCAGCAATAATCTTCTTGTGGCAGCGCTTGCATTTGGATAGCATCGATTTCTCTTGATTGTTGTTTCAATCATAAGGCGGCCATTACACCGTAAGCGAAGGCCATTCCAGGGCATGAGTGATCAACAAACTGTACAAAAATGGTGGGGTTTACTTCCATATTTTGTACTCCTCAATCACCAGGCATTATTCTATTTCACCGCAAAATTCGTCTTTTTCTTTCGCCATGGTTGAAAGAAATGAGCAACCATACTCAGCTCATTTTACTCATCCAAAGCTTGTGATTGGCCGACATTTTTTTATCATACTTTAGTTTCTAAAGTCTTTGCCAAAAAACATTTGGTGTTAGGGCTTTGGTTTGTCGCGGAAGGAAAACTTGTAGGCTCATGCTTGAAAAAAACATGGTTTTCCGAGGAACTTTAATCCCATATTGGCTGTGCAAGAAGTTTTGAGATCTTCATATAGTCTACAACACTCAAATTGTACTGTGAGCATACGCTCACGTGGCTTTGAGCCCCTCCCTCTCTCGCTTGGTGACTGCTTGACTTGGTGAATTGGCAAATTTGTCGACCCCGCTCAACTATTGATATGGTGCATTGTAAGCATGACCTAATTAAAGGTGTACAACCCAACAGTTTCTTGTGCTTAATTTGGTGGTTACTTAATATTTTATGACATTCAAGATTGGCCCCACATGTTTGTGCTTTTTAGCCCCATAGGCTATTTTTTAAGGAAGTTTAAGTGCAAATTTCTTCAGTTTTTTGGCTCTTTTTATTTTGCGAAAATTGTTCACTCACATGGTAAAATCAGGGTTTGAAATTCTCACCCCTCACAATTATCACACTTGGAAGGTGAAAATGCAACGGATACTTTGGTCGAAAGGGTTATGGTCCATGATGAACGAGAAACAACCCAATTTCATCAAAAAATATGAGCACTTCACACATCGGAGTAAGTGTGAAGAAGTGTTGGCCTTGATTTCCCTCCATATTTCGAACTCCTTGTTCTTCCACATCAAAGACAACACCACAACAAAATAGGTACAGGATAAACTCAAGGATCTTTTGGGTTCAATTAGTGAAATTTGAGCAATGCAATTTGAAGCAAAGATAGCATCACTTTCTAGTGATATATTTATTTCTATTGAGGACCTTTTGGTCAAATTTAAATCCTTGCGTTCTCATTAGTAGAAAAGATAAGACTGAAAAGGAACATATTTTTTTATTTTGTCAAAATTCACGGGTGTTTTCTCTAATTTTGCCACTTCTTTCTATGCCACTATGGATGGGTTGAATAATCAATTTGTCATTCCATCCTTTGAGACTTTTTGTGAAAGATTGACCAAGGAGCAATCCAAAATTCGTCAAAACGATGTCACAGTCTCATGCATTAGTTGCCACTATTCCCAAAGAAAAAGGGAAGAAAAAGAATAAACGCAAGCCTAAATTGTCATGTCCCCATTTTGGCTAACATCGTTTGGCATGACGGATTTGCCTATCATCGACTCTCGTAGGCAAATGGTTTGGAGAGAGGGTCATTATGTTGATCATTTGATTGCATATTGCTGACAGAGCCTACATTCGGTAGAGCCTACATCCAGTTTGGGCCTACATTCGGTAGAGCCTACATCCAGTTTGGGCCTACATGCAGTTGTAGTGGAGCCTACATCCAGAGTGAGCCTACATCCAGTTTGAGCCTACATCCAGTTGTAGTAGAGCCTACGTTCAGTCTTGAGCCTACGTTCAGTCGTAGTTGGGCCTACATTCAGTTATGAGACATTTGGGCCTGCATTGTTATAATTTTGAGTTGAGAAATGTACTTTATTATTATAATGTTATTTTATTATAAAGTACATTATAATTGGATGTTTCTAGAAGTTCTAGCAACTTCTCAAGGAAAAGAATAAATAGAGGGCTTGGGCTTTCATTTGGATATGCTTGGATTTGGGATTTCTTCTACTTCTTCCATTGTGGAGCAATTTGTAGTCTTTTGGTCTGCAAATACTATTCGATCTTTGGGAACGATCACTCCCCTAGATTGGCATAACTGAGGTAGTGAAATATCTACTGAAGGGTTGCAAGTTTGGAGTTGGTACTCAGCCATCTCATTGGTACTTCATTGAGAAATTGTTGAAAGGGTTTGTTTGTGGTTGGAATAAGGGTTTGAATTCATCATTTGTATTGGTGAATCTCTTTGGTGAAGGTTGGAGACAATTTTGGCACATTTTCAGTCAGTACATACCAAGCCCTGGAATCAGCTTTTTGTTCATATCTCCTAAACTACCTGGAGATTAATTCTATGCTTTTGGGGGAATCATCATACATCATTGGCGATTCAGAACATATATTTTTGAGGGCACAAAACCCTGCCCATTATTTTATAACAGTGCCGTACTGTACGGCCCTGGTACGCGGCAGGTTGCAGAGGACAGTACAGCAGGCATTGTGAGGCAGTTCGGGGTCATTTCCAGTCATCATCATTCAGCACTTGTCAAGGAGCGTTTTCCAGGTTTCATACATGTGTTTTGAATGGATTTGAATTTAAGGAAATTCTATAAGATTGCATGTTCTCAGTCACTGTTACAGCAGTCATATTAGTATTCAGAAATCAGTCTCTGTTATCATTGCAATTGTAACCAGACATTGCTATGTATTGTAATTGGAATGGTATAGACATAAGGTGCATTAGAGCTCACTGTTTATGTGTGACAGTCCCTACATTTAGTGTCATTATTCAGTGATGGTAAACAGTCCGTTGTTTTCAGACTTTGCTATACATTGTCTTTGGAGTGATATAATGGTTAAGGTGCATGGCTAGGGCATTGTCCTGTCATAAATCAGTGCTCATAAGCAATAGTTTGTATACAGTCCATGAAATCTGGACTAGTGAAGTTCATAATATATTGGCATTGAGGTCTTTGCATTGATATTTAGAGTTTCATTGTTGTTCATTGTACTACTTTTCAATATTGGTTTTGTTATCTCAATTGTACTTGATGCTCAAAACAACTATCACACTGAAAACATCTCATTGCAAAACAAAACAATTCAGCGCATGCCAAGTGTTTGACAAATTGTCTCAGTTCAGATTTGGGGTTTTTAGTGGCCTTTATAGTAAGGGTCATTACATAAATCCAATGAGTCTTCCAAATCAACCACTTCAAAAGAGTATAATTTTAAGAAGGAAAGACCAAAATGTGTTTTTTGTAAGAAAGAAGGCCACATTGAAGAACAATGTTACAAAAAGTAAATTCACGAGTTAAAAAAGTTACTCAAGGAGCATAATATTTCATTGCCCTCATATAATTCTTCTATCAAACATGAGAAAAAGGTACATTAAGACACTTCTCCTAGTTTAAAGGGACAGGGTCATGCCTTGATCACAACTTATCCACCTAGCAACATAGGTTGGATCCTTGATTCAGGAGCATCAAAACACATTGTCAGTTCATCCGACTACATGGTT
This sequence comes from Chamaecyparis obtusa, assembly GCA_027943335.1. Classification (NCBI taxonomy): domain Eukaryota; kingdom Viridiplantae; phylum Streptophyta; class Pinopsida; order Cupressales; family Cupressaceae; genus Chamaecyparis; species Chamaecyparis obtusa. Next base: position 1,145,852 of record BSBK01001111.1, on the reverse strand, counting down.
CCAAGTTCTCTTCGTGACCCACCATATAATAGACTCTTGATAGCAAGCAATCAGCTTGTGAATGTTATTTTAGTAGGTGATATTGATTTGGGTGTTGGAATATTGACCAATACTTTTTATGTTCCTAACATTGCATATGATTTTCTTTCATTGTATCATCTTACACAGGAGGGTAACACAAGGGATTTTACCTCAAAGGCAATGAACATTTGTCAAGAGAATGTTGATCTCATTGTAGTGAGTATGGCTGATAATCTACACAGGGTGTATACCTTGGATTTCATTGATGATGATCATTATGTTCCCTTGACTCCTCCATCCACTATCAGGAGTAATTCAATGCCACTTTATGGGTTTGTGGATCTAATTTAGATTGTCTCATTACCTACTATACCAAAGTTGATAGACAACATGGATTCCAAGACTTCAACCCAACAAGACTTCATCCGTTTTTCCAATTTTGGTTCTAGGTTGATTTCATTGTGTGTTTACCTGACTTGGCTTCACATTTTGCCTCAAATATGGGAGACATACTTGAGGGCATTTCTGACCTTGGTGATAATTTTAGCACAACTATTGTCACACCACATTTGTATTTGGAGATTAACATTAATGAGTTCCTATCTGTCACATTTCTTGGTTGATCTTGATCATGGTTATGCGGTGAATTGTTTGTGCTTCGAGACTTCCAATCAATTGTTATGGGTTCCTATTTAGAGACATCCTTCCCCCTTCAAGTTGGACATGGAGTGGCTTCTTCATCATCCAATGGATTTGTTTCTTCCTAAGGGAAGATGTGTTGCTTATAGGCACTGAATTTTGTTTTTGCGAGCATTCTTCATTGACATTGGAGCTTCTTCATTATGGAGGGGGCATCTTGTCTCTCTTTTTCCTTCCTATGGGGGCATACTTGATTATGAATACATGATGTATGTAGTCCTTGGGAGGTATGATTAAGTCCTCCATGTATCATCTTGTTTCTTTCTTTTCTCTCTTTTAGACAGTAGTTTTCTCCCCATGTTCTTTCCTCCTTTGATCTGCTTGTGAGAGATTTCTTTGCATTTGCATTATACATGAGTGCCTAAAATGGTTGTGTAACCGAGACCCATATTGCATCTTGCTCATCTTGTATAATTCTTCTACCTGAGTTGCACTTAGGGGGTGTGTTGGAGTAGATAGGATTTTCCCTAATTTACTCTTGCTTAAGCTTACTTAGGCAAATTATTATTTAGGTAATCTTCTAGTTTTTCCCGTGCAAGTAGTTTTTGTCTCTTGACTTGCCTATATAAGCAAGCCATTGTACACTATGTAATATATCAATCAATCAACCAAGCAATTGTTTCTTCTTGCATCTCATTTTTTCATCTTGTGGGGGTTGGTTGTCTCCTGGTGTGATCCTAAAGGCTGTAGCTTCAAGGTGATTTCCTGCCTTCTCTAATAGTTATCAAGTCATAAAGTGCATTGATTATATTCTCAAAAAATGCTTTCTCAATGCTCTTTCAATTGAGTCCATAGGAATGCACATTTTTTGTTACTAGTCTAGCATTAGTCTTAAATGTACTTTAATATGTTCTCATTTATCCATTGCTTGCATTGAATGTGTACAAGGACTTCAACATTTGCTTTAACATTTTCATTCAATTTTCAACATAATTCTCAAGTTAGCTAGTCAAATTTGTCCACTAAGTGACTTATATGTTCTTCTAAATGGCATTCCTACGCCCCAAATAAATCAATCAAGACATAGTTTCCAAGTAGATTTAGGGTTCAGATGTTATTTTTTATCATTCATGATGAAAATTAATATCCACAAGGGCATCTTTAACCATTTTCCTATTTTTATTTAGCAACTTGTTATTTATCAAAGATATGTAGCAGTAATAGTTGATGCACATTGGTAGAACTTAAAATCATCATGCGCTGCACTAAATCAACCTGCCAAGCATCTTTTGTATATATTATCAAATTTACTACAGAAAATTAATCAGTTAGGATCAAGAGAAAAATAATATTGCATCAGCAATTGAACTATTATATGTCCTTGCTCTAATGTATTAAAGAGATACAATATTATGCATTGAATATTTTGAATCTCGAAGTTATCATTGATACCATTTAGCTTGCGTACAAATTAAAAAACTTGTGTACAAAAGTGGTCAAAAAGACTTTAACTCTCCTTCAAATTGGCTTACACTGAAGTTGTCATTTTCATGGTAGTATAAAAAATTTCACTTTTGTTTTTCATAGAAAAAGAATTAAATGTTATTTAAAGCTTCCCAAACCTGAGGTATAAAATTAACTGCTGAAGTCACAACAGCTGACAAAGATTTTTCCTGTCCAGATCAACATTAATATTAAAATGTTTCCGACAAGAACCCTAAACAACAGTTAACCACAATGTCATCACCAATGATATTTCTCAAGCGATTCTGACTTTCTATAAAACAAACATAGAGATTAGTTTGCAAGATACTTGACAAAAACCCATGAAAAATAGCAAACAAAACCTACCTTGTGTACAAGTTTTCGAATAGTCTCAATAATAAAAAGCACTCTACGACCTTGAGCAAGTTGTCGTCTGAATAGAATTTAATAAATATAAAAAGGTTAGCATTGAGAACCAAAAAAGGAGAATATAAATAAGAAATGAAAATATTAAGGATTTTACGCATCCAAATTGCATATCTTTCTGAAAATAAAGTTAAAAACAAATTATATGCAGCTTGATCAAGAAAAGTCCCCTCGACCCCTGGCACCCTATAAGAAACTTTGTAAGTCTCCCAATAAACACAGTGTCAGCTTCAAACAATTGAAACCTTTGATAGTATAGATTTTTCTTGCCATAACCCCACTTAGCGACACATGGATTACTAAAGCTACAGCCATATAAGAGAAATACAAAAACAATTTGGGAGTTCAAGCATAAGAAACTTATATGGCCTCGTGTTTTACCACTAGAAGCTCTCGTAACGATTATAAAAAATTACGCAGGATTTTTCAAAAATAATTAAATTCCTTGCACCTAAGAGGATTTATCTGAAAAAATATGTAGTTGGGCCTAAAATCATAGGCAAATAGTAGTAATCAAACACAGCATGCTATTTCAGGCGTGACCAAATGTTTAATATCGAACGCTTATTAGAATATAATTAAAAGAAAAACATTCATTAGTTGTTAAAATTCTATATAAAATATTAATCCATTTTAAGTAGAATTTGAAAAGTTAGAATGTTATAGACTTATCCTTAAAAAAACTAGTTTCTCGTAGTTTTCTTCACTTGAGTGTAAAAATAGTGGACACACAATAGCATGCCTAACAAGGCCCATGTGCTCAAGAGACAACACAAATAAACAAAGTATAAAGTGTTATAGATTGAAGTGATTAAAAGAAAGTGCAAATATCAAATCAAAGTAATTAAACAAAGAGATCGTATGAGCAATACAGCACAGCAATTGTTAGCATTTTGATTTGCCCAAATGTGACAAAACAATGGACAACATTTAAGGGTGTACCTTTATTCAAATTAGTACAGGAAGCTTCCTTGTAACTAACCTACAACCCTAAAACCCTGTAAATGCTTTGATCCTTAGTATGCAATATGAACCATAGAAGCAATAATCTGCAAAAACTCCAAATTATACTCAATTAATCCTAAATCCTAGAGCCAGCCAATTTTTTCCTTGAAAAAATTGTTGACCTAATTTTCAACGACCTTTTTGCATTTAAAGCGTATTAAAATCATATTAAAATCCCTAAAAAATGGCATGGCAAAAAAACGTAAAAAATCATTGCAAAAACCTACAAAACCCTACAAAAAACTCATGAAATTGACAAATCACTCAGAAATGGGGTTTCTTCTAGAACGAAAGCAAAGTCAATGCGAAACTAGCATGGAAACAATTTCTTATTTTGTCCCTTTAGTTTTCTTTCCAACAACTAGAAAACCCTAAATAGAGGAGAGGGAGGAGCAATGGCAGTCATCAACCAAATTTGAAAGGACCTCAATCATCCTAAATTGTGGGGGACATGTGAGATAGTGTGAAAGCAACAAATGGATTTGCTCTAAATTGTGATTTCAATATGACCTGAGCTCTCTACACGCCTTCCCCCATGTATTCTAATGCAATGAAATATATAATCAATATTATACACTAATTTTAAAATTATAACTATTAAGCACTATTATAGATGGCCCTTTAATGGGGAAGCAGTGAACCCCTATAATTTATAATTAATAGCTTTCTAAAATATTGAACTACCCCTACAAAACTCCTTGCCTCAATCACAATAAAAGCCTTGGATCACTTCAAAATGGTTTCCACTTTTGATTAATTTTTAACATTAGCTAAAATGATGTATGATAAATATTGATCTCAGATACTTCATAGACTTAGTTGATATTTGATCTCGGACTTAGACAACTATTTGGTGACTGCCCTCTTTAAAAGTCTGATAAGTTTTGATCTCAGTTACTTCACAGACTTAGCTAATACTTGATCTCAGACTTAGACAGCTATTTGGTGACTGCCCTCTTCAAAAATAAACTGAATATTTACCTATGTAATCAGCAATATGAATATAAACAGAAAAATCTATTTTCTACAATTCATTTTGATCTCAAGTACTTCATAGACTTGGCTAATACTCGACCTCATGCTTAGGAAACTATTTGGTGACTGCCCTCTTAAAAAGCTAACTGAATATTTGCCTATGCAATCAGCAACATGAATATAAATGACAATATCTATTTTCTACTATCCATGAGTTAAATTCTATTTTATTTTCTCTCTATATCCCTATGCTATGGAAATATCCATAAGTTTTTAAAAAAATAGTTTTTCTCTTTTTCTACCATTTTTTATTTTTTTTGAAAATCTGATTTTTTCCTTATTTTTTCCTGTTTTTTTCAAAAAGTCTTATACTTTTAGTTTACAAATTAATTCCCCAAACGATTTTTGCTCCTATGATATTACAAACTTAAAAAAATATTCTCTTTTTGCTTGGGCAAGGGCAGAAGGCTATTCAACACTTAATGCAATATATGGGGTTTTATTATTTCTCCACAAAACTAGCACCTACAACAGCTAACAAGAGCTCACACTCTTTAGCTAAGTAAGAGAATTTGCATAAAAGGCTACAAAACTCAAATCAGTAATTAATACAATACACAGCTTGGAACAATTACTAAACTAGCATGTTTCAAAAGCAATTTCAGCAGCAAGTAGGTATAAAAGTTACTATTAACTGAAATATAAGTGCCTGAGCACTTTTTTATAAGTTTTTACAAGAATTTTTGCAGATGTAATTCAAAATAAATAATATTGCACTTACGTTCCAATGCTAACAATTGTTCACTTGCAATCAAACCAAACTCAATATACAAAGTCCCCAAATACAAAATCTATAACATGAAATCCTTAATTTCACATGTAGACCTTCTAGAAGGTCATTGAGTTATTGTCACTCTAATTATAGATTCAACCAAAAAATAGACATAGCTAAAAATAGTTATTCTAGAACTCTGATCAATGGACTTGGCGGGTCCTCTGAAACCTATCGACAAATACTTTCAGGTGAGACACATATGGTAATGGCATGGAATCCATACAAAGGACGCAACAATCGAAAGTATAGTTGCTCAAGTCATTACCGTATCAACCTCAGATAACCCATTCTCTCTGGCTTGAGCATGCCTTGATGCAAGATAAATTCTCCATGTTTTCTACAGATGCTGCTCCAAGTGTATCTGTCACCAATCTCTAAAACTCAGCCCCCACCTCAGCGTGCTTAAACTCTATACCATGCTCATCAACAAAAGCACAACGAATGGAAGTTATAAAGGTGGCATTGTGCTGCTCAAACTCTCTAAGTCTGGTCTTCTAACCTCTCAATGCAATAACAATGTCCTAAAGAAGCTGAGCCAAAGATTTTTAGTTTTTCGACTAACTAAATGAACAATCTTCTTTTGCACTCTTCACCACACCCATTTCTATCGATTTCAACAACTCAAGCATTTTGGTTAATTTGATCTTTTCCATGAAATGCTTGTGGGTTGAGAATCAATCCATCATCGCATTTTTCAATTCTAAAATACCATCTCTCACCTCCTTCACTTTGACCAACAGAATCTAAACCATGAATTAACTTTGACCCATGTGAACAAATTCTATCAATACATTTTTCTATATTCTTACCATATGATGCTGTTGATCCATGTCTAATGACACAAATCTTGGAGGAAGAACTTTAGACTTTGAATCTGAAAGATCTTCAAGAACTTCCTCAAGTGTGAGTGGATATTCACCAAATGCTTTATACTCATACAGCTATATTCTCTTCTTCCTACCTCAATACTTCCCAAAAAATTTCATGCAACCCAGAATGATTTATCTTTACTACACCAGAATTGGAGGAATGTAAAGGAAACAAGAAATACTTCAAACTAAATCTAGATGTTTTAACAGTTATTTGAAGCAATTCTTTGCCCTAAATGGTTTTCTTGAAGATTTAATAGAAGAAACAACCTGTTAAACATGCCAGAGACCTTTGCAGTAAAGATATCATGAGCAGCTGAAAAAAATCCACATTTGGTACTCTTTGCAACTTTCTCCACATAGTCAACGGCCTGTAGCCACAGAAAATTACAAAATTCCTATCAACATCATAGAAAATTATTAAAACTCATAGATACATTGCTAGCATCATTAATGCCGAACGTTACATTTAAGCCAATATTACAGGCTTCAGTGAATTACAACTTTGATACACAATTACAATGTCAATACACAAAAGGGTAGACCTGATAATACTCACTTTCTTTTGCTCTTCCTTAGCTCCTGGGTATAATGCTTTGAAGACACGGCGATATGGAGCATCTCCAAATGTATGAAAGGCAGTTTGGAGCATAGAAATCGCAGCTTTAATCACCTAATACAAAAAGGAATCTAGAATAAATGCCTGAATGACAACCTAATGCCCAGTTTTAAAATATCATGTAAAACTTAGTTCCTTTTCCCAAGAATATTCGATTTCAACTGAATGAAGGTTTTAGACATAGATATTATGCAATATGAAACAGAAAAGCAGGCAAAGCTCACTTGTAAATAAACAATAATCCTGTTATGTAAAAGAAGACATCACATCTTACAAACTTTTATTGCCTTGGAAATTAATATCAATTAGCATTCTTCCTACAGACACCAAAGCATTATACAATACAGCAATAGAATTCAATATTGAAATCTTCCTTCAAAATATAAATTAAAAATGTATAGTACTGATAAAAGAAAATAAGATAACTACAAAAGTAATCCCAAGAAAACAATGTTATTTCCCGATTAACTTCATTGCATTGCAATGAGTCCCTCCCAAGCAACTCGCATATGCAGCACTATAATACCCCATTGTTCCCCAATTTTGTAAAGGATGGGAATTGGTAAATTTGGCAAAGCTTTATGTATAGTATGCATGTGTGATGGACTGAAATTTTGTTATCGTGTTTTGAAAACTAATAAATGCAGATGACCAAAAATAACAAAATTTGCACCTACACATATACATAGGTGACATGAATATAGCTTTGACTTATCAAGAGTAAGATAATGGAATTTTCAATTTTCCCATTTAAATTATGGTTTTTGCCAAGTTGAACTTCATATATTGACAGTGGCACCCAAATCATGCCACGTGGATAGTTGGCAAGGCTAACATAATAGTGATGTGTGTTGGAAGCTGGTAAAGGTGCCAACGAATTATATGGATTTAATATATCATGAAGTGCTTCAGATTCTTATTAATCTTGTGAGGCCCCAGTCAATTGTGCCTTGTTCTATTAATTTGATTTGGGCTTTGGATACCTTACTGTACTTGCCGATGATGTATGGATCAAGTGTTTGATTTCACTGTGTGGTTATGTATATGCTTGTCTTTTTTTTATATTTTGACGTTATTTTGTACTTACCAATGATGTTTATATGGATTGCCATCAAGTTGTATGGATTTTGTATATCAGTTTCAATATTTGATTCAGCAATGTTTCAATTTCACGAGTTTCATGATGATATGTGATTCTACTTATGCTTAGGGATTTCAACATTTTGATTATTAAAAGTATCAGATTTCCACAATCCATTACAAATGACTATGTGTGCTTCTGGATTTGATTGTGTATATTTTTAAGCATCAACGTTTCGGATCACACTCCGTGATCCATCATCAGGATGAGAAAGTGCAAAGATGTAAAGATAAAGCTGCAGACCAAGCTAGTCTCAGGATATATAAAGAGATGGGAGTGGCCCAGGAACATATGCAGAGAGGAAAAAATAAATTGATAAGAAAAACCCAAAGATGAAAAAATTAAAAAAAAAAATCCAGAAGCACACAGTCATTTTGATTATTATTCAGCATTGTAATAAGCTGGACCAAATTTTTGCGATTTCCTACAGTTTTACTATCCAGACATTCCACCAAACAATTTTCATCAAGCTGTACTGGAATTGTTTTCAACTTGTTTCAAATGAATATCATAAACATTCAGCATATCATTAAATTCCTAACTCCAATTATTAACAGGATTTCATTTATACAAAATTGTAACCAAAAATGTAATAAACTATAATACTTAATAACTAAGATTATTGCTGATACAAACTGATATTCACTGAAAATCATACAGCTATATATTATCAATTAGAACTCAATAATTATTTTGCCCATTGCTGGCCTTAACAATGGAATATCCAAGCTCTATTCAGAAAATTTGTTTTTTTCTATCCCCCCCTTATGTTTGTACAGCACCCCCACATGATGTTATGGCTTCTCCAAGAGAGGCATGACATTTAATATATGCATAAACAGCACTTCATAACAATGGCAATTCCTCTTCAGTAAGCTGCAGCTGGTTTTGACTGGTTTTTGTGCACCCAAAGCAAGCCACATCCCCATTGTTGATTTCATCAAAGAGTACAATGCTTATCTTGAGTGTACAACAGCCTAAAATAATGTAGCAACTCCTTTACATATGGTGCACCAGCTTTGAAGACCCTGACCCTCCTATTCATACAGATTTCTCTTCCTTTCTTATGGTGCATTGGTGGAAGGTAAGGATTTCTGTAATGTTCCTCATCGGATGGCTTGCGTCAAGGTGCTCAGGTTTAGGTATGTACCTTTCCAAAGCCTCTATTCGTCCTCAGTCTTCAACATTCATACGATGGCTCTTCCCAAATCTGTCGTACAAACCAAGGATATTGTCGTATGGTGTCAAGGGTTGACCGTACGGTGTTAAGGAGCTGATTGTACGGTATGATGAATTGGCCGTACTGTGTGAATGAATTGGCCGTATGATGTTGCTGGTCTAGCCGTATGGTGATGCGGGATCAACCGTATGGTGATATTGGGTCCACCTGTTCGGTCAAACAAACCGCACGGTATAGAATGGTCTTCACCATCAACTTCCTCACGGAGTGCGTACAGCTATCTTCCCTTCATGTATGGTTATGTTGTACGGTAGTGAGTCGTATGACCCCTTGGTTCCCACAAACTTTGATGTTGCGTACGAACCAATTGATTACTATGTTGCCTTGGGATGCTAATGTTATTGTAAGATAATTAGAGCATTCAAGATCAGACTAACCAAATTTGGCACAATATTGACATAGAATAGATAGTCACCACAATGCTGGCGCAAACAAACTTTAGATTCAAATAATGAAAGCACTTCAGATTTCATCGATTGAATCTTCAATATAACAATTTCTAAAAAATATCAAATATCATTGGTGAGGCTTGGCGTATGGTATGGAAACCGTACTGCCCAAATCTATCTCCCTCCGTGTAGTTCGGCAGCCAACAACAGTGTTACCAAGACTAAATAGGTATAGATTCTTAGTGCAGTCGGTATTGTTGGTAATTTTGTATCGCCAGAGTGTAATATGCAGCAATATAGATCAATGCCACAGAAACACAATAATGATAGTACTTCAGATTATTTTGCACAAATCCACAATCTCAGATAAATATCAAATATCGTTGTTTATTACAAATTTGTCTTCTACAGAAGACTTCACAAATATGGAGCACACAGTAAAATATCGGAATGATATTTCCAACGGCGGACTAGGGTGGTCATGAACCACCGAAACTGCAACAACCAAATAGGATTTTTCACCTCCGAAATGGCAGACAACAAAACTCCACCTGGAATTCGCAATACAAATAAAAATATTCCAAATTACATACCAACAACTTCCTACACGTCGGTCATAAATACCCTTTCAGAGAAAACTCATGAGGGTTTACAAAAGAACGCCGACACGGCAAACACCTATGAACAACAATAATAAAAATGGACCCTCTTTATTAATTAATTAAAGATCCTTAATAATATCATTTAAATTGGGGCCAATTTATTTATTTATTTAATTAATTTATTCTCTATCAATTTGGGGACATTAGAATTTCATCTTGCCCTCTCTATTTAATTTTCTTGTATGTTTGCCATGTCCATCTTAAGTGGATGCATAGGTTTTCCTTTTGTAGGAAAGATTGTCTCAGTGGATTGTTGAATTGATTCCCATCAATTCAATGATCCCTATTATCCATTTGGCTATTTTGCATTTTGTACCAAAACTATGGTGAAATTTCATCAGAACTTAAATGTATCTAGAAAAGAGTGATTTTTATCCACTTGACACAAAAACAATGTGTTTGGATTTTTGAAATTTGATGTCCAAAAATTTGGTAAAATTCATGTTCAAATCTTCGAGTTGTTAAAAAGCTTATATGTGTTTTAGTTTAAAAATAAATGGTTACGTTTGTGGACAAAACATGTTTTGTGGGAATAAGCATTATCACAGAGAGATGGTAAAACCAAATAGTATTGTGTGCACATTGTTGGGACCCCATTCTTCATGCTACGTGTTAATGTGCTTTTGTCCATGATGCAAAAGGAGTTGACAACACTAGGCTAGAATGGAGTGGATTCTTTCACCCATCCACTAGTTTGTTGAGTGAGGTTGAGATAATAGCAAATAATAAGTGCAACAAGATATCAGAGAACTGCCAGATATTTCATTAATGATAGCCAAGTACGTCTAATGCAAGCATAACATAATATGATATCAGTTTTGTCCTTTCTCTTTCATCCGAGAGGATACATATGTCACCTGAAGGAGTACGATTGAACCGTCGCAACAAACCGCTTACCCTTTGGTCCCTAATGACCGAGACTAACAACTTAATTAACATAACCCTCCCGTACATACAAGTTTACTGACTACATATGTTGTCACATTAATCCATCATGTCAATCCTCATAATTTGCTGCTATGCGTCAGGACATCTATCCACTTGAGAACTTCACACCCTATGAAGTTACAAGAACCATCATCAATCAAAGCTAATAGGATCTATTAATGAGCCAATATCCAACAAGGGGAGTGAGACAAATACTTCTCCACACAGCTGTTGCAACTTTACTTTATCTCCACAAGTTAGTGTCCTTCATTGTATAATGCCAAGTATATGTTCCTTACAAGTTGATCCTCATAGCCCAATGTAAAATCCAAGAACACTGAATCACCAATCAACAAGTACATCTCGGCCCTATCATATGAAAGAGATGACAAGTCCATCAATGAATGGAGATGTTTCTATTTCTCAACAAAGACAGGCTCTTAGTGGCTGACCCACTATGTATGCCACCAAATATCTCATCAACTCTAGGTAGGAAGGAATCAACTTCACACCTAGCCATTCCCACTTGAGTGTTCTCAATGCAAGGTTTCAAATTTGACTTGTGAGATGAAAGAGAATTGCCAATCAAACTCAGAAAATCAGACTTGCGCTTACACCTCTTCATTATATCCTTGTTGTCCTCTTCTTCCCTTGAAAGAAAAAAAGACCTAATGGTAGCTCTATGTAACCAGACTTCATTGAGCCTTTGACAATGCTCTATATCTTCTACCCGAAAGTACACAAAATCTGAATTTTTTTGGGGTGTATCATTCACAACATCATGACCCATGCTTGCACCACGTGTACCCTCAAATGTAGAATGCAAATCACTTCCCTCTTCTTGATTAAAAGCTAACATATCTTGAGTAAGAGAACTTGTGTCATTGTTGTTATGAACTTCAGAATTACAGTCATTCCTTGGTGGTAAATCTTCAATTGATACAAGCCCCTTTTTCTTGTATGCTTCATGCTCAACTTTAATATCGTGAATGCCAAAGTTTGAGGCCTCAAGTCTACCTAGATGCATAGAAATGCCCACAAAACCCTCAGGCTAGCAGGATTATGCTCCGATACCACTGAAATATCCCCAACCAGATCTCTAAGGAAAATCATTGATCTTTGATTGATTTCTTGATTTTGGTCAGCGATTCAATAGAGAAGTCTAATTTTGTTTGGTTTTTTGCAATATGTGTTTTTTTTGTGTTTCTTAATGTTTTCTGATTTTTTTGTAATTTTTTTGTAATTTTTTTAATAATAGGAATGCAAAGCTTAAAAGAGGAAGAAACTCTTGAAAGAAATTAACTACACAAAAACAACTCTAAATGAAGACCAAATTCTCATTTTTATTACAACCAAATAAATCCTAGCAAAACCGTACTAGGGTTGTACAGCCAGGTAAAGCATGAACAGCTACAACTTGTAATGATAATTTTACTGCGATTGTCTGAAATGAGATGTTTGCTGTCCAGTATGCTGCTGCCACTCAGAACCCACTGATTTTGGTGTTAACTATTGCCATGAATACCTAACGCCAAGCTGAGGTGATGAGATCTCTACCTGGGACTGTACAACTGCCTCCAATTGCTCAGGAAATATTATTAAAGAAACTATCTACACCGATCTGCAATTTGGAGTGCGTATTCAGCCCTACCAATCTGATATAACAATAAACTTCACCCAAATTGATGTCAATTTGTAACCCCAATCATAAAATGTTGTTGTACGGCTAGGCTGGGAAACAAAGAAATAACATATATCTTCTGCCACTTCTCAGATCTGCAATTCTAATAATCTGATATTCACTTTTACCGAACCTGATATCCAAATTCCTCCTCCAATTGGACTCCCAAACTGATTCAATCTCTGAACTGTGATGAAAACTGTTGCCAGGCAAGCTGGGGTTTCATCCAACTTCCTCCACTTCCAAGAGTTTTTGTTCCTGAAGCCTGATCGCTGTTCAAACCCTCTACAGAGCTAAAACCTCAATGTGTTGTTCTGAAATAATAACCTGGAATGAATGAAAATGAAGCCCCAATCTCTTTTCAACCTTTTTACTTTTCCCTCCATGAAGTTCGAAACCCTTGTAGGGTTTCTCATAAATTATTTTAAAACACTTCATGATATTTTTGTTTTATTTGTCCTCCTAGGAGTTCGAAGCCTCTAAGGTATTATTTTTAATAATATAAATGATTTCCCCCTGCAATAACAACTTATATCTCCATTGTTTACAGAAAAGTGTCATAACCTTTATTATATTTTATTATATGTGATTAGATTTAATCACTTTAAAATTATTTATTTAAATCAAACTGAGGAAATAATTTAATAATTTCCAATTTATTCATAAACTGATCATATGAACTCAGAACTAAAATCTGACTAATGCCACCCATCCATGGATGTGCCTAAATGTTGTAGGGGAAATAACAGTCTCCCCTAAAAAATAGGGGTCCTCCCTAAAAAATACGAACTACAACCAAAGTCTCGAGAATGATCCTAGAGGTACCTTGATGCATTCCAATCAACTCCCAATCAATCTCTAAACAATAGGAACCCTCCTAAAATTTAGGAGACCGTCACAATCTGCCCCGAATGACTCATAAAGCTCCTACGTAGCTCCACAAACCTCCGGATGAGTCCCCTTATCCATATTGTTGGCCTACGAGAACCCGGGTAATAGGCCAACTCTTTGCTATCTATTGAATGATCTGAGGGGACATTACATGCTACAAACTGGCAGAAATAGAAAACCTGCAGTAGGTCAATTATAGCAAACAAATCATACCAAGAAATTTAAAAAACACTTAGATTCTTGTCATTTTACACTATAGAACTATCTCCAAAAGGCGATAAACAAAAATAAGAAAAAGAGTTCGGAGATTAACAGTTACAATTACAAATTTCCAATAAACATGAATATTGGATTTTCCAAATGTAAATGACAAAAAACCAAACTCTTTCAAACTTTAAGGATACCAACACTCAAATAAATTACCCTTTGAGCTCGAGGTAACTTTATATTTTCCAAAACAAACGGAAAGACAAAAACAGATTATAGTAATGTCTATCAATGACCAAATGCAGGTTAATGAGGCTCATCTTTACACCAATTTACAAAGAAATTTCTAGAAAGAGAAATCTTGTGAAGCCCAACAAAGGAGAATAAGAAAAAACAAAAAATACACAACAGTTGGGGGCCACCAACACATGTGGTCATGAAACTAGTAAATATAGTCATTAGGTGGAACAACAACCCTGAACAGCCTAGGTTAAGGAGTATTGGACAAAGAGGAAAGACTAATCAATTATCACATTTCGGGCCAAAAATAGAGGATTCATCCAGTCATCATGGATCACAATGAAAGGACCTAAACAAGATCTAATAGTGCCCATTGGGGAGTGTCAAAGACCAAGTGTTTGCCCGCTGGGGTAAACTTAGTATTGCATAGACATAGTACAGGAAATATAATAAACACAGAATATATCATAGAATAATAAATACTTTCATTAATCATTCCATACTGGCAAGTACATTCACATTATATTGATCATACAATAATATCTCCCATGTCCAACCTCCGAGAGAGTATATAAAGTACCCAAAGGGTCACGACCGAAATGTCGTGACGTAACTGTCTAACCTCTCGGTCGCTAATGACCGAGAGTAACATAATACTTTACTAACATAATAACCCGTACATACAATTATCCCGACAACATCATCCCCCCCAAAAAAACAAGTCCTCTCCGACGACTTACAACAACAGGGAGATGAAATACACCACATAGAAGAAGAAAATCACTGAGAAGGGGCAGAGGGGCGTCCCTGAAAAGATGAAGTGCCGCCCTCCCCATCAATGCTGCATCCAGTAGGTCTTTTCCGTCACATCTCATTCCTCCCGTGCCTGCACCAAACTTGTCTCCAAAACATACTGTTCAGCTATAGCCTCCGCTAACACCATACTGTCTCCCTAGCCAATCTGACCTTGATAGCCACCCGTGCCAACTTCTTTGCTTCCAACTCCTAGGTACGCTGAGCCAAGTGTTGCTCTACTGCCTCCAACTGGGTGGTCAACTCCTCCCGAGCTCTCTATGCATCCACCAAGACAGTCTCACGTCCAACCAACACCTACTCCAAGTGCCTCAAAGCGTAGTACCCCTCTTGAAAAACTTGCTCCAGTGCTCTCTTCACCTCCGGCATGCAGACACTCCATGCCTGTAGCAGCTCCGATCTCATCAACAGGTCACACTCTCCAAGGGCTGATAACTGAACCGACTGGGGGTCTAGGGGGCAACGCCCCCAGCGGGGTCGAGGGGCAGCGCCACACAGAAGTCTATGGAACACACCATTTTGTGATTTTCTTCTGATCCCATACTCTTTTCTGTAAAGCATGCCCTTCCCTTCGGTACCATAAGTTACTCATTTTGAACTATTTTGATTTGTCGTCGTTTTTTTTGTTTTTTTTTAGAACCTTCCACTGCTGCCAGTCCTTCCTTGTTCCTGTTAAAGATATAACCATTTATTGCTTTGCTTAACTTCTGTAAGGATTCCTTCCTCGTTTTCTTTCTCTCCCTGGCTTTCCTTCCATACTGTACAGAATGCCCGAATATAACCAAAATAATACTGATCAATGTTCCCAATTATGCCGCACCTATGTGTTTGTACGGCTTCTCTATCTTATGCAGTGACCGTACAGATATATATCCCTTGCGTTTTTATTTCTCACGGTGTGTGACTTGGCCGTACGGTTGCAGTACGGTGTCATGTTTGTCGTACGGATGATGCTTCTTTCCACACCGTACGGTGTCCTGGCTTCGCTGTGTCCTGGTTTCCGCGCTACCGTACGGTATTAATGTTCTTTTGCCATACGATGTGAAACATCTACTTGGTCCTACCATGACCGTACGGTAATCCAATGTCCTTGCTAGCGTACGGCAGTCCTATGTTCATGTCGCTTTTACTCCCCGTTCATACTGCCGTACAGTATATACTTATCTCCTTTTGAGTTTTACTTCTCAGTTGCCGTACGGCACCCACACTATACTCTCTTCTCCCCTCACCGTACTGTGGCGTGAAATGCCCCTACCGTACGGATGTCTCTGCTATGATATATTTTAAATGCCGTACGGATACTTAGCGCTGCAATATATTTTCTTTTTTCATTTTTTTTTTTTAATTATAATTTTTTTTTCATTTTTTTTTCTTTTTTTCCACCATACGGTCATGCATAGCCGTACGGGTGTTTTTCAATTTTCTGTCTGGAGGCTCTAGTCGCCCGTACGGACGGCTCTGCCTGCCGAGTCCCTCTCGGTTGCTCTGTCCCTCCTTTCGGATCCATCCTCTCCAGGTAAAGTTTCAATTTGGTCCCATTGCTGTCGTCATGTATCCGTTCGTCGAGAGTCCACAAAGTGTGCAGTCGTTCCCTCTCCCTGTCGCCGAGTCTGTTTTCCATGGCGATCCAAAAGCTTGGAACCATAAATTCTACAGGGACCACGGCCTCTTGCCCGTACATAAGAAGGAGAATCAAGATTTTGAAGGCTACGGTCTTCCACACAGGATTCCAGTCGTCTCCCACCATAATGATTTTCTCATCCGTCTCCGTATCCAGATTCAAAGGTTTCACCGTCGGTTCTTCGTACTTCATGGCCTCCTTGTTTTTAAACTGGTGTGCGGGTACAGTGTCCATTGTAGCTTCTCCTTCCTTATACTCCCCATACTCTAGAGGATATTTATTGGGCTCCTCTTCGTCGACACTTAATACGTTACAAGAGGGTGAGAACATCTCATAGTCCTCCTGCTGCCAATGGAACAATCCATTTAGTGAATCTGTGTCATCCTCCGAATAGCATCCTCCGAGTTTTAATATGCCTTTGGCATCTGGATCCATCCCCTCCCTTCGTCTCGTGGGTCATTCTCCCCTTCCGATTCAAATCCCGAGGAAGAGGCAAGTTCCTCGCTCACCAACTGGGTTCGGAGATCAATAGTAAACTTCTTGCCTCCGCTCTCCATCAAGAGTGTATTCCGTTTCCAATTGTGGTTTGCCTTCGCTGCCACCAGCCATCCTCTTCCGAGTATGGCATCATACCCTTTCTGTTTCAACGGAATGACCACAAAGTCGAGCACAAATGGTTGTGCACCCACGGTGACTTGTGCCATCAACGTGTCGAGGGGTTTAATCCCGTGCTGGTCGGCACTTAGCAGATTAAACGTAGGTGGCCACAGAGTGGGCTTTCCTAGCTTTTTCCATGTGTCCTCCAGGAGGACATTTACCCCGGATCCGCCGTCTACTATAGTATCCGTTAGGATGGTGCCCAGGATGCCCATCTCCACCACGGTTGGATGTCTGCCATTGTTGACGGCGAGCAGCATTGGATTTGCCACCGAGTTTCCCGGTACGGAAGCATCCGTGTGTCTCGATTTGGGTTTATCAACCTTTGTACCCAATAGCACTGTCCCCAATTGAGGCATGGTGTATAGGAGGTCCTCCAGCTTGACAGGCACCTCCAGTTGAAGCATCTGCCGTACAATGTTCCTCTTCGCGTCTGTGGAGTAGGGTCCGGATGATTCGTGTGTCTCTCCCCGTTGGGCTTTCATCGCCCTTTCTATTTCCTCCCTTGCCTCCGCCATTCTCTGCTTCTCCGTTCGGGGATGGGGGTAGCGGGCTTCCTTCGCTTGCCCTCGAGTAAGAGCAAGTATAGCCTCTTTAATCCGTGTGTTGCCTTCGATATCAATCAAATTGGCCCCTACGCCAGACTTCGAACAATTAGCATCTTCATGGTCCCCAGGGCCGCACCACCGACACAGTTGCTGAGGGGCGTCATTATTGTTACACTCGCTTGCGTAATGACCCCATTGGTTGCATGCCCTACATTGGATCATTGGGCGTCCCTTCGCGTCATACTGGACCCTGTTACGGGTGGAATTATTATTGTTCCCTCCTCCACCTCGCTGGTTGCCACGGTAACCTCCTGAAGATGCATTATTGTTTGGTTTCGTCCCTTCTGATGTGGATGGTTGTTCTTGTGTATAGAGCACTTGCTGGTTACGCGCCTTCATATTGTATGGGCATTCCTTCGTAGAATGTCCCATAATCTGGCAGATGTCACAGAATGTCTTCTTGGGACAGGCACCCTTCGTGTGGCCGCTCTCCTTACAATCCGTGCACCACAGTTCATCATCCTTGCTTGTTGTCCCCTTCATTGTCTTAAACTGTTTTAACATCCGTTCTATATCCTTCTGAAGGGCCGTGACTTTCTTCTTCGGCTTCTCGTCGCTGCCACTCTCCTCTTCGGACGTATCGTCTTCGGATGACGAAGATCTATTCTTCTTCTTTTTGGCCGTCTTATCTTCGCTTTCCAGGTCCATGGCCCGGTTGTATGCATCATTGTAGGATGTCGGAGGCACAATTTTCATCTTCCGTCGTAGCTTAGGATTCAAGCCCTCGACAAACCACCTCTTCTTTAGGTCGTCGGCCGGTTGGCTTTCCATCTTTCCGACTAATTCCTTTAGTTAGCGGCCATACGCTCGTACGGTCTCCCTCTTCCCTTGCTTCGTTCCATAAATCTCTGAGACTATCTCATTATCGTCTCGTAGTAGCCGGAATTCCTTCTCGAATCCCCCCTTCAGGTCATCTCATGTGGTTATGTTCGTTCTATCCAGATCCGCGTACCAGTCAATGGCCACGCCTCTCAGTGTGGCGGGAAACTGTCTCATCCATTCGTTCTGGTCAGTCACCCCGTTGGCTGCCCAGATGGTTTCACACGTACGGCAATGTCGTACTGAATCGTCCTTTCCATCATCGTGGAATTTTGGCAACTTTTCCTTATGTGTCGCCATGGTTGGTTGGGCTGATTTTGGTTGTTGCGTGCGCGGTGGATTTTGTGCTCCTGCACCACTTGTGCTAGAACCGGCGCCCACATTCCCTTGGCCGATTACTAATGGTACTTGTATCTGTGTAGCGGGTGGAACCGTATTGTGTGGAGTCGTTGGCTCCAATGGCGGGTTTGCCTGCGCGTCCCGTGTGTCTTCGGTCGTACCTTCCCATGTGCCTTCGGTCATACCTTCCCGTGTGCCTTCGGCTGTGCTTCCCCGTGTGCCTTCGGCAATGCGCCCACCTTCGTAGTTCCCTTCCTCCGCACGCCACGTGCGGTTCAAGTCTTCAAACTGGTCTCGCTCTTCTTGAAGCAAGACTTGTCTAAGTCGTGTTTCTTCGAGTAGTTCTTCTCTACTCCGCACTCTCCGATGTTCCGGCGAGATGAACGATTCCCAGTCGGCCCCTGCACCTTCCGTACCACTTCCGGGGTTCCCTTCGGGCAACCCTCCGGCAAGCTAGTCTTTGGCAAGTTGCCTCAGCCTACACCGACGTTCACGCTGTTGCGCGGAGATCAAAGCCTTCTGTGCGGCTTCCCCTTCGTCATCTCGTGCCTTTTTATTTCTATCTTTATTTAAGACATTGGGCATAAATCCTTCCCTCAACTCTCTTCCCGAGTACGTCTAGACAACGGCGCCAGATGTTTGCCCGCTGGGGTAAACTTAGTATTGCACAGACATAGTACAGGAAATATAATAAACACAGAATATATCATAGAATAATAAATACTTTCATTAATCATTCCATACTGGCAAGTACATTCACATTATATTGATCATACAATAATATCTCCCATGTCCAACCTCCGAGAGAGTATATAAAGTACCCGAAGGGTCACGACCGAAACGTCGTGACGTAACTGTCTAACCTCTCGGTCGCTAACGACCGAGAGTAACATAATACTTTACTAACATAATAACCCGTACATACAATTATCCCGACAACACCAAGAAGGTCAAGCAAGACACTATCTCCGGAATCAGAACCTGATATTCAAGGCCAAGTAACTTGCACAGTAGTGAAGAAGCTCGTAATATGTCTATCACTATGGTTTGGGGGAAGCCAAAGAGAAGTAGATCTATATGCCATCAAGAAGGACTTGAACTAGGCATCAAGAAGAAGCAAAATGACATTCTTATGGGCAAAATGTTGTGGTAGAAGTTGTGAGAAACAATATGTCGTGGTCTATCTGCATCTATGTGTTAAATAGCAATATCCAAAATCCGTTTATTGTCGTTAGTCTCCTAGATGTGTTGGTAGAACAAGGTGATCAAATTGAGTTATTTAGGATCCCTAGAAACCCCACTCAAGGATCTATGCTGAAGTGTGACAGTCTCTAAAAGATAAAGGATTGTGCATCATTGCTTTAGATATCTAAAGAAATTATAGGAATTGGTGTATCAGTCATTATCAAGGCAATACTATCTCCCCCTAAGTTTCATAGTGAATGGAACATTTAAAGATGAAGTGCTCCTCAATCTCCACCTCTTGGAGGAAGCAAAGACAACAAAGCAATTTTGCATATCTAAAAATATAATTAACATCACAATTCATTGATAAAACTCTCCCCTAGGAAACAAGGAGATACACTTATTGAGAGTTATTAACTATATAAATCAACCCATTATTACAAAATTATTAGCCAACATACAATGCCAAGCAATAGCAGTTACAATTTACATGAATCTTTTAAGGAAAACAACTTATTGTATAAGAATAAGTATAGTATATATATTTCTTTTAGCTGCTTAGGAATTATTACACATGCCAACAAAGGCAACTTAAGGAAAGGTTATACTTTATATTAGAAAAGAGAGTTTATTAAATTCAGCAAATTGAACACAAACTAATTGTTTGTGAACTTTATTAAAATGATTGCCCAGCTGCACCAGATGCGATTGAAACCATGTATGTAATGTCCCCTTTTTCCAAGTGATCATTCAGCAAGGTCATCTAACCTACTTTTATTCCAATAAGCTACAATGAGAAATTATAAGGGAAAACAAAAATTAATTATTTATAAAGTTGTCCCATTGAAATAAATTTTAAGGATAACTTTTTTTTCAATTTATTTGATTAAAATGACTCAAATAAAAAATAAATAAATATTATAAAGTGACTTTATTAAATAAAGTGTTATTTTAGAAGCCTTGAGGAGTTTAAATTAGATTCTTCTAGAAGACTCAACTAGGCCCTTAAAAGGAGATGTTAGCAAGTCATTTGGCATCCAATCTTTACTTGATATGTTTTCAAAACTCTTGGCGAGCTTGTGTCTACAGGTTTAACATGTCTTAGAACGAAAACCTAATCTGTCAGTTCTGGTATTAACCCTGGTTCAGGTTTGTGGGTTTGTCTAAATTCTTTTGAGGGGTTTGGGTTTGTTTTGTGAGTGTGTGTGTAGGCAGCCAGTATAATTATCTTCTCTAATAAATACTAAACAATGTTTATTAATAGTAATAAAAAATATGGGAAACCCTCATACATCAAATTATCATGAATATTGCAGTCATTCCAACAATAAATAATGTTGGTATAATGTGACAGAAGATGCAACTAGTAGACATATAACAACAATAAATTATGAAGCTATTGCAAATCCAAATGATATAAGTTTATAACTGATATTGTAGCAAGGTACAACAAAAACCTTACCAACCAAAAAAAAGTACAACAAAAACCCTCAATTATTAATAATATTCAACTCTGATTTTAATATAGACCCATGCCAGAATGTAGAAAACGTTTTTTGACCAAATTGCAGAACCCTTCAGGGACTCGCAAGAAAATGGAACCAGCACTCAGATTTAGTGTTAACTGAACCCAGATCCAACCTCGCAGTAAGCAAACTCAGTAACACAGACGAAAACCCTTGGGTTTCTAGGTGGAAACCCAACTCGATCCATTTTTGGATTCATTTCAGGATTCACAATCGGGCTTCATTTTGTGAAATTTGTGAAGTCTCCTATGGAAACAAATTTCAGAGGTAATTACACAAGTTTAAAAATAGAGTTATAATAGTTGGGAAAATAAATATATTGTTGGGAAATAAAGCTATAGTGGTAGGCAAATAAGTTATTATTTTGAAGATTTTATTAATCATTCCAAAGGTGGACAACTTGATTCTTATTTATCAGGCGCTTATTCCATAAGATAAGCAATTATATTATTATGCTGATAAGCGTATGACACTCTCATATGGATGCAAAAACGTCCATCAATAAAAACAAGAAGCATTAAACTTGACCTGTTTGTGACACTTAAATGCATGAAAATAACAATTATCTTGGTTTACTCCTTTATATTTGATGGGATAGAATTTAATATTGACTATTTTTTATTTAGCTGTATTTTTATGTAGAAAATATTAAATAGCGTTTTCAAATTATCATAATTAAATTGGCATTATAAATTGATATTTTTATATTATCTTGACATTTTTTAAAAATAAAATATTATAAAAGAAAGGAAGAAAACAATATTTAAGTAGTTATGCTATTACACATTTATCCTAAAAATTGCCTTAAAATAAAACAATGATCTAAAACAAAAATTAATTATAAAATAATCAAAATAAATCTGTGGATGGAAACTATAAATAAAAGAGGAGAAATAAAAAAGAAATATCACAAGAAATTGCTTAGAAGAACACTAAGAAGGGAGAACAAAATTGTGTCGAAAGGATTAACATATTTCCAGGTTAGTGATTCTATCAAAGATGATTCCTTTCTCTCGCGATATTAATTTTAAAATAATCACATTGATGAAATCTTGAATTCTATATAACATTTGAATTGAAATTATTTTTAAATCATAAAGAATTCGTAGTTCAGTTTTAATTAATCTTTTAGTAATATGCTTGTTAACTTTATTTTGTTTTGCCATCAGATAGTGAGAATTGCAGTGTCGACAATCCAGTGAAGAAGTTCACAAACTTTAGACTTATCCAGACAGCTTTAAAATATGTGTTTGCTCACCTAATAAGATTGTAATTGACAGTTTTTGCCTTGTGAATTATTAAGACAATCAATAGCTTTCCTTCACATAAGATTATTTAGATTACAAATATTCTATATAAGTTAAAAATATAAAAAGGGAGTTTGTTGTATATAAGTAAAAATATATAAAAGAAGTTCGACAAAAATGTTGGTTTTAGTGTATGAATTTTTTAATAAATTGCATATCTCAATGAATTATGAAGGATAAAAGAATGTAGTAGTGATAAAATACACTGTTTCTACTAGCAACTATACTTTTTGATAAAACTCATTTTCAATAGCAACCTGAATTTATTTCAACAATATTATATCATTGGCAGCGATTGAGATGACTGCAAAAGAACAGTAAAGACTACTTAAGAGGTGAGGACTCAAAAAAAAAAAATCCTTTTCAATGTGGATATCTTTCGGCATATTTTACATAATTTTTTCTAAATATAGGTATGCTAGTAATATATAAGAGGGTGATTCAATCTGAAGAAAGCTCATGAAGAATATTGGGCGATATCTTGTCACAAATCATGAGCATCATTTGCCAATATATTATCAAAGTCGATCAGGGTCAATATATTATCAAAGTCAATTAATTAAATCTCAAGTCAAAGGCAATGTTTCGTCATTGAAGATAATGGTAACCATGGCATATAAAATAATAATGTGATTGGAGACGGAGATGGTGTGGCTTTTGGAATCTTAAGTTGAAACCTTTATGCTGGTAGAGAATGTCTTTGGGACGAGTTTCTAGTTTGGCCACCAAACATCATTCAAGTTACTATAAGGTTTAGTCTTGCTGCCAAACATCATCCAGGTTGGCATCAGATTTAGTCGATTCATCTATGAGAATGGTGTGGGCTTCTGAGGTGTATTCAGCTGAAGGAAACATTCTATAGAAGCAAACGAGGGGTTTAATATATTACTGTTGGCTGCAGATAACCTTAGGCGTGAAGATAAGCAAGGTTGCCGCAATGTTTCTGAATTTTTGAGTATTTGAAACTGCAAATATAGATTCCTACTAGGTGTGGCTGAATGTGTTATGGGCACAACACTTGTTCTAGACTAATGTGACCTTTACTAAATACCGTGGCTAATCTGGGCAGAGGATTCTCAGTTCAGGCAACATAAAGCTACAGCAGAAAATTTCAAGTCATTCTAGGCATCAATTACATATCTACAGGCCTCTCGTGGACATATTATTTCTGAATGCTAAATCCAATCCTGCTGCTCCAATAAACCATGTAATCTGCCACTAAAGGTTGCAGATTTCATTTCCGTTACAATTTTATTCTGATATCACTTTGTAATTTGTTTGCTGATACAAGAAATTGTTATTGATGGCAATTCTCTGTTATATGGTTCAGACATTGTAGCTTTAGATTGTATGTTTGGAATGTATATGTCAGTACTCAAAATATTGCCAAAACATAAAGTTATCAACAAACACCTTGACTTGAAATTTGATCAATCGGACTAAAATATCCTGGGAGAAATAAGGGACATGCAAACTGAAACTATAACTATATACAAGCAAATTATTTAATATAATGTCTATCATCTGAACTTTCGGAAAAACAAGAAAAATTTTAGGACATATTAGGCATGGGATATTAGAACATATGCATCCCAGTCAAGGTCTATCCAAGCCTCTGCCAGGGTTTTTCCCTAAGCCTGTGGATTGAGCCCATATACATTCAGATATACCAAGGCCAAATCTGCAAGCCAGAAATGAACACGCCCAACAGTACATAAAAAAGTAATTTTTATAGAGCATGCAAAAATTCAAAAATTTAAAATTTAAAAGTAAACCCTAAGTAACCCTAAAAAGTGGCTTCTAGTTCTAAGTAATTAGCAATAAACAAAACATACTGAACAGCTACTGGGAGTGACCTTGGCACTCTTTGCGGTTCGAGTGAAACAACTAATAACATTGATGCTCTCCATAAAGAGCAACATAACAATTAACATAAATTTTCCCTGCGCAGTTGCACTGACATAAACAATTTTAATATATCTTTAATATTTGATGATTGAAAGTGAACTATCAATTATAAGCTGTGTTTTATATTTAATTTTGAACATTGTGCAAAGTATAGTTATTTTTATATATATTTAATATCATACGCATGTGTATTATATTAGTACAAGCCATACGCAGCCATTCCAAAGATGGGAAAAAGTTCGACCAACTGCCAAATCTAAACAGCATTATGGTGCACCTTTTTCCGATAAAAAGCCACTCCATGTACATTGAATGGAATCTTACGAGCACGAAAAAATGACTGGAACAGCTTTCCCGAAACCTGCCAAATTAAAAGAAAATATTGTTTTCATATTGAACTTGAAAAAGTATATATGCTTCTGACCTGGTACATAGTGCAGACAGCTCAACTGCTACAGGACAAACATCCAACTGAACACTTTACCATCAGCTAAGGATAAAGCATCAATTAACTAGATAAATAGAAACATAAACAGTTCTTGATAAAAATAGAATGAGCGGTCACCTGGATTGTTAGTTCCAAAAGCAGACAAATTACCTGCCGACGGTATAAGATAGCAATATTGTCAAAACAATGTTCATTTCTAGTGTTCCCTGATATTTCCATCAATATCTTATCAACAACAAATGCACATTGTGCATCCTCAGTTCGGCACTCCTTTATCATGATCTATGCAAAAGAAAGGCAGAATGCACAAAACTCCATGAATCAAAATGAAATGCTTACATAGACAGCAAATAAAAATCTTAATTTCATAATAGACTCGTAGAATAGAAGTGTGTTGTATGCTTGGGGATACCTTGTCACCAGAAATATTATCTGTAAATACATGTTTGGATGAGCAGCGTTTCACATTGTTCTTAATAAGAGAGGATGCAGCCTCGACAATACAGCGTGTGGAACGATAATTCTGATGCAATCTGACCTGTATAAACCAAAATCACAAATGTTTATAGTACTCATGGTTTTGGCCGGAATAAGCTACATAGAGCAGAAAGGAACTAAACTGAATTCATAATTGTTTTTGCTGACTGAACCTTACAATGAAACTTCTGATATTATTTGACAAATGCTAATTACAGTACCTCCTTGAGAAAAGGAAAGTCTTTGCGAAAAGAATCAAATCCAGACATATCAGCTCCATTAAAGCTGAAAATTGACTACATCCAACATAAATAAATAAATAAACTTTTACATCACTTCAATGTGTCCAAATATTTTTCAAGAAAAAAAAATTCTTATAGCCTATAGGAAAAGAGAGATATTAATATGAAATGATCTAAAACTCAGCCACACCACAACTAATCCAAACACCTGTAGCTGAATATACCTGGTCATCGTCTCCAACAACAGTTATACGATTATGGGAAGAAAGCAACTTCAAGAAACGGTACTGCATGTTGCTTGTATCCTGAAACTCATCCACCAAAATGGCTGTCCATGATTTAAGACATTCATCTAATACTGTCCAGACAACAGAGCATGTCAGAATGTCAATATATAGCAAGCAATTGTGACAACCAACAATCTATTCACTTCAGAATGATCGGTAGCATTAAGATAAATGCTCTTTTAGTATCAACCACTTAAAGCATAAGCAATCAGGATCATGAATTATCACACATTAATGGGACATGAGTCCGAAGTAAAGATCAATATAAATCAAGCCAGTGTTTCCCTGACCACACTGGACAAAAATCACTTTCAATAGAGCTTCCTTAAGTTACTGGTTGGGTAGGGTTCAGATACTTACATTCATAAACATATGAAAAACTAAATATATATATTCACTCCACCTTCATTCAATCCAAATATCCATTATATTCTCAAAATGTCTATATTTAAGATCAAAACCTTAAACCTTGAAAGGCCACTCTAAATAAACAAATAACATATCCATATTTTATAATTTTGCATTTCAACTCTATTCCCCTATAAATATATAAAAAGCATATGCTTAAGCGAATTAAAATTTTAAATATATATCATACTTTTCTACAAAAGCATCTCTTTAAACCTATTGAAGCTCCAAATTCCCAGTATATGATGATAAATAAATTAGAAGATATGAATCAGAGCATTAAAATACCAAATAGAATGAAAATAAATGCATCAGGAACATGACAATGAGGAGTAGAGCAATGAATATTGATGCATCAAGGCCCTTACTTTTATCTAGATGAAATGGTGATTCTTTATGACATTGTAGTTGAGAGTGAAAGTCTCCATCTCAGGTTCCATCATGGCAAACTGAAATAGTTGACCATAAGCTGGTCACCATCATTTGTTGCAGAAACTGTGTAAGAATAATTTGCCAAGTGAGAGGCATAGAGGACAAAGGATTGATTAAAAAAATGGAAAAAAAGATCATTTTTCTTAAAAGGCTCACTCTAGCTACCAAAGAATTAACAGATTTGGCAAAACTTATCCAAGATGAACCCAAAATCCTCTGCACATCTCTTCACAAAATCCCCTAACAAATTGGCAACAAATCTCGATTGGGTTCCAACTCATTGGACCCTAAGCAAAGCCTCCACCACAAAAAAACAATAAATAGTAACTTCATCATGCAAGCATAGTCTATGTAATGTCCCCTTTTTTGGGACATTAGAAAATTAAAAGCCAAATTCATAAAATATTAAAAGTGACATATTTGGAGCTTAATGCAAATTACTAAAGGTCATTTTAAATATTAAAAAGGTGGATAAAAAATGGTGACAAATGAGAAAGAAGACGCAAAGAGAAAAGGGAAGCTGAAGGGTCATAGGGCTGCTCCTTAAAAGAACAAAGAGTAACTCATTTCAGCATATTTGGATGTATGTTTTGATTACTGATTTCTCTTTGAGAAATCTTGGGATGCTTCTAGCTTTCAATTCTAAAACCTGAGCACGAAAACCTTCAAGCTTTCTTGGTGGATTGGATGGAAACCCAGTTCATCTTTAGAGGTGGATTTGCGATGGAGTTCACATAGTGTTTCAGGTTCATTTCTAGTATCCAATCTTTCTGCAATTTCTGTAACTACGATTGGATTTGGTTATTGTTCTACTAAGATTTAATGCAATATTCATCTCTGAAATTATATTATCAGCTGGGTATTTTGGTGTTTTGCTGGATAAATTTGAAATCTCTTACATGCACATATCTGTTTAAATTTTTGTGTTAAAATTTGGGTATAATATCTGCTGGGGATATTACAGTCTAGGAGAATCCCTTTATTCTTATGGATGGTGAGGTGGGCTCCGTCTAGTCATGTCTAAGTGGGTGGGCAAGTTGGTTGTATAAGTCAACTTGCAATATTTAGTCAATTGTGATGATTAAAGAAGGCACTCCCAATTTAAGATTAAATCATATTTTGTATCAATCGTGGTAGTTGGGTAACTTTCAACACATTTGTCACTTCCTTTAGTTACTACTTCAAGAAGGCTATAAGCTCATTGACATGATACCAAATGCAAGAACCAATCAAGGAGCCTCTACAATGATAGAAATCCCTTCCTTCTCAAACCGACCTAGTTAGCGAGAATTTCTTCAAAATGAACAAAAGGACTACTACCCCAATACTAAAGAAGGAGAGGAAGACCATTTGATATTAATTATTAGGATACCTTAAAATTGCAGGGGTGTTTCAAGATATAGGCTCATGCATGTGGGCAAGCAATTTTAATAAACATCATCCTTTCCGCTATATCATGCACTTTTTCCCCTCATCTTCCCTAGTTTTGAATTTGGCAGATACCAAAATTTATAATTCAACATTGGCATTTGGAGTGGTCTAATTCAAGAAGTTATCACAAGTTACCATGTTTAATTGTCAAAAAAAAATTAAGAAAAGATGAAAGAACCCTTCAAGACTCTAACTGTTGAACTGACTACGCTTGTTTTTGGGTTTTATTGTTTTCCAATTCCTTTTGTGTTTTTGAAATGTTTTGACATAAAAAGCAATACATATGCTGAAATAAAACTTCTGAAATTTGTAAACTAAGGAACGAAACAGAAGATTTCAATTATTCATCTTCATTATTTCATAGAGGAAAAACTTGTTACAATCAAATGGCATACGCGGATAGTGGAAGAAGCCTTTTTATTAAGTGCTGGCTGAAAAAGCAAGTCAGGAATATAAAACCCTTCACCAATTGTTAAAGTATTGTTCGTTCGTGTTTAATAAACGACGAGACAATCATGATATACATATAAATATAGATATATTTATATATATATATATATACTATATAATATAATTGAAAAGTAAGTATATATTAATATGCACATGTGTGAACTTATATATATATATATATATATATATATATATATATTATACAAAGTATGAATAAACTATTGGTTAAGATATGTTAACTAATAGTTATGTAATGAAGTGACATGACCATAAGTATATACGGTCATGTCTATTCATTACATGACTATTCAATATATACATATACCCTATTGTTATTGTAGAATCAATCAATAACGAAGGCAATTGTATTCTACAATCACAACGGTAATCTATTTTCAGTACAGCCTCATATATATTCTCTATAGGATGATCTTAATTTTACAACACCAATCAGCAGTAAAACTTCAAGAGATGATGTCAAACCCTGTTGTAGCCCTAGGCATTCCTTCTTATAATTTTTATTGAAATTTTTTGGTGCCTCTTTCAACAAAACCGAACTGTATATGGAAGAGTAGGTAGGGCACATGAAGAACCAACAAAAGCAATGATTTCAAACCACTACAAACAGCCAATAGCTTCTCAATCCAATGCCCTCAATCTGCCATACAATATGCCTTCAATCTATCAATAAATTCTGAAATTTATTTCTCCAATCAGTACAATGTTGACCTCTATATGAAGCCAACCCAATAAGCAATATCGGGTCAATATTTCACACCCTTTGACTGCTGCTACAAAGAAGAAGCAACGCTCTCCAATGATGATAAGCTCAGAACTCTGTTGAAACCCTTGGTTTCTCACAAACTCCAATGCTCCAGAGAAAGGATATCAAATCAAGCACTCAACATAATATATCTCCATGAGAATGAGCTCTTAAGTCCCTTTTATTCTTTTCTTGTGAGAGTTCAAACACTTTGTTGGCCAATGTGGGATAAAAAATATATTCCCACTTTTAATTTTTCACTTAAAACTCCATAGTTGGTGCACAAATAATTCTTTTAAAATTAATTGTTCACTTTGCCCCATCTATGATAGCTTGACCCTTCACTTAAGTGACTTAACTTATAATATAAAATTATATTATAACTTAATAATATAAGCTCAAAACTATTAATATTTATTTTAGCCAAATAAATATTAATATCTCCATTATTACTCATCATCTCTGCACGTCGTTTGAACTAGGAGCTAACATGATCAAGCCGCATACAACCATACTCCATTTCTAAAAATAGTAGGGGTCCCTCTCCAAGCCTCTCAAAACTTGCTATAAATAGAAAGACGTGCTATAAATAGCAACTACTACTTACAGAGTCCTAGAGACCTCGAACAAAAGCCAAATCTGCAAAACTCATATCACTGAAGAAGTTGCATCCCTCAAAAGACCCTCTAACCAACCTCATTAGCCTACGAGGGTCAATTAATAGGCTAATCCCTTGAACTCTGATGCTCACAAAAAATGGGGACATCACAAAAGACTTCATTCAAAAGGTATCTAGTGAGAGTGGGTGTGGAAATGTACTAGAAGTGGAGAACCTACATCGTATCGGGGAGGATTTTCCTCTTCAAACTCAATCTTACTATTCCTACTTTTTAACCTTTTAATTCATATCCAACACCCTTGTTCCTATTGAACCTTTTCCTCATATCCCCAAACTAAACTTCCTCAAAGAGAGCATCCACCCAATAGTTGACCTTAAGGCTGCAACTAGAAACACAAAACAACTTCTTTGGCTGCTAACAAACTTGCTAACCTGGTACCAAATGTGACGACCAATCTAGGAACCTCTTCAAAGATGGGGATAACTTCTCCCTCAGATCAGCTCAATTAGTGAGAAATTCTGCAAAATGACATAGATGGACTATCACCCCTATTGTCCTCAATTTTGAATTCACAAAATTGGACAAACCTATGCAATTTTCTCTTGAATTTGTAGGCAAATTTCTCTAAGTTTGGAGTTCTAAAACAATGTTTTACTAAGGCAATCAGTTATCCCTTGAATTGTCCTAAGTTTTACATCTTTTGAATACCATTTTTGAAGGTTTCTGTTGAGTTTCTCTTGATCCTTCTTGCTACGACGGGTTTTCTTCCTTGACTGCAAGTGCGTGATTTTTGGTAACCTTAGAGTCTTTTTTCAATTTTTCTTGTTTGTTTGGTTTGTTTTCGATCTTGTTTTCACCCTAGGTTTGTTGAATTTTGAATTCCACTAGTTTTGAGCTATCTTGGGCCTAAATCAGAGCTCTATTTCAAGAGATGTTGAGGAATTAAGTACACTACAGGTGGGCTTTTTAAGCCTGACTGCAAGCCTTTATTTTTTGTTTTAAATCTTGTAAAGTGGGCTTTTTGTGAGTCATTACATGTTGTCTTGGGTATCATTTACTTGCATAATGGAATTAAAACTCCACCTTTACATATTTGCATGAGAATATGTGAGTTTTAATGAGTTATAATGTATTGGTGGGCTTTTTAATCCTGATTGCATATTTTCCTTTTAAAAGATAAATGCTTGTAAAGATGTTATAAAATCCCATCATTGGTTACTAAAGGGAAAAGTGGCAATTTTTGGTTCCATTACATGTTTTAAAGACCGTCGCTGCCCTTTTACATTATTTTGACTTGCAAAATCATAAGATAAAGCCCGTCTTTCATTAAAATCACTTCTTCCATGTGAAAAAAAGACTTGCTAAGCCAAGCAAAAGCCCACGGTTGGCCAACTCACCTATAGGCAGCAATTTTCATATGCATTACATATTTAAAAATGTGTTTTTATGATTAAGGCATTTGCAAAATCATTGAAAAACCCCATTGCCAAGCATATACGGGATTTTGGCAAGGCTTGTTCATCTCAGCATATCTACATGACTTTAACAAATTTGTTCTTTCTCTTTTAAACACATTTTTGGTTTGCACTTCGAGCCTAAAAGACCGTCGAAGGTATAAGTAAGGTGTTTTAAAAGAAGACAAGCATCTCTCAGCTTGTATCGTGCTTCCAAAACCCCGTCGTGATTGTAATATTTTCAAATAACATTGCTTATAAAAGCATTTTTCATATGTATCGTGCCTTACAAAGCCTGTCAAGGGCATGAC
Organism: Chamaecyparis obtusa; assembly: GCA_027943335.1. Lineage (NCBI taxonomy): Eukaryota > Viridiplantae > Streptophyta > Pinopsida > Cupressales > Cupressaceae > Chamaecyparis > Chamaecyparis obtusa. The sequence goes on along the minus strand of BSBK01001111.1, from coordinate 1,113,494 downwards.
CAAGTCATTTGAGTTGAAATCGCTGCTTAAAATCCCGTCATTATTCATTCACACAGCATTTAAGCTTGTAATGTCTTTCAAAAAGCCCATATAGGGCAAAAACTGACTAGTTTTTAAAGGGGAACATGGTTTTGACTTGAAAGGCAGCATTCAAAGCCTGTTTTTTATATTTTCTTGGCAGCATTTAGCTTGTAGCATGGTTGCAGAAGCCCGTCTATGGCTAAAACGAATTCTTTTTGCAAAGAGAAAGGCATTTAAATTTGCATTGTGCTTCCAAAAGCCTGTCTAGGGCAGAACCATCTCTGTACTTGCTTGTTATACTCAAAACAAATAGCATTTTTATCCCAAGGGCGCCCTTTTTTGTTCAGAGTACAAGTTGGTATGCAATTGAAGTTTGAATAAGTCTTACAGTTGCTACATTTTTGCATTTCAGCCCTCAAGCTTGGTCATTTATCAAAAAATCGTTAATGACTCAAGAATGCATTGATTTGGCAAGAAAAATTGATCAAACTTTTTCATCTATATAGCTGCAAGTTCAACATTATTTCCTAAATTCGAAACCATCAAGATTTGGGGAATTTTCTTCATATTTCTAAGACTTCTTCTCTGTTGCATTTGAATTTCTCAAGAAGAGGCATGGTTTTTATTTTGAGTTCTTTTTTATGCAAGCTATGGCTGTTTTTGTTTGTTTAATTATGTTTTGTCTATATGTTTTTGAATCTTTCAACCATTTTCAGATTTGTAATTTTTGTTTTTAAACATTTTTTCTCAAGGCAATGCAATGATCTTCCCTAAATTAAAATGAGAGTTTTTCCAATGTTGTAATGCAAAGTTCTTCCACAAAAAAGAAAATTCAAGCAATACAAGATCTTCCCCTCCATGAAAAAGCTCTAAGCACTCATTTTTCTTGCATTTGCAGTAATGATTAAAAACCCCATCCATAAGCTTGTTTTGCACAAAAGAGCAAAGTTTTTCCCACTATTTGTAATGTGAGCTAAAAAGCCCACCTACAAATATTTTCCAAGCAATTTTGATGCTTGTCTGAAGCTGCAAATGGACTTCAAAAACCCGTTTGCAAGCGGTATGTACTTCCCAAATGACTTTTAATGGGACTTAAAAAACCCACTTATAATAGAAAAGGCTTCCCTTTTGTATATATACACTTATGCACCTCATTTCCATGCCAAATGCTTGCTTTCCATCTACTTGCAGTGCTCCTGGAAAACCCTGTTTTCAGCCTTTCTCCCATTTTAAAAAGCTGATTCCATCTAAATTTCTTCATTTTCAATTGCTCAAAGGCCCTCCATTCATATCCAGCGCGCGTATGCTTCCAGATCTGTGAAGTTTAAGCCCCAATATAGTGTTTTATGGATTTATCTATACCATATGAAGATGTTCTTATATTATGGGATTTTCATGTTGCAGCTCTATCCACAGGTGTACCTACTATGTCAGAAGAGTCGATGTCCCCAAAAGGCAAAAAGAAAATGAAATATCAATATGATAAGCATTTGAATTCCATCTCACCTTCCTAGATGACGTTTCATGTGGACGAGGTCGGAGATGTAGAAATTGGACACATAGACATGGCCAAATTTCTCAGAAGGGTGGAAACTTCTACAAAGGAAGAGATGATTCCTATCATTCAGAGTCATATTCACTTGGTTTCCATATTTCCAGTGGCTTCTCTAGAACCTGAGTTCGTGATGGAATGTGCACAGCATTTCGATCCTGAGTCTAGGACCATCAAGGATGATGATGGGAATGCTATTATTAGTTTGGATCCTGACACAATTGACAGAGTTTTCAAAGTCCCACCTGCTCCAGTCCGCATTGATATGACAAAAGAATAAGCCTTGAAAATGAGAAATGAGGGGAAGCATGATTGCATAAAATACATTAACAAAAACTGGTTAGTAAACAAAAGGGTTGCTTTGACAAGATGGCCCATGTCCATTCACGGGCCAGATTTCCATGAGGAGATCAATGACGTGATCGCCTTACTTAGTAGGATTAGAGGCCTTAAGGAATCCAATGCTTTTGAACCATGGATGTACAAATTCATATATTTGATTGTGAGGACTAAGCAGAAGATCTTTTGGGGTGATTGGATCAGCGATACACTTTGTGACCAGCTATCTCAAGTCTTTAATACCCTCACTTTTTACATGAATTTGTACCTGGTTTATATTGCAACTTCCTTAGGATCTCTCTCTGGCCTCTCAAATAAAGGTGATAGATCCTTGGTGCCAGTTTGGGACTATTATGAATAGCCTATTTTTAGATTAAGGCGAGTACACTATAGAAGAGTGCAGGATGACTTCTTTGGGCATTTCATGTGTCTTTTTGATAAAGATCTTCCAAAGAAGCGAGTGTCAGATGAAGCTTCGCGGAAAGTGAATGAATATGGCTGCCTATTTCTTCAGTTTCCTAATTTCACCTACATGAGTGTTGGCTATTTTTGGGGAGAGCCATACACACTTCTGCATTACCCTACTAATAGGATCATTTTGATGGAACTTGCAAGACAGCTCATGGCTGTCCAAGCGTATCAATCTACTTTACACAGGCCTAGGGTGGGGATTTCTTCACAGAACCCACTTCGAATTGGAGGATGCGCCTTGACTACCATTCCTAAGGCTAAATGCATGGAGGCAGAACTTCAAGAAATCACCCTCAAGAAGTTCATATCTAGGAGTTATTTTGATTACCGAGGCATGAATAATAAGATAAAGAAAAGCTTTACACATGTTCATCTCCTTGAGGTCATATGGATTGATATGTGCACCAAGATTGAGATCAAAAAAATGGGCTACTGCAGACTCACTTTGAAGCAAATTGTAGATGAGGCTCGATTGTCAACAGGATGCACACGATGCAATAACATTGCTCTCTAGAAAGAATGATCAGCTGTGGGGAAAAAGAATCAATCTAAGGAGGAAAATGCCCGCCTACTTGAGATGATTCAAAGGATGACCAACTCTTCGCAACGAGTTGATCCCATCTCTTCTTCTCTTCCAGAAGAGTCAATTAGGTATGCAAAGCAGGTTGGGTGCAAGGCCAAGGCCATAGATGACTAGGGCAGCCGGTTAGAGTCACAAGGTGTTAGGTGGTCATAGATGAATTCAAAGTACTGAGACACGTCAAGGAGACTATCACTAAGTCGAACGAACTCCTTACATAGTTCAACCAGCAGCTGAAGGTTTTGGATGAGGACTTGAGCGTCTGGAAGAGGATGTCTAATGTTGATCTAGATGCATTATGCGAGTACGGGGTTATTTCCTCTCAGGAGATGTACTTTGAGTATTTAGAATTAAAGGTCAACAAGCAACAAGTGATTCAAGGGCTAGTGACAGAAGTGCAAGCAATTGTAGACTTATGAAGGAAGAAAGAATGCATGGTTAGCAGTGGTTTTGTGTAATGTCCCTTCTCAACCTCCTTATGCAGTTTCCTGCAGAACCGACGTTAGTAGAGAATTTTACACAATATTTACATGACTCTTACTCTATTCTAAGTTAGTAGGGGAGGATTTGATTCTTAGGGGCTGCCTCTAGGTCGGACTTCACAGAATTCCCGATTCTCGGCTTGAGTGATATAAGATCCACTCTAAGCAATCGGGCTATCAGCACGTCTTCCCATAGAGCACTGCCCATAAGAATCTCTTGGAAGCAATAAATGCTCTCCAAGCCTACGCATATGCATATGACTGGTATCAGTATATATATACTGCATACGTGAGATTATACAATCTCGAGACTAGGGAAACTATAACAATTTCCTCTAGCCCCCTCTAGATACAGGAAACCATCTCTAATGAATATAAGATTCATTCTATATGGTATTCTTTTCATCATTTTTTAGAGAACATATAAATGTACAAACATTAATGTTGATTATAAAATCATAGTTTTTTAGAATTATCCATAAAATAAATCCAGAGTTACTCAAGAATGCAATAATTAAGAATTCACATAATATGTATATGTGTATGTATATATATATATATATATATATATATAATCTGAAAATAGAAATGTTCATATAAACATATATATATATATATACCAATGAAAATAGAAGTCTTATTTTTATTCATATTTAATGTCATACCAAAATTAGCTTCTTGCTATATGCTTTAATTCCTCACCGTGATCACTGTTTTTGTTTTTATCTTCCTTCCCTCTGGCTGATCCGTGGAGTAGATATATGTGTGTGTGTGTGTGTGGCGGGGGGGGGGGGGGGGGGTGGGGGGAAGTCACGTCCCCTCCACACATAGTCGCACCCTTAGGGGGTGCGACTGGTCACAGCCTAAGGCTGCGACTCACCACCTAAGGTGCGACCTTTATTACATACCGTCGCAGCCTAATTTTTAACAGCCGCCACTAATCTTATATTTAATATATACTATAATTTATATTATAAATATATAATATATATTTATAATATATATTATAGTATATATTATAATATATATAATATTACATATATTATCATTAAATGGTTTTTATTAATAATTAAATACTATCAATGTTATTAATATATTATTAATAATGTTTAATTAAAATGGCATATAATATATATTATAGTATATACTATAATATATATAATATTATATATATTATAGTATATACTATAATATATATAATATTATATATAAATTGATTATTATTAATGATTAAATAATAATGCTTATTAATAATGTTTAATTTATTAAAATGGCAACATTGTTTAATTACTATTTAATGAATAAAAGTTCCATTTTAATACAAATTATAGAACACACACTTTGTAGGAGATTTAATTGAGGGACATCACATTTTGAGGAGCAAACATGTAGGGTTGGTGCCAAGCCTCAGAATAGCCATTGAGAATAGGCTGGGAGATATGTAGAGTCTAGGAGAGAGGTTGTACAATCTCAACAAGTTAAAAGAAAATGTTAAAAGAAAAATTCATAAAATCTGAAATTGAAGCAACAGTAAAACAAATGCATCCAAACTAAGCACCTGGCCCAGATGGTTTCCCATCATGCTTTTATCAAGCATGCAATAGAAAACATGAGGAATGCGGGAAGAATTCTTAAAGAGATAAAGAACACATTCATTACATTAATTCCTAAAAAAGATAAGACAGAAACAATGGAGGATTTCAGGCCAATATCACTATGTAACACCATATATAAAATATTAGCAAAAGTATTAGCTAATAGGCTGAAATGAATCCTGGCAAATATTATCTCAGATGAACAAACAGGTTTTGTTCTAGGGAGATCCATTTTTGATAGGGTAATCATAGCGCAAGAGGTAATCCACACTATACAACAGAATCATAAACCTAGTATGTTGATCAAATTGGATATTAAGAAAGAAAATGACAAAGTAGACTGGCATTTTCTATGCAAATGCCTAGAAGCCTTTGGCTTCGAGAAACAATAGATTAACCTCATCTTTCAATGCATATCCAGCCCACAAATCTCAATTCTGGTTAATGGCACCCCTAAAGGCATTTTTAGCATCTCAAGAGCTCTTAGACACGGAGACCCAATATCTTCATTTCTCTTTATCATTATGGCAGAAGCATTAGATAGATCCATCACAAAAACTCAAAAAAGAGGACAGATCAAGGAAATAAAAGTGACAAATGATCTAGAGCCTATAACACACCAGCAATTCGTTGATGACACAATGCTCTTTAGGGAAGGATAGAAGGAGGAAGCAAAACATTTCATTGAAATACTAAACGAGTACTCAAAGGCTTCAGGGCAGCAAGTAAGCCCGGATAAATCATAAGTTTTCTTCTTCAATGTAAGCCCAAGGAAGGAGAGGGAGATAAGCAATATTCCAAACTTTAGAAAGGGAGAGCTTCCATGTAAATATCTCAGGCTACCTTTGGACAAGGGAACAAGAACAAACAAAATGTGGGATCATATACTCTAAAAAGTTGAAAAAAAGATGGAATTCAGGAAAAGGCAAGTGGTTGACAATAGCAAGGAAAGTTACAATGTTAAAGACTCTTTTATCAACTATTCCGATATATTAAATCTCATGTATATCTCTCCCTTTAGGGGCAAATGCTAAATTAGAAAGAAAATTAAGATCCTTCTTTTGGCAAGGAGCTGAAGAAAAGAATCTAGCACTAATAGCTTGGTAAAAAATATGTAAACCAATCAAAAAGGGGAGCATAGGAGTCAAACGTCTGACTGGTCAAAATAAGGCTCTAGGAGCTAAACCGGTTTGGAAAATGTACAGAGAACCATCACTAAAATGGGTCAAAATACTTAGCGATAAATATTTACATGGAAATGATCCTTTAAGAATTTTTAGAACAGAATCGCCCCCAAAAGGTTCCAGAGTGTGGAACTTTACATTGGAATGCAGAGGTATAATAATGGACAGACTAACCTGGGATATAGCCACAGGGGATCAAGCACTCTTCTGGAGAGACTCTTGGGGTGGGTATACAGCTTTATAAAACCTTATATAACATGATAACATTAAAGAAACAATGGAAATCTATGGAAAACCTAAGCCTGTCAAGAGATGAGAAAGAAACACTCAAAATAATATTGGCAGAAAGGAAATAACAATAAGGAAAGGGAAAGATAAGTTGGTCTGGGCTGAAGCAAAAATAGGGGAGTACAATGGGTACAAATACTTGACCAATAAACAGAAGAACCCTACAACAGATATACTAATAGAATTATGTTGGAGCAAACAATGCCTACCAAAAGCAAGCATGTTCACTTGGGCTGCCCTCCAAAAGAAAATACTGATAGCAGATTGGCTCAGTAAAATAGGATTTGAAAGACCAACTAGATGTCCATTATGTGAGAATCATGAAAACACAACAAACTATTTATTAATGAATTGTCACTTCACCAACAACTATTGGCTATGGCTACGCAATAAGTTGGGATAGAAATCAGCTTTGCCAAATGATTTGCCAAGTCTTTTTAGAAGCTGGCCAAACACACTTAAATATAGTCTATTTAGTATTCTATGGATTGTAGCTCCCTCAATTCTAATATGGGAAATTTGGAAAGAGAAGAATAGAAGAATCTTCCAAGAAAGAAAAATGGGCTGGGAACAACTACTCAATAAGATAGAGGCAGCCACAGTGGAAATTACAAATAGCATATTAGATTCCTAACCACAAAAGAATGCATCCCTTACTCCCTGGGATGGAAAACTGAGACTCGGATGGCAAGCTCCTAAAATCCCAACATATGTACAACAAAGGGGAGAGGTTAGTAAACAAAAAACATCTGAATATAAGTGGGTTCCACCCAAGCAATGGTGGTACAAGTTGAACTTCGACGAAGCCTCACGTTGTAACCAAGGAGTATCTGGGATAGGATGCATTATCCACAACTAGGACGGAGAAGAAGTAGCTAGACTAGGAAAGCCTATTGGTATAGAATCGAATAATCATGTCGAAATAAGAGCTCTAGCTATGCTGGAAAGAGTACAAGATTTACTATGAAGTATTTTAGTATGCTAGTAATTTCTTCTAGATTATCTCAGTAATTGAGGATACGACTAGGAAGCATCTAGAAGAGCTATCAAAGGATATTAATTCCAAAAAGAAAGAAAGGGCAATGATTTCAAGAAGTGCACTTCTAAGCACATGTCACCTCACACATGCCACTACAAGTAGCAAAGTCTCTTCTTGATTTCTTGCCTTAGAATCATTTCGAGAAATGATAGGCCTCATCCTACATTGGAGTTAGGTAGAAGAGACAGACGAAAACGTATTTCCTGTTAGAGGTTTGAAGAAATCTAGGGTAATTGCTAAGGAATCTAATGTGAGGCTAAAATCCACAGACAATAGCAGAATGATGGCATTTTATGGGGAGATCAAGAATGAGAGATGGAAATTTTGGGTGAGGAATACACCAATTACGAGCATGATTTCCGAGTGAATTGTGATATACCTGCAACTCTTGCTTCCATTGTTCTGGTTGTGGGATTTCCGAAAGAAGAATCTGAACAACTATGCAGAAGCGTGATCAAAAAAGAACTATTGGGAAATCTCAGTAAAGCAATCCATAATGTGGACAAAGATTTTAAGATACCCTACCCGGAGGACTACCAAGAGCTTGATGGGAATGGGGAAGAGATCAACAATAGGGAGGATGTGGTAAAGCGTCTGATCCTGACTATCAAGGATACTAGGTATTTCAAAGGATGTAAGCCAGATATAGTCAGACACACCACCTTCCTGCAGAAGTGGCTGCACTTAAAGGAAGCTAGAGGGAACACCTGGTGGCTGAATTATCTAGTAGAAGAAGGCTGGAAGTTCCTACTGCACTATCTAATCTGGAGGTGGAAAGGATCCAAGTCCTCCCTCCGGTGATAATTGGGGGAGGAAGACCCAGAGGCAAATCTAGAAAGGCAGCTAAACAGCAAGACTCCAATATGGCCGAGGAAGGGGAAGGAACCACCAGCCCAACCGTTGCAGACCCAGGCGTTGCCATGAAAGATGCAGGGCTGTCTTCTCCTCCCATATGTGAATATGTCGATTGCAACCTTATGGATTAAGGGTTTAAGCTTCTCTAGGTTAGCTTTAATTGCAGATAGTTAGGGACCAGAGGTCCCTGTTTAATATAGGTCTGAGGTATAGTCTTTTGTCTTCTCTATTACTTGAACCATCCAGATCTCTTGCGGTGACCTTAATTACAGATGGGAAGGTGGTTCCCCAATTTTGCATTTCGTATTATTGTATAATCTTTTCCTTTCTAGTCTGTTCTTATAGGGTGTGGGCTTAATGCCACATTTTGCTTTCATATAAACTGTGGACACAAGACTTGATGACTGGATGTGTTGCGATACATATGGTTTGGGATAAGTATACCGATAGGATCAAATACAGATGCTTGCTTATGTATACTGGTGTGGTTTATAATAAATGAAAGTTTAGCATTTTATATAATATCTGTGTTAATAGATTATGAATTTACCGAATGAGAAGATCCTTATTTTTGCATTGGCTTCCAGTAGTTAGGAAATATTTTGGAGAAATAGCACTGTGGGCCATACTTCTCATTGAATAATCTGTATACCAGTACGTGTTAGTGAGTTTGTTTTCTTTACATGTTATGCCCTGTTCTAAACTAGTAATTCCTTTTCGAAAAATTGCTAGAACAAGCTGCTAATAATGATGAAATCAGTTAAACAGGAATGGTGGAATCAGGCCTTATCAGAAGTAAAGAGGACTAATGATCAGGTAGTCAATTCTTGGTAGGATGTTTTTAGAATGTTGTTATAGATTTGCAGTTAATCCAACTTGGGCAGAAAGGGAGCTAGAGCTAACACTCTCAGCTCTTCGGGTATGTACGATACCTTTATTTCTGCAATGCATGTCTGCAAAAAAGAAGACAGAATGGTAATATGCATAAAAAGGAAATAAGCTAACTCAATAATGTATCTCATGCTAATATTAATTTTGGCTATAAGCCCTTTACCTATCAAAAAAAAAAGGCCCTGTTGGATTCAATTTGGCAACCAATATGAAGAGCAACAAACTTACTATATAAATTTCAGCTTATTTTAGTTTTTTAAGCTTATTTTTATTATTTTTTATTTATTTGTAGTTTTAAAATTTCAAATATTACATTTATATCTTACTTTAATAGTCATTCCCCACTGTACCCAAAAATCTAGAACCTTTTAAGCTTTTTGCCATCCCTATAAACCCATTCCACTGTCATCCATTACTGTTCCCGATACTCAGACAGACACTGCTAAATTGTTTCAAAGTTGCATGGACATGGATACAAATATAGAAACGGATAAGGCTACAGCCATTTATGAAGACCCAAATATGGACATGGCTGGATATGACCTTCATAAAAAAACACATACACGTATATTTAACACAATTTTCTAAGTTATTAGAGCAGATTTTCATTACTTTAAAAGCACTATTTACATAATTGATACATATATGATTGTAAATTGATTAACAATTTACAAAATGCAAAAACTAGTCGAGCTGCATTGGAGATAACCCAAAAAATTGGGTTGCTGAAATAGAAAAAACATTTCATTTTTCTTCCTCATTTGGTATGAGTTTTGTTTATACCAAACAAATTTTAGAAATTGTATGATTGAAGTTTTTCTAAATTAAGTTTAGGAAGATGTATGTCAAAAGAGTCAAATCACACAATATATGCCATGGTTGTAAAATCAAGGTTTTTTGGGCACATGTGTGTACCATATCCGACATGTACCTGTGTCGTATTTGTATCTGTATCTGATGCGGATACGGAGACACATGCTGAGGGAGGGGCAGAGATGTATCGGGCTACCCATTATTTCCTTCAAACTATTATTCTGATTTTATTCAAAAGTAAAAAACACCTTGGTATAAAAAATATATTATTTTTTTGCTAATGATACCTAAATATCATTAGTCCTTATGAGTTCTGTCCAAAAGATTTATTTTAATTATCCACTTCAAAACAGCATAAAATGATTATGTTTATAACTCAATAATCACAACAAATGATATGAACAATCTACCTTCTTTGTGATCAGTAAGAAGTCTCACTGCACAACTGATGAAATCGGGGTAATCTAGAGCATTACAAGTTGTCAATATAGCATTGTAATGTCTGAAAATAGAAGCCTGTTTCAACCAAATTGCAATTAAAATAGGATCATTATAAAATATTTTGTAATCTAATTCAAGAAAATCTGAAAATCATAAACAAACTTTAGGAGAACTTACCCCAGTTTTGTCACCCATCCTCTCATAGTCTTCAGGATTTCTACCAGCAGCTTTGGCCTTAATGATTTATAAAACACAAAATGCTGTGGATTAGAATTTTAAAGGCTCAGATGAATTGCATGACATAGAGATGTTCAATATTGAATATATATGAAGTATTAAACTCAACTAACATAGTATATCAACAAAATCAAATTTGAAGAAATTCAAATAAGTTTGACTGACTGCTTAGATGAATTAAAAACAGAATAAACCACACTTTGCAGCTAACACACATCTGATGCATAGAAATAATCAGTTTCTAACAAGTATCACTAATACTTCAGTATCAGCAAATCTTACTCTTTAGAATATCAATGAATTTTTGCATGAGAAACACCAAAGATGAAAATATTTCTTAACATTAATAATTCCATAGTTTTGGGAGTTACATTAACACTAAATTTAATAAAATATTATTATAAAAATAACAAATAAAACTGAACCAGTTATAAATGATATAGTAAAGGCAGAAGTTCCATATCCGAGGCATTTTCCATTTAGTTTCATGTCTATTTTGAGGGGAGTGCTTTGACGAGCAGACATATTGACCAATAGCATAATGTTGTGCAAAGTTTGATCCCTTATCTTATGTTATCCACCTACAAAAAATTCAGATGCAATTACCACGCATCCCCATTCACACCCCCTTATACATTTGCCCCATCCACTTGTTTACCACATCTATGTTCACACTCATCTGCATGCACATGTTATCCACCATGATTTAACCCATTTCATGTTTTGGGATTAGTTCACCATCAAAAGGCTGTTTCATAACCATGCAGTCGACCTACCGTAATTTAAGAACTTTGATTCCAAATTGACCAATTTTCCACCTTAATCCTTCTCTTCTATGGCTGACTAAAAACAAATTTGCTGTCATGTCCCATTTCTAGAGACATGCTCTTTCATGACGGGTTTGCCTATCATCGACTCTCGTAGGCAAATAGCTTGGAGAGAGAGTCATTGTGTGGATCATTTGATTGCTTATTGCTGACAGAGCCTACATTCGGCAGAGCCTACATCCAGTTTGAGGCCTACATGCAGTTGTAGTGGAGCCTACATCCAGAAGTGAGCCTACATCCAATTCGAGCCTACATTCAGTCTAGTTGGGCCTACATTCGGTTATGAGACATCTTGGCCTACATTGTTATATTTTTGAGTTGAGAAATGTACTTTATTATTATAATGTTATTTTATTATAAAGTACATTATAATTAGATGTTTCTAGAAGTTCTAGTAACTTCTCAAGAAAAAGAATAAATAGAGGGCTTGAGCTATCATTTCTACATGCTTGGATTTGGGATTTCTTCTACTTCTTCATTGTGAAGCAATTTGTAGTCTTTTGGGTCTGCAAATACTATTCGATCTTTGGGAACGATCACTCCCCTAGATTGGCATAACTGAGGTAGTGAAATATCTACTGAAGGGTTGCATTATTGGAGTTGGTATTCAGCCATCTCATTGGTACTTCATTGAGAATTTGATGTAAGGGTTTGTTTGTGGTTGGAATAAGGGTTTGAATTCACTTCTTGTATTGGTGAATCATTTTGGTGAAGGTTGAAGACCATTTTGGCACTTTTTCAGACATTCTATATCAGGGCCTGGAATCAGAAATTTGCTCATATCTCCCTAGATACTTGGAGATAACTTTTATGCCTTGGAGAGGACAATAATATATCATTGGCGGTCAGATTCATAACATTTTGGGGTTCCAAAAACCCTGCATTAATTTTCTGCAGGAGCCGTACATGTACGGCCTGGTACGGCCCTGTACCAGTACAGCAAACAACATCAAACTAGGGGCAGATTTAGTGGCGGTCTGTCATCTTGTCTTCGGCATTGGATTTCTTCATTGTGGACAACAATTACTGCAGCATTACCAGGTTCCATTATATCATTTGTTGCCAATTTATGTGCTCTGCTGTAACAGTCATGTTTGTATTTAGAATATAGTCACTGTTACATTGTTATTGTGATCTGATATTTTGTGACCAGATTGCCATAGTTATGAGTGTGCATTGTAAGGTCACTGTTTATGAGTGACTGTTCATTCATTTCATACCATATTGTCAGTAGTTGTAACAGTCTACATAATCTGTCCATTATGTTCAGACATTGCCATATATTATTGTATTGAATTGGTATGCAAAGCAAGCGCATTGTTCACATTGTCATAGTATTGTAAAGATCATTGCATTGTAGTCTGAATATTACATGTCACAGTCATATATTCTGGAAAGTGCAATCAGAATTAGAGAAGTTTGATATATTTGTAGTAAGTCTTTACACTTGCTTTGAGTTTCATTGTTGCACATTGTGTTACATTTCTACATTGGTATTGTTATCTCAATTGCAATTGGATGCCCAAAACAATTATCACATTGAGACACAACATTGGAAACAAAACAATTCAGTGCATGCCAAGTGTTTGACGATTTGCCGCAGTTCAGATTTGAGGGTTTTAGTGATCCTATTAGTAAGGGTCATTACATTTGCAGTGCTGCTATGTCCTTATATTTGACTGCGTCCAATACATTCATTTTAGTCTTCCAAGATCATCTCCTACTCTCAAGAAACATTTGCATAACATTCAAATTTACTAAAATGAATCTAGTTCTGCATAAACATTCACATAAGCATTTACCAAGGATTGTTGTTTTCAATTATTTGTATATATTTCCAAGGATTGACATAGGAGAAAATTCATTTCTTTCTATCTCAATTTTGAGCCTTTATTGCCTATTCTTATCAAACCCATATAATTTGATAGACTTGTGTTTTTACATTATACTTTATTGTGGTCTTCTATCCTTGGCATCGATTTCAAGCTTCAATCACTAAAAATGACATACACAATTTGTGACATGTGATCCATCTCTGTAATTCACTTTGAAATTCATAGTGGGAAAACTTGGACTCCATACATACTTGACAATCAAAATTTTGGTTTAGACTTGATACCAAAAAAAATATCAACCAAACTTGTCAAAAAAACATAAATACACATTAAAAAACAAAAAATATTGCATTTAGAAAACACAAAAATCTATTTTGATCATCAATTTGTCATAATTATAAGATCACATAGGATCATGACCCTCAAACCAATAATTTTTTCCTTATTTCAAGACTCCAAGAGGTTTTTCCAAGATTTGTTGAGATTCCTACAAGACTTGGCCAAAACTTGACAAGAAATCGAAAAAAATTCGGTACAATTTCATTTTGGACACACGAGTTGTGTCACGTCTAGGTGATTCCATCAGTTTTCTAACAAAGTGACATTCTATAACACAAGTAGGATCACTTTGGAAGCATTATATCACCACATATGTCTATTTTCTTTATTGAGAGATTTGGTCATTACGTTCCCTTCTCTATTAGATACTCTTACTTCATTCCATGATAACTTATGTTACATACTTCCTTTATGGATATTGATAGTACTGAGCTTGACTCAAATTGCTTTCATCTTTGAGCACTTGTCCTTCAAATGATCCATTTCATGCTTATGCCTTCCATTACTACAAATGACACATCATATGATGAAGGTAAATCTCATGCTATAACTGGAAGTTATGATACTTGTCTACATGTAATGTTGATTTCATCCCCATAGAGCCATGTTATTTTGATATGACCCCTATTAATATTTGAATTATAACTATTCATATATAGACTCATCCAATGTTACAGCCACGTATTGATAATGATGTGTTTCATCCAATCGATTATATAGATCATTGAACCAAAACCAATGGATTCCGCCAATACATAAAGGGCTTACTAATTTAACACACTTGAAATTAATAATAACTCGTGAATACATTCAAGAAATATGAACTAAATGCATTCTTCATTATTCTTTTGAAAACATACAAGTTCAAAAACCCTTAAGTACAAAGTGTGAACATAAAGATTCTCCAAAAAAAACTTCTTTAGAAAATTCTTCAAACTTTCCCCTTCATAAGTGTCCTCTTTGTTACATTACAAATTGTCTTCTATTTATAAGCCTCAAAGGATAACTACCTAGTAACTAGCTTGACATATTTGGAATAGAAACTACTTCACTTTAGCGCAAAGAGAGTTTAGCTAGAAACCACTCAAGTTTCAGAGTCCATTTTCTAACTTCAGTTACAATAAGTGGCATATAAGTCATTCTTATGAAAAAGGAAACTAGAAACTTGTAACTTTTGAAGTTAGGATTATGCTGGGGTACTTATACGTCTTTATCTACTTCATTTGTCCTTGTAACTATCTCACGACCAATCTAGTGAACAAATAATCAAGAAGCTCTCCATAAGGATGAAAAATTTCTTTGTTTGCACTACAAAGTATCCTCATATATTGAAATGTCTATGCCAACAGTATCAATGCATCAATAACCTTCAGTCCTTTTTGTCCTTTTGAGAGCATCATGAGCTACATGTTGGAATTCTAGCACATTGGATTTTACATATCATGTCATGGTTTGTCTGTAAGAATATTCTTTGATCACCATAAGTTTTCCCACAATTGCACCTTTGAATAGAAAGTTCTAGTCCATCACATTTTCTGCACTTGCACCCTTGAAAAGCGAATTCTAGTCCATCAAATTTTCTAAGCCTTCTGGGGACAAATACAAAGTAATATTCAATTGAATCAAATAAAGTTGTAGCTGTCATATACAAAGCTACCACCATCCCATTCCAAATCTCCACGTGCAATATGTTAACATTCTCATGTGTATCGTCCTTGTTTGTCAATTATTATCCTTCACCTTTGGGATCTCCATTGGTTTCCTTGAACACCAAAGAGGCATTTGAAAAGGAAGTCAGACCTAACAATGACAAATGTGGAACAATCTACCGATAATGTGATAGTGCTTCTGAAGACGCAATGATATAAATAGCTCGTTCATAGATATTTGAAACGTATCTTTGTACAATGAAAAATTGTTAAGATATAAAAGTTTGAAACAACCTTCGTCTTTTTTTATCACCTCCAACCTATTTCTTTGCAATGTAATGCTTCCCTAATTGAACAAGAACAGCATTGTAATTTTGATTTAATAAAAAATGAGGGGTTTTGGTTTGCATAACTCTTTATTGAAAAGCTAGATCTCCCCATATGCTATGAGCTTTGGAATTTGGAACTTCGTGTCCATTTTATCGGGAGAGCAACCACTCTAATTTGGCATTCTTGCAGCACCAACTACTAAGTCTGTCTAGATCTCCATCAACAATCACGCAATTATAACCTTCTTGTAATATTGTTTCTCATGAATCTTGGCTGTCTTTGTTGGCACTCTAAAATACTAATGATTTTCCATTACAAATGACTTATTAATAATACTTGATAAGTTTTCATTGTCGACATTTCAAATGTGATCCTTAACCATTATTTGGAGTTTGAAGAAAAGTTGCAAAGTTAGGAACTATTCTAACATAACTATGTTAATATCTCTTTATCGACCTTGAATACTAAATTGGACCATTGTTTGTCCAACACAAGAAACTTATTAGAAGTCTCTCAAAACATTCTACATGCCTCACAGGAGGATTTGTAACCATAATATCTAACAAAGATACTTTATTCTTACACTTTGATGAATTCCTATTCCCTGTTCTAGACCATCCCCCATCAAGAGGATTTGTAACCATAATATTTGACAAAGACACCTTATCCTTACACTTTGATGAAATCATATTCCCTGTTCTAGACCATTCCCCATCAAGAGGATTTGTAACCATAATATCTAACAAAGACACCTTATCCTTACACTTTGACGGATTCCTATTCCCAATTCTAGACCATCCCCCATTTTATTGCAAACAATTTGGATAAATTCCTTTCATACATATTTTGCAATTATAGCACACCATGCAACCATGTTTGGGTGGTTCACTTCCACTGGCAATTCATGTGCCTTGTCTATGCTTTCACATTTTGCATGTACTTCTACCAAAGTGGCTACAACTAAAAATTTTTACAAGAATCCTCGTTTTTCAATTAGATGCAAGCACAAGGGATGCTGGCAACAGTTGTGAAAATTTGTTTTACAAATGTAAATTGCATTTTCTTGTTTCTACAATTGATTCAATAAATCTGCATTGTGGATATCTTGCAATCAATTCTTCATTTTCTTTTAACAATTATGCCAAACATTTTGGTGCTATGTCTTCAATTCCACATTTTCATACATTTCTAACTAGGCAAGTGCAACTGCAACATTTTTCAAAGTTTATTTTTCATCATGATTTGATGGATGTCCCTATCCCGTTCTAAAGCCTCGTATTTTAACACGAGCGTGAACATTTTGGCATTGCCAAATGCATTTGCTTGAGAGTTTATGAAGATCTTTAACAAATGCATTTTGTAAATATGGCGCAATCATTTTGTAAAAACAGTTTTTGTGCCTTGACTGTGCTTTATGTTTTGCATGTATATTTCCCACAGCATTTGCACCTACTTAAATGTTTCTAATGCCTTTTCAACAAACCATTTTGTGTATTTCCTGCCATCATTTCAATTAATTCCTTGAGAGGACATTTGTCCATATCCTTGTTCATGCCTTCCTATTTGGCACGAGAAGCAATAATTTTAGCAAACATTTTGACTTGATACCTACATGTTGCATTTGCTTTAAAGCTTTTAAAGCATTTTCTCCAAATCCATTTTCTGCAACTCTTGCAATTATTGCATTCAATGAGACTATGTCTCTTTGAGGCATTCTGGCAAATGGCACACAACCATCTGTTTTTCCACATTCGAATGCATGTCTTACAGCATTTCCAATTATAATATCTGACAAAAAAAATTTCCCTATCGATTGTGCTTTGAGGCATGTCCATAACCTGTTTCGAGGGTCCAACTGTGCACAGGCAGGGAGGATGTTGCCAAAGGTTGTTGAACCGGTTTTACACCTAATCACATTTGTTTAAAAGTTCCTAAAACCCTTTCAACAAATCCATTTTCTGCAAATCTTGTAATAATCGCATTCAATGGGACATCTGTTTAAGGAATTGCACCAAATAATCTGTGGATGTGTATGCTTCCATATTGTGCGAGTTAGCAGCTAAAATGGTTCACGTTTCTTATCTATCTTTCCACAATTTGCACGCACGTATATGGGAATTTTCCTGAAAGTTTCTAAGCCTTTTCAACAAATTCATTTTCTATAGAACTTTCAATCATTGTGTTCCATGAAATGACATTAAGGCATTATGTCAAACAAATAGCATGCAGTCTGTGATTCCATGTCTGGATACATCTACCAAAGATTTTCCATTAAGGTTATTTGCCACTTATGACTTGATGAATTCTTGTTCCTTGTTCAAGACTTCACACTCCAGCCAGTCAAAATGGCTAAGGTTGTGAGATTTCAGCTTATGCCTGGTAATTGCATTTGCACAAAGGTTTCTAAGCCGTTTCAACAAGTCTATTTTGTCCAAGTCTTGCAAACATTGCATTCAATGAGATGGCCTTGCTTTGAGGCTTTCTATCAAACAGTTTATGCACCACAACAATGCCTTCACGTGCCAAGCGGATTTCTCCATAATATGTAGCAAACCAAAAACTATTGGCAAACAAAATGTCAACCTTCTATGACTAAAGTGTTTCATTAGTTCAAATATTTGAAGAGCTTCCTTGCAAAATCCATTTTGCGCACAATCTGCGATTGTTTCATTTCATTCTTGTGACTCCATATCTGTTTGAGGCAATTGGTCAAATCATAGTTGGCAGACTCGCAGAGTACTCAGACTTTAACTCGCGAGTTGCCCTTTGACCCCATCTTGGGAGTGCTACCCCCAAACTCCCATTGAAAAAATCTGGGGGGGAACCGCGCCAATAGAATTGGGGAAAAATTAACCTCCAAGTCTAATTGGGGCTCCATAAAACAACACAGTCATGCCTAGTGCAGGCTTCTAGGACTAGACCCTCTAGTTGTACCTCTCCCTTAGTTTTTACTAGAGCTGGGAAGAGGAAGATATAATTGTAAATTTGTAATGATGTATTTACTTTTAGTTTTACAGAAACTATTTACTATTTTGCTTCAAGCCATTAGCATTCCTCATGAGAATGCGAATTTTGTACCCACTTTGAGTTTAAATATATCTAGACTCAACTTGTTTCTTTTGTGTTCTTATTAATTGACTCATTGGATGCATCTTCTCATTGAATTTTGCAAAAAAAAATGCATTTCTAATTAAATTTAAGCAGTTCCTGAGTTTTTGCCAAGTTTTTTCCGAAAATTGGCCGAGTTTTTCCCAAAAAAAATTTCAGGTCTTGGTGAGTTTTTGCTAAGTCCAAGTTTTCCAACTATGGGTCAAATAATTCATATGATGTGTCTAACTCCACGGTTTGCAAGCACATCTATAAAAGCATTTCCAACAATAATCTCTAACAAAAAGCCTCCTTCATTATGATTTGATGAATGTTCATACCCTATTTCATATTCTGGAATTTGGCACCCGTAGGAGGATATTGGATAAGGTTGTAGAAAGTCACAGATTTCATTTGCTTGTTTTTGGGTAGTTATAAGCTTTAAGTACGGAAGAGTAGAGATGCACAAGCAAGATAGCATCTCCAACTACTTTGGAGTATGAGGGTACATGATAAGTGAGCATTTGAGCATTTTTAACTTCATCACTATATGGCAGTATGTGATGAGTAAGCATTTGAGCAGATTTAACTTCTTCACTATACACAAGTGCATGATGAGTGAGCATTTGAGTAATTATTGGTCTCCCAAAGACAATAATGGAGTAGAAAAGAAGAGTGAAAGATTTTTGGAATAGTTCTCTCCAAAAACTAAATAAAGATTAAATGAGAAATAATATTATTATTATTTTAATAATACTAAAATTATTTTAAAAATAATTTAATACTCTCTAGTATAACCTAATTATCCGGTTTCAAAAAAATTAGCATAACTTTTGAATAGTAAAGTATTTCACCTTGAAATTTTAACCGGGTGTCGAAGAGAATGAAATGACCTAAACCCATATAAATTTATTCATGGCAAGACTGTATTGAATGATATTTTAATGCTTTTTTAATTTAGGTTCACAAAAATGTAAGCATTAAAATTCACAAATGGTGAAGTGGGTTTTTGTGAAAATTGACCACATTACTCGAAATGGTACTAGAGACATGCCCCTAAAATGGTTTCTCTTAACACTTTGTAGTTTCCACGATTTAATTATTTTTTTGTCTTCGCCAATAGTTCATAGCCCACACACATAAGACATTTCAGATATGTTCACTAGGACTAAACCCGACTTTGTGAATGTGGCATGACCATTCAGACTTGGATGTTGATAATGAATTTGATGATGGTGCAAATGAAGCGCACATTTAACAACCTGCGAAAAAGTTCATAAATGGAAGCTTTGGACTATAACCATATATGCACTCAGCATGAGCTCTCTCAAAAAGCCAAACATTGGATTTAACACAAAAGTTTAAAATTTTGATTGTACAAAAGTATAGCTCGGGACAAGGACCATAAGGAACGCAGGATGAATCTAGAGTCTCTTCATGGATTATTATGTTATCCAATGGGCAATAGAGTCACAAATAAATGATGAAAGACACAACATAGGGACTAATTGGAGAGACTAGACGCAAACCAAAAATAGAACCAACACAACAAAATTTTGACCTAAAATATATACATGGTAGGTAGACCCTACATCAAATTGGTCCAAGTGGACTTTGTAAACCCCATGACTAGTTGATAGAAATAAAATGTCATGGCGGAATAATTGGTGGCAACAATGAAATACATTTGAACTTAGTTGTAAGCTTGTTCCTCGAACTCTAATCCTAAGGATTCTAGCATGTGCAACTACCTTGGGTGAGGCAACTGTAATGTCCCCTTCTCGGCACTAGACCTTTTAGATGCCGGATTAGTCTATCTAGCCATTCGGATGGACTAATGGCCGCTTTGGGAAGGATGTCAGCTAGTCATGTCGTTGCGTGGGCAAATATTAATATTACGGGCTCAGTTTCTTAAGTCAAAATCACTTTATTTATTAAAGTGTGTTATAAAGTCACTTTATGACTTATTATAAAGTCACTTTATTTTATAAAGTCACTTTATGTTATAAAGTCACTTTAAGTTGTAAAAGTGACTTAAGTGAGCTTTTATCCCACATGGCCTAGTTTTTTGTATTTGCACTCACTTCAAGGTTATAAATGAGAAAAGTACACCTCGGTAAAGAGACTATAAGATTTGATCAATACAAAATATATTCTGGTTGCTTTTCGTGACTGGTCATTCCGAGGACGCAAACCCAAGGAATTTGTGGAGAGAATTGGATGTAGCCCCAGCTCTTCTCCAAGGTGGAATCATACAAATTTCATATTGAGCTTCATAGCATTGGTAAGAGGCACACTTTGCATTCAGCATTTTTATAGTTGAAAGGAAAGAACAGTAGCATTCCGATATTGCACAGAAAACATATCCAGCTTATTCTCATTTTAAGAATCAGTTATTTGGAGTCTCCAGTTTGAGTCCTAGATGGTGTGACTGAATGAAGATGAATGTCTAACGTGACTGTGGGAGTCCTCAAGGAATATACTATCAAATTGGTAAGGAGCACAGGTCGCAAGTAGAACGTGTGCACTATCTATTCACACCCGAGATCATCACTCGAAACTCAAAAGTGATTTCACATGCTCAGCACTCCTTTCCAACACATGATAGTGGTCTATGCATTCACCCCAGGTCACAACAGGGAAGTCTAAGATGGCAGATTGTGGAATTGTCCATGGCGTAAAGACTCAAGTAGATATCTTCATTACACAGGGACATCGGAGCAGGCACTCGGAAGCTACACAGCTGCAGTCGCAGTAACTGAAGACACCCGCATTCTCATACTGATATCTCCTGTGCGTATTTCCTAGACACGTGATTCTCCTCCAGCCTCTATGCGGGTAGCTTCCACGGCAGGCAGAAGACTCCAGCAACCTACGGTTGGCCATTTCACATTTCCTGCATGCGTGTTTACAACCGGTTGGTATTCATAAGTTTCTGTAGCATTTGTTATTAAATGAAAGTGAATGTTCAGTTCTATCTTCCTGCACATTGTTGAATGTAAATTATATGAGAAGTTATTCCTACGTATTTCTAGAAGCTCTTAGACATTGCATAAAATCTGGAGTTTAGATTTCAAAATATATATATCGTATGCAGAAAACAGAGACATTAAAATAGATATATACTGTATTCAGTAAACACAGACATTAAAACTGAGATTGGTATGAGAATGATAAATATCTAGAATAATAAATGTCTAGACAACAATAGACTCGGAACAGTACAGTTGTGATAAACACCATAAATTCATGAATTGAATAAAATACAAATCAGCAGGTTAGACCATCACAATATATTGGAATTTCAGAAAGTTATTGTCAGAATCGTAGCTCGGAACATTTCAGTGGTATTAGAGCCTAAGGTCTTGCCAACCTTGTGGGCTTTGTTTTCAGTTTTTGGTAATGCAGTCCCGACATGCACGAAAGACACACAGTTTATAATTTCAAGCATAATAGGGCTGAACAGGGACAATCGGAACCATCGGTACAAGTAGACATTGAAAACAGTCATACAGAGGAAGATGAGCATATTATCTTTGAACAGGGCACTAGAGGTACAAGTATGGCAGATGAGGACAGAGAAGTCAGAGAGATGATGAGGGCTCTTCATGAGGGACAGAACCACATCGCTGATGTGTTACACCAGCTCACAGGGGTTATGCAGCAATTGACAGTAGCAGCTGGGAGGCCTAGGAGCCATCACAGTGGTGGTGGTAGTGTAGCAGGGTCACCGAGAGCAGCTTTAGCAGCCACTTGCACTACAGACAAGCCCCTTGTGCCCACATTCGCCAGAAATAATGCCGAGGAAGAGGTAGCCCCGCCCGAGGCAGCAGCAGCACTTCCTAACAATGTTGCAGCTGCACATAATGAGTGGGACTTGTTACCTGACAATGTCAAGGCTGACTTGTCATTTGTGCAGTATCTGACACAGAGGAGAGATTACAAGAGAGTCCAACAGGATAGGAGGCCTAGGGGTCCCAACAGAGATCTTAAGCATGCTATAAATAAGCTGACTCTCCCCATTTTTGATGGCAGCGGTAAGACTTCTGCTAGAGCTTGGATTCATAAGCTAGATACTTTTCTGACCCTGAAGCCTATGTTGGAGACAGAGGCGATTAAGTTCGCAACCATGCATTTAGAGGGTGCAGCATACGATTGGTGGCATCATGGTCTCGTCACCCAGGATCATGGTTGATTACATCCTACGAGATCTTCAGCACTAAACTGATCACCCGCTTTGACCGTAAGGACATTGAGGTCTACTACAGGGAGTTAGCCCAGCTGAAGCAGAGTGGATCATTGGATCACTATATTGATGAGTTTCAGAGGATATCTATTATGGTTCCGGATATGGCAGAGAAGAGGAAGGTTATGTTGTTTATCGAGGGGCTTCAGGATAAGTTCAAAGGGCTGGTTAGAGTCCTCAAGCCAGACACTTTAGATGACGCCATTAAATTGGCACATGACTTGGACTCACCGTCATCCATCCTACAGCCACCGAAGAAAACCTTTAAGGGGTCTTCTTCTTTTCAGAGAAATAGAAACCAGGATAAGAGCACACCTCCCAGACTTGACTTCGAGACTCGGAATGAGTTGAGAAGGAAAAAGTTATGCTTCACATGCAAAGAGCCATGGGCTCCAGATCACAAGTGTCGTGGGAAGGGCCAGGTACACTATATTGAGGTGGTAACCAATGATGAGGATGATCAGCAGGAGGACAATGGAGATGAGAGCAGCGAGACAGAGGCTTGGGATGAGCATACAATAGAGAGGAAGAAGAAGGGAGTGTATACGGGGCAGGCCCCTATTACTTTAGCATCCCTCTCGAATATTCCCACCTGTCACTCTTTTAGGCTCAAGGGAGTGGTTAGAGGACAGCAGATTATGTCTATATGACACGGGTGCTACACACAATTTCATTAGCGCCAATTTTGTTTCTAGGAGGGGACTTCTGATAGATAGCATTTCAAAGTTTGAGGTCAAGGTGGCCGAGGGAGACTTACTGAGTTGCACAAGGAAGATCTCAGGTCTTCAAATTCATTTCAGGGATTATCTCCTAGAGGCAAATTTCTACGTCATTGACTTAGATAGTCTTGACGCCATTCTTGGCATGCAGTGGCTACAGACCCTCGAGCTGTATACTATTGATCATCAACAGAGGCAGTTAGAGTTTATGAAGGATGATCAGTTGGTTACACTTAAGGCCATGACAGATAGTGGATCACGGGTAGTTTCAGCTCACAGGATGGAGGCCATCTTCAGACATGGCAGCATGGAGTGGGCAGCTCAGTGCTTCATTTCTTCCAATCCTTCACCGGATTTAGGGCAGCAGATTCACGCTGACATACAAGGGGTGTTGGATAGGCACAAACGGGTTTTTGAGGACATCCCTCCAGGCATACCTCCAGACAGGGGCTTCGAGCATATCATAGAGTTGGAGGAGGGGGCCAAACCCGTAATTACCACTCCTTATCGTCACCCTAGGCATTACAAGGAGATTGAAAAGGTGATTAAGGAGCTATTGGACATGGGGCACATCAAACCTAGTTCTAGCCCTTTTGCTTCTTCTATAGTTTTGGTGAAGAAGGATGGTACTCTTCGCATGTGTATTGATTACCGTGCTTTGAATAAGAGAACCATCAAGAACAGGTACCCTATTCCCAAGATTGATGAGCTTCTAGAGGCGCTACATGGAGCTGTTTGTTTTTCGAAGATTGATCTTCGATCTGGGTATCATCAGATATGTGTCCAAGATGAGGATGTCCACAAGACAGCCTTCAGATGCCACTACGGACACTACGAATTCTTAGTGATGCCTTTTGGGCTCACTAATGCACCCGCCACCTTTCAGTCCTGCATGAACCATATTTTTAAAATACAGTTGCGCAAGAGCGTTCTTGTATTCTTTGATGACATCCTAGTCTACAACAGGACATGGGCGGAGCACTTGCAGCACTTGGAGGAGGTTCTGAGCATCATGGAGAGCCAGTCTCTATTTGCGAAGGGATCCAAGTGTGAGTTCGGACTGACAGAGATTCTCTATCTGAGGCATGTGATAGGAGCAAACGGGGTTATGGTGCACCAGGAGAAGATTCAGGCTATTCAGGATTGGCCACCTCCACGCAATGTATCAGATTTGAGAGGATTCTTGGGGTTGTGTTCATACTACAGGAGATTTGTTAAGGGGTTCTCTGACAGCAGCTCCTCTCACCGACCTTACCCGGAAGGGAGCTTTCAGGTGGACAGTTGAGGCCGAGGCTTTCTTCGACAAGCTCAAGACCGTTATGAGCACTTGTCCGGTTTTGGCTCTATCGGATTTCTCTCGACCCTTTGTCTTAGAGTGTGATGCCTCGGGGGACGGGATTGGTGCGGTGTTAATGCAGGACAGGCACCCCATAGCTTTCGAGAGCAGGAAGCTCAAGGATAATGAGAGGCTCTATTCCACCTATGACAAGGAGATGCTTGCCATCATGCACGCCTTGGCTAAATTTAGACAGTACTTGGTGGGAGGCAAATTCACAGTCAGAACAGACCACAACAGTTTGCACTACTTCCTAGAGCAGGAGCTGAATGAGAGACAACAAAAATGGGTCAGTAAGATTCAGGCCTATGATTTCGACATCGAGTATGTCAAGGGAAAGAATAATGTGGTAGCCGACGCACTCTCTAGGAGACCTTCAAAGGCAGGTTGTTGTGTTTTGTCAGAGATTTCTGCTGATTGGAAATCCCTTTTGCTGGTTGAGTATTCTAAGAATACTCAGGCTTGTCAGATATTGGATGGCCAGTTTCCAGATAGCAGGTACAGAGTGGTTGATGACATCATCCTTTATAAGGACTGGATCTACCTCGTGCCGGGTTCACAACTTAAGGCTAGGATTTTGAGCGCTATTCACGACGCACCCACAACTGGACACCCAAGGTTCTTCAAGACTTACAGGCAAGTCAGAGAGAGGTTCTCCTGGAAGGGCCTCAAGGATGACGTACTCCAGTATATCAGAGAGTGTCAGACTTGTCAACAGAACCAGTCAAAGCACGAGCATCCAGCAGGATTATTGCAGCCCCTTCCCATCCCAGCTCAGAAGTGGGAAGGCATATCGATGGATTTCATCACAGGGTTACCGAGAGTGCAGGGCAGGGACAGCATTTATGTGGTGGTCGATAGACTCACCAACTTCGCTCACTTCTTTGCTATTGCAGCGGATTGGTCAGCTTCTCAGGTGGCAGAATTGTTCTTTCACGAAGTATTCAGATTGCATGGTCTTCCTAAGACCATTGTGAGCGACAGGGACAGCAAGTTCCTTAGCACTTTTTGGCAGGAGTTATTTAGGTTGGCCGGCACTGAATTGACTCCTAGTACCAGCTACCACCCGCAGACAGATGGTCGGACAGAAATTGTGAATAGGTGGGTGGAAGGTTATCTTCGGAGCTATGTAGCAGGATAGCAGAGAGCTTGGGTCCGATGGTTGTATTTGGGGGAGTTCTGCTACAACTCCACATATCACATGACGATTGGCATGTCACCCTTTCGAGCTCTATATGGCAGCGAGCCACTTTCCTTTATAGATCTGGCTCTACAGGATAGCAGGGTGTCGATCGTGAGAGATTGGTTGCAGGATCACCAAGATATACTCAAGTCTCTTAGAGAGAACATACAGAGGGCTCAGAATCAGCAGAAGCTGTATGCTGATCAGCACAGGACAGAACGGAATTTTGAGATAGGTGATATGGTCTATCTTCGTCTACAGCCCTATAGACAGAGTTCCCTGAAGCAGAGTGGATCAAAGAAGCTCAGACCCAGATTTTATGGCCCCTACCGCATCTTGAGGAGAGTTGGCGAGGTAGCTTACAAGTTAGAGCTTCCATCAGACAGCAAGATCCACAATGTTTTCCATGTTTCTTGCCTCAAGAAGGCAATAGGGCAGCAGATAGTGGTATCAGACGAGTTACCCCCATTGGATGAGGAGGGTAAGTTGACTCTAGTTCCAGCAGAGGTTATTGAGGTCAGGGAAAGGAAGCTGCGGAACAGGACCGTCCGTGAGTATCTGATTCGGTGGAGGGACCTACCTTACGAGGATGCCACTTGGGATGGTGAGTCGATCCTGCAGCACCTAGCGTTGAGATTGCTTGAGGGCAAGCAATCTCGGGAAGGGAGGACTATAATGTCCCCTTCTTGGCACTAGACCATTTAGATGCCGGATTAGTCTATCTAGCCATTTGGATGGACTAATGGCCGCTTTGGGAAGGATGTCAGCTAGTCACATCATTGCGCGGGCAACTATTAATATTACGGGCTCAGTTTCTTAAGTCAGAATCACTTTATTTATTAAAGTGTGTTATAAAGTCACTTTATGACTTATTATAAAGTCATTTTATTTTATAAAGTCACTTTTAAGTTGTAAAAGTGACTTAAGTGAGCTTTTATCCCACATGGCCCAGCTTTTTGTATTTGCACTCACTTCGAGGTTATAAATGAGAAAAGTACACCTCGGTAAAGAGACTATGAGATTTGATCAATACAAAATATATTCTGGTCCTCAGGAATTTGTGGAGAGAATTGGACGTAGCCCCAGCTCTTCTCCAAGGTGGAATCATACAGATTTCATATTGAGCTTCATAGCATTGGTAAGAGGCACACTTTGCATTCAGCATTTTTACAGTTGAAAGGAAAGAACAGTAGCATTCCGATATTGCACAGAAAACATCTCCAGCTTATTCTCATTTTAAGAATCAGATATTTGGAGTCTCCAGTTCGAGTCCTAGATGGTGTGACTGAATGAAGATGAATGTCTAACGTGACTGTGGGAGTCCTCAAGGAATACACTATCAAATTGGTAAGAAGAGCACAGGTCGCAAGTGGAACGCATGCACTATCTATTCACACCCGAGATCATCACTCGAAACTCAAAAGTGATTTCGCATGCTCAGCACTCCTTTCCAGCACACGATAGTGGTCTATGCATTTACCCCAGGTCACAACAGGGAAGTCTAAGACGGCAGATTGTGGAACTGTCCATGGCATAAAGACTCAAGCAGATATCTTCATTACACAGGGACGTCGGAGCAGGCACTGGGAAGCTACACAGCTGCAGTCGTGGTAACTGAAGACACCCACATTCTCATACTGATATCTCCTGTGCGTATTTCCTGGACACGTGATTCTCCTCCAGCCTCTATGCGGGTAGCTTCCACGGCAGGCAGAAGACTCCAGCAACCTACGGTTGGCCATTTCACATTTCCTGCATGCGTGTTTACAACCGGTTGGTATTCATAAGTTTCTGTAGCATTTGTTATTAAATGAAAGTGAATGTTCAGTTCTATCTTCCTGCACATTGTTGAAAGTAAATTATATGAGAAGTTATTCCTGTGTATTTCTGGAAGCTCTTAGACATTGCATAAAATCTGGAGTTTAGATTTCAGAATATATATCGTATGCAGAAAACAGAGACATTAAAATAGATATGTACTGTATTCAGTAAACACAGACATTAAAACTGAGATTGGTATGAGAATGATAAATATCCAGAATAATAAATGTCCAGACAACAATAGACTCGGAACAGTACAGTTGTGATAAACACCATCAGTTCATGAATTGAATAAAATACAAATCAGCAGGTTAGACCATCACAGTATATTGGAATTTCAGAAAGTTAATTGTCAGAATCGTAGCTCGGAACATTTCAGCAACTTATCCAAATAACCATTTCTCATCGAAAACATCTGAATCTGGAATCAACTCAACCTCCCTTTGCATGTTATCGATCAATTCTTGTTGAATGGGCTGAAGTATTACAATTTCAACCTTCTTAATGCACCTCTGGTGATTTAGATCTGCAACTTGGTGGCTTGAATATTCCTTCTCAATCATCGGATTAGTACAAAAGAGATCATCAAAATAATATGACATCATTGCATACTTGCTTTATCTAGTTAATTAATTGTTGTAACAGTTTAAAGGAATGTGGCTTGTTATGGTAGTTATGAGTGTAGTTCTATATTTGCATATATAGTTTATATAGTTTAATGCTATATAAAAGTTATATTATTGTGAATGATTAACCTGGTTCAGATTGTATTTAATAACAGACTAACTTCATTCTTGTCATTGGAGTGTGACAGGATAGGCTCCACTACTCTTACTGAAGGGAGAGTATCACCAAAAAGAGGAGTCTACCCATCTGAGGACAATATGGGTGAAAATTCTGCACACACAAGCATATAGTTCTATATTTGCATATATAGTTTATACAGTTTAATGCTATATAAAAGTTATATTATTGTGAATGATTAACCTGGTTCAGATTGTATTTAATAACAGACTAACTTCATTCTTGTCATTGGAGTGTGACAGGATAGGCTCCACTACTCTTACTGAAGGGAGAGTATCACCAAAAAGAGGAGTCTACCCATCTGAGGACAATATGGGTGAAAATTCTGCACACACAAGCACATAGTGTCATTATTCGAGTTTGCATACTACATTGTAAAAGGATAAATAATAATATATTAGTTTTAATTATTTATCAAAATTAAAATCAATATTACTAAATAGCTTCCTGTTTTAAAATTAAAAGTAGTATCAATAAATAAATAAACAATTGATACTATTATTAAATAATATTATATATTTAGTAAGGGTATTTTAAAAAAAACACAAAAAAGAGGTAATTAAAGTAAAAAACGGAGAAAAAAATTTTATTACTAACACTATATTAAAAGGACGCTAAGTACCTTATCTTGGTAAAAAAGGAACACTGTTTTTTAAAGAAAAGTAAAAAAACAATAAGAAACAAAGTGAAATTATGAAGCAGGGGCAGCAATTATATTATGGTAATATGTGTCATTGAAGAAGCCTTATTAAAGACTCTTGATTGCCACGTGTCAAACAAAAAGCAAATTAAAAAAAAATAACAGCAACTGTAAACTTTGGAAAAGCCTCATTTTCCACATAGCAAAGGGAAGAGGGGGTTACATGGTAATAAAAAAGAAGAAAAGAAAGATAGAATTCATTCCAAAGATGCTCTACCCCCCCCCCCCCCCAACAGAGAAGGTACGGGAGGCGTTCGTAATACAATTTGATATTAAGCTACAACAATGCCTCACGTGACACAGATCCCTATACGCAATCTAGAGAAAATGCAAAGAGAACTTGCATGTGCTACATGGAAAGATCCCTGTTCCATACACATCAAAGATTCAATGAATCATTACAAAGTTTTTAATCATACATGATCTAGAAATCGCCTTCCACTCAACTATATCCCAATGTGATCTACAACATTGGACAACCAGAACATTCCCAAAGGAAAATGACCCACTTTATACCTCCACTAGCCCCTTCCTCACTTTAGGTGTACAACTTTCCTTAGCACCTCTAAATTTCCAAAATAGGTGTAGAAGAACCCTCAGAACAAAAAATAAACACTTTCAATTTTAGGTTTCAGATATCCTTCAGACTCAAAAAGCTTAATTTCTTACAAAACAGGCAACCAGCCATGAAAATTTTCATGACTTAGATATTTACTCACCTGCATAACAAATTGTTGCCACTTTTTTGACTTATGCTTCATTGATTCTAGATTTATTTTCACATCAGTGCACGTTCCCTGGTTAACGCTCTCTGTAAGGTGGTTTGTTTGATCCTCAATTGTAAATAATCGGACAGCCTCAATAACTGCATTTCTTTGTTGGCTATGACCATATATCAGGAAATCAGATGTGCGTCCAAGCCTGTTGCAATTATAAATGTGTGAGAGAAATAATATCTGCATATAAATTAGAAAGAATTTAGCACTGAGCTTTATGAGCAAAATCTTGAGCTTACTACAAAGTTATAAATAAAAATATTCTCATTTGAACCAACTCACGTCAAGTATGCATTAAATCCCAGTTACAACCAATGACACGCTAATGAGATTGTGCTTGGCTTACTAAGATAACCAAGGCAACAGAAAGCAGAATAACCACAAGTATAAAACTGAAGTAACATAATGAAAAGAAAAAATAAGAGAATTTATAAAGCAAACAAGATTTATACGCCAAAAACTTACAAAGAAGAGAAGCTATAGAATAAAACAGCAAAGACCTATAAAGTCATTACCATCTGCTTCTAGCATCCAATGTCAAAATGAAATCAACTAATACAAACACCTAGAAAATTTTCTTGTGTATTTTCCATCTGGTTGTGGTTTATAGCAGCTATAATTTGAAAGGGAGGTGATCAACTATGCATGAGATTATTACTTAAAAACGTACTTATAAATATGCTTATTTTGTAACTGCAAGCAGAAAAAATAGCATACAACTTCAATATACAATATTTACAATGTTGAACGAATCTTCTAGTAGGCTACCAGCCTGCTACACCTCTACAGGTGAATACATCCTTTATCTCTAGCTCTGTGTTTAAAAAATCCTGCCAATTCATTTTCTTCCATAAAAGTGTGGAGTAATTAGGTTCAAAGATATTAAAAATGGATTCAAAACTGGTACAATGGTGCATCTCAAGGCAGCAGTGCACCCATTTTTCATCTAAAAGCAGAAATTGAAACAATCAACAGTAGTGACAGATTTTGGATATTATTCAAAACTCAAAACTGATTTTGGAATGCAACATAGATCTGTTATGTCTACCATCACTGCCTCTGTTTATCAAATTCAAAACATCAACAGAGACATAGTCAGTCAGTCTATGTTCTAACTTGAAAGTTTGAAACCCAAAAAAAAAACCTAAATGCATGGATATGTCAAGGATACAAAAGCCCCAGATTACCTTAAGGCTTACTTCATGGTAGGCATGTGCTAAATATAGATATCTGTCCTAACCAACATTTATTCAGAACAGATTGGAGCCTATGAAGCACAATGGTCACAGAAAATATGCCAAAGACAAATAGTTCATAGCCCCAAACTCAGCGCTGATTCCAAAAAGTGAGACCATTTGGTTGGTTCAAGTACTCGTGAAGGCATTCTATGAGTTACAAAAGAAATTAATGGAAAATCAGCTTGTCAAAGCAAGCATAGCAACAACAAAAATGTCAGTGTCACAAATTCACATGTTTTCTCCACGTCCACAACTTCTCTAACATCTTTCAACTTATGATTAACAAATGCAACCTTAAGGATGTTGACTAGAATCCAATTCCACAGTGCACATGTTTAGCCATGCAAAAATTTGTTAGATCCTAAAAACTGTGTTTACTCAAATTCTATTAATGGGTCAGCACAAGCCCAACATTAGGAATTTATTTTACTTTGTAATATTTGTTAATGGATAAGTTTCAAGTTTTTATATGCACCCAGAATAAAATTCTTCTGTATGAATCAGGTGTTGGTGTTGAAATCAGACAGAACCTGTCAAATTCCCCACAATCTGTCTCTCTCACGATTCATCCACACACACTGATTCTCACAGAAATTTGAAAAAGTTCTGACACAAACACAATAACATAACACTATTATTGCAATGCCCAACACACCATAAATCAACAAAACAATTTGCAAAACAATGCCCTACTCTATACATAACAACGAGCAGATCAAGGGGGAAAAGATTATCCTAGTTGAAACCAGTTAAAAATGACTATGAGAAAAATCATCCAAAATGAAAACTAAAATGGCAACTAAAATTTAATCTAGTCTAACCTAATTTGTAGGTACTTGAAAAGTTATCCAGCATTTCATTATTTGGATCATAGTTCTAGTACTCTCTGTTGAAATAGTAGCTACGATAGAAACTTCATACTCGTGTTGAGATTGCTTAGATTCATCTGCAACGATGGGCTGGTTATTTTGCATTCAATCTGCTGTTTCCTGTTGCTATACTTTATTGCTTATGAGCCTCCTTGCTCGACATATCTGAGACTACTCT
Organism: Chamaecyparis obtusa; assembly: GCA_027943335.1. Lineage (NCBI taxonomy): Eukaryota > Viridiplantae > Streptophyta > Pinopsida > Cupressales > Cupressaceae > Chamaecyparis > Chamaecyparis obtusa. The sequence continues at coordinate 1,080,769 of BSBK01001111.1, read as the reverse complement.
TTTCGCATTCACTATTACTTATTGGCGAAAATGTTCGGGAGCTGCTTCTTCGTATTCTCTCTACCACTTGACTGCTGAGTAAGCATGTTATTTAATTGTTTATGTACCAAGGTGTCTCATGGTTTTGAATGAACTGACAATTGTGTGACATCTATCCTTCCGTCCGAGTTCATACTTATTGTTCGCCTGCTGTTGCTGTGCAATATCTTCTTTATGATCTGTTCCTCATGTTCGAGTTCCTTCGCGGTGAAAGAGTTCCTACATTATATGCCTGTGCTGTCTAAGCTATGCCGTGGATATTCACTATCATGACTTGGCAACGTTGAAAGGTCTTCAGTTGTTTTGTTAGCTTATGCAAATATTTAACTGTGCTGTTTTGATATGAAGCACCAATACTGTTCATGGTGTCGTCGGTTCATATGGTGACAACTTGCGACACTCTTTATGAGTGTGCCGTTTCATCTTACCATACTGCCATGTATGATTGTAACGGCAGGAGACTCTACGTTGGCTATCGCTCATATCTAGAATGGTGCGATTATTCATTTTCAGTTGTATTAGTTCATTTTCTTAAACAGAGTTTGGTTGATTTTTTTATCGATGATTCCGGCTGTTTTAGTGCTGAGTTATTTTCTGCAGACGTTTTTTATGTATCTGCTCTATGAGTGGGCCATGTGAACACATAGTTCTGTGTATTGCATATTATATGAGTTGATTATGTAAGAGAAAATATATACTGGCCATTCTTGAGAGTATGGTAGTAGTATTTTTGGTTCTTCTCAGTTGAAACGATGAATGCTGAGATTATTATATTCTCAGATTGTGACTGTAGAAGTGCATCGAGACATTCTGCAGGATCGTGCTGTGGTCTTCTTCTTAGCAGCTGGGAAAGATATTTTACATTTTTCTAAGATTCACAGATTCTTGTGGGTGACTGTTAGTGTCCATCTTATATAATTTGCTGTGAGTATCTTTTGGGTATTGTACTGTTTCATTGTGAGTTTCTTGCGAGCGAGTCTTTCACCATGTTTGCCTCAAACATCATTTGAGAATGATCTGTGCATGATCATTTTGATGTATATCATTTTGTCTTGAGTATTGTTGAGACTCAGTGAGAAGTGATTCTTCTGATAAAGCTTGTGAGCTTTGTATTGGGTTCAATTGATTGTTCAATAAAGGAGATCTTTTGGCGTGGCTGGGTTTTTCCCTTGAGTAGGAGGGTTTTCCCAAGATAATTTTGTGTCTTCTGTTATTGTGTTTTTCTGTATGTTGAATTATTGCATTCTGATTCGAGAATTTAACACTCTCCGAGTCCTAGCGAGTTCCGAGTCTAGCGACCCTGGCCAAGTCCTAGGGGCCCAGGACTCTCCAGAAACTCAGCCTAGGCAAGACTCCCCAGCAACGTAGTTTTTACCGAGTCTTGCCGAGTTTTTGTCGACTCCCAAGTCGGGTCAGCCCTGCCAAGTCCGTGCCGAGTCTGAGTCTGGGAACTATGATTTCGATAAACAAGAAAAACCAAGAAAAATGAGAAATTGACTAAATGGTTCCTAGCACTAGATACTTGGGTGTTTGAAAAGATTAATACGCTAATATTTGGTAGCCACTATTGAACTACAATAGATGTAAATACAGAATATCAAATTAGAATGTGAATCAAATTAAATTGATTACGCTTCAATATAACTGCAAAGAAGTTTATCATATTTACTGCAACCCCTGGCTAATGATACATTAAATTATGCCAGGTGATTTAATTCTTGGTTTAAAGAAAAATGTATGACAACCTTGGAAAACACTCTAGTGGGTGACCTGTCAGAGACCAAAAATGAAGAAACAGAAAGCCTATTTCTGACTTTGTTTACTTATACAGAATCAAAGATGATGGGCCCTTCTTTTTTATTGAACAGGGAAACCTTTTATTCATAAACACTTTAGTTTTTTGGTTTCATTACTATACTTTATTTGCAGTCTTTATGATTCTCTATGCACCTTAGACAGACTTTAGTTAAATACTTGAGATGTATCATGCAGATTGATTGAATATATGATGTCAGTCATTTTCTATGTTACATAATTATCCACGAGAAAATGTTTTCACATTATTAAAAAAAAAATTAAGTACAGCAGTTATCATACTTCTCAGCATGCAAACGGCAGAGTTGCAAGCAAAAAGAATGGAATGTGCAGATAGAAAGCTCCTTTGCAATTGATTTTCCCACTACTGTCCCAACCCGCTCCCTCATTTCAGTTGCAGCTGCACTTGTGAAAGTCATCGCAAGTATATTTGTTGGATGTACATGCTGAAGAGTGCCTTGGATCAGACTTAGAAGCTAATGAAATGCTATGGTACAAAGGTGAGTTCAAGTTAAGCAAACACTTAATGGATAAATTACAAACCTCTTTTAACAATGTAAGCAGCCGTGCAACCATTGTTGAGGTCTGCATGATTGTTCAGACAAAAAATTATATAAAGGCATAAGCAGGAACCTACTGCGCGATGAAAGAGACAAATCGAAGTAACTTCAGAACGTACCTTCCCACTTCCTGGCCCTGCCAAAATCATCAAAGGTTTTGAAATGTCACTTGTAGCAGCCTCTCTTTGTGTGTCATTCAAAGACTGCAAATACGTAGGCAAGGTTTGTGAAGCATGTACACATGAAACAGCTGAACTACTTGATTTATTTGGTGAATTCCTTGATGTACTAGATACATGGATGGACATAAGTTCACATGTTTCATTCAGAGCAATCAATGAATTTTCATGTACTTTATTAGAAATACTGGCTTCACAACCGTATCCAGTTTCAATGCTTGCATCCACAAGCAACTTTAGCATTTCCAGTTGTGACTCGTGTGTTTCTTTGCCCTCAATTTTAGCACCAGCAGATATTGCATTCTCTGCATGTGATAGTACAAAAGGTGAAGAAGAATTCGAAGATATTTCTGCCAAACTTGAATTGTCAAAATTAAGTTTTGCAGGACAAGCCTTCATTGAAATAATTTTTTCTTTATGATCAGCTATGGGCCCATCTAAACTCAATGAATCAGTAAAACTAGCAGATGAAACATCAAGCCTCACAGAGGGCATGGTAGCATCACTTTCTCTTGACATGTCAGGAGACCTGACTGACACAACTTCTTGCTTTAACATTGATCTGTTTTTGCAAAGAACATCAATTTCTTCAAATAGAGTAGCATCAAATTCTTCATCAAGAGCATCCAAGAAAGAAATGGAGTTCTCCAAACTAGCTGATTCAGAAGATGCTTCAGAAGAAAATGCAAAGTTATTATTCATAGAACTTTGCATCCAATTTACGTTTTCTTTTTCTGAGAACTCTGATTTAATATCTGAGGGAAAAGGCTTCTGATTTTTATTCCCTTCTGAAACACTTGAAATTGCTGCAGAATTATGTGTTTGTTTGGTGAAAGTCTTATATTCAGCATTTGGAAACTTTACACCATCAGATTTGCAAAACTGCCCTGAAATCATTGTATTCACTTGCATTTCTGCAAGAGGAACTCTTGGAGGCTTACTGAGATCATACGAATCACAAAGCTTAATCGTATTTGTGTTTCTGCAAATGTAATTAACACCAATGGTTAGAAGGCTTCTATATTTATAGAACTCTATGATATCTCCTACAATGAAAAGCTTGCTTAAACCCGTGAGAATGGTTCCACCTGCAGACACCAATGTTTTAAATAAGTCTGCAAATATTTGATATTCAAACCTAAGGTTAAACCGCAAAGAAATATGTGAAAAAATAGCCCCGCTAGAAATAAGTATAAAATACAGATTTCAAAAGGAACCATAGCATGTCAGACATGCCACAAAACTTTGTAATCAGGCAGAATGATGTAACTGGTGTCAATAAACTCAGGATCCAAATGAAAACCAATGGGACACCATTATTATCTTATCTGAGTTTTCAGTAAAGTTAAATTTCAATCAAGTGCCAAAATAAAGAAACTTATTTACCAAGTAATAACTACAAATTTCTCAACAATTTTATTGCAACTTAAAATGTCTTACTAACTGTTAAAAAGGAAAAACAAAATAACTCATATTACAAGAAGCAAATTCACATATTCATCCATCACCTCATTCCATATTTGCTGACACATGTACAGAATATTACACAAATTCTACAACCCTCTATAAGGTCCACTTGTCCAAAAACTCACTCCCCACAAAAGGAGATGTATATGATTTAATGGCCAAAAATTCCAAACAGAAACCCCATAGAGTATCATTTGGTGAAAGATCAGTTTTTAACATTTTAGATTGCAGTCTAGCAAGCACGCATTCTGGGCATATGATACCCTTCTTGTGAAGACATGGGAAGTTTTCTTACTTTATCTTATATGTATGCTCAACTCAAGAAGTTTTTAACCAAACTCCCAAATAAAAGAGGCCTTTCCAATCTTATGAAGGGCCCTCAGACAGCAGTTACTGTATAAATTATAAATATAAATAAATAACACATGCCATGATTGGAAACCAGCTTTTGGCGAATGAAATATTTATTTATGGATGTGGGAACAGGCCGTTGCCAAAGAAGTAACATCTGGCAGAAATATTCAGACAAAGATTAATATATAACTCAATCCAGTGGCCATAAACCAGAATCCAGCAACAGAAGCTTTTATTTATTATATTACAAATATTAAACCACTAAAACACCTTAAAATACTATCCGTTAGTTTCTAAGGGCAAGTCTCCAGCGTGTGCATTTTTCTCACAGGAACAATGGCCCACATGGTGGGATCCAGATGCATCAGTGCAGTCAAAGGGAACACCAGGAAATATACTTATTAGAGCCAATAAAAGTGCCAATGGTGACATTGTATCAGCAAGTAATTGTGCTTATAACAGATACTTGCAGTGGGTGGTAATAGTAGGCCTTCAACCAAATAGTATTGAGCTGGATATAGATCTAGATAAATAAAAATCCAGCATCTCCTATGTATTCATCTCAATCAGGGTCTGACAATTTGATCAAAGCATTACTTTGCAATTCTGGGTTAGTCCACAAGAATTATACTCGGTTAAAGCATCCAATGTTGAAAATCTCAGAGGCGATTTATTCTAGAACTTTCAAATTACTAGTTTTTTAATTATTCATGGGCCTTCTTTTGGAACTGCAATGTTGAATATTTTGTCATTGATGTCAAAGCTAGTCAGTGATTTTCTTAATCAGTGGCAATTATATTTTAACTGTGCTATTGTTTGGTGAACTAAATATCATCTGCTGGACGTGGTAATTTAGTGAGGCGAAATGGTATTATTGTTGGTGTATGGTGGTTGCAAGTGTCTATTTACTCTGATAGTTTCAGAATTTGATTCTTGGCAGCTCATTAATTTATTTTTTATTTTTGAGCAATGGTTTCAGATTCTTTGTTGACTGTGAGTGGGCAGCTTATTCCTGAAAACAGCAGTGTAACAGCAGTGTAACATCAGTTTTTAAAAGGGAATCAGTCAGCATTAAAAAAGGAATCATTTTAAATTCTGAAGTAATTGATAAATACCTCAGCCGTTCCTTGTTTAGAGTTTATGGAGACGAGCATGTAAGCTGCATGTTAAGCTTTTCAAAATTATTTTTCTATTGTTACTCGCTGTCTTCATTTTGGTGTGGGATATATTTTGGTTGTCTTTTACAACTTGCTGCAGATAAGAAGTCAAAAACTGTTTCAGCGGGATGTGTGTAATTTTTGTATGGTGATTGAAGTGCTGAGTGTGTTACAAAAAGTGTTAGTAAGTTTCAGTGCATTTGAGTTGGTGCACAAACTAAAGTTGTTGCTTCAGCTGAACGAAGTTCGTGCTTTGAGGAGGGTTGGTGCTCACTTATGTAATCTGGGTTGGTGCCCATTTGCTCTCTATTCTATATGTGGTTTCATGTGTTTAAAAGTTCAAAATACAAATTCACACCCCCCCTTCCAGTATTTTATGTGTGCTCTTCAATTGGTATCAAAGCAGGGTTACTTTGGAAAAAGAGCTTAAATGATTGGAGGTTGATCCTAATTGCACACAAGGGTTCTCCTGAAGATTATATTGATGAGGAAAAAGGAGAAGTAAATTTTGAAGAGGAGCTAATAAGCGTTCTAAATAAAATCAAGAGACTTAGAAAGAAAAATCAAAACCTGAAGTTGCTGCAACAAGAAGGGAATGAGACGAAAACCAAGACATCCCAAGCTCTTGGAGAAGCAGAAAAATTGATGGTTGACTTGAAGGTTCAGGTTGAAGAAGCAAAAAAAATAGAAGAAGAAATTAGAAATCAGCTTAAACTCAAAGAAGAAAACTATGAAAGACTCGAAGCTGAAACTGTTTCACTTAGAAAGTTAGATAAATCTTTGACACATTTGAATCATGAGAAGATAAATCAGAAAAGATTCATGTCCTTGGACAAAGTCAGTGGCTTACAAAGATCATCTACTGATCAACGTGGAGTTGGTCTTAGAGAAGATCAAAGTTCTAAGTCTACAAAAGAATAGCAGACGACCAACGTTGATAGCACAAAGGATTCACTATAAAAAATCAGAAATGATGCTTTCAAAAGGCCTCCTATCTCAAGACGAGCACATATGACCAGGTTTAACAATCCTTTCTTTTATGATTATTGTTTCTCTTGCAAATATTTTGGACACAAGGCAATCAATTGTAGAGTGTTTGCAAGAAATGATTTCAGACTTATGATTAGGAACTCTTTTGCTCCTTCAAGGAACTACAATGTTATATGTTATAAATGTAAAAACTTTGGTCACACTGCAAAAGTTTGTAAAGTGGTGAAGCAGATTTCTCTAAGCAAAACGAGAAGGTTGATAAAGAGGACAAAGCAAAAGAAGTTGCTAAGGTTTGGAGGAAGAAGAAAGAAGTTTTAGTAGAATCCTTGATTGAGCAAACAGCCTTTCATGCACAAAATGAAAAAGACATGGTATATTGATAGTGGTTGTTCTAGGCATATGACTGGAGACAGGAGCAAGTTTCTCACTCTCAAAAGGACTAATGGAGGTACGGTAAGATTTGGTGATGATGCATGTGCAAAAAGTCAAAGGAAAAAGTACACTTATTTTGGATGATGATGAAACCAAAGTTGAAAATGTTTTATATGTAAAAGGTCTAAAACATAATCTTTTAAGTGTGAGTCAAATGTGTGATCAAGGGCACACTTAAGTTTTCAATTCAAATTGTTGTGAAATTCGTAAAGATGGTGAACATATTGTTGATACAAGTAGGGCTGCTAACAATCTGTACATTCTTGATGATATTAATAGTGAAAAGTTTTGTTTGAGTTAGGTAGATGAAGGTTGGCTATGGCATAGGCAGTTGGGAGTGATTTCACTTCATCCTTGAATTATTGTTTTGACTCAGGCGGAGTTTTCATTGTCATATTCTATCAGCCCCATTTCGGTAATACAAATTGGTATCAGTCATTGATGTCTAAGGGGGAGTAGTGAGTTAGGGGGAGCAGCATTATTTTAGAGCAATTTTGGTTTCTGTTTGGTTTCAGATGGAGTTGCCATCAATGACAAAGGGGGAGATTGTTGAATATTTTGTCATTGATGTCGAAGCTAGTTGGCAATTTTCTTAATTTGTGGCAATTATATTTTATTTGGTCTATTGTTTGGTGAAATAAATATCATTTGTTGGACATGGTAATTCAGTGAGGCGATATGGTATTATTCTTGGTGTATGGTGGCTACAGGTGTCTGTATACTTTGATAGTTTCAAACTTTGATTCTTGGCAGCTCATTAATTTACTCATCCTTTTTGAGTGACGGTTTCAGATTCATCTGTTGATTGTGAGTTGGGGCAATTATTCCTAACAACGGTTGTGTAACGTCAACAGTAAAAAGGGAATCCATCAACATTAAAAAAGGAATCATTTTGAACTTTGAAGTAACTGATAAATACCTCAATTGTTCTTTCCTTGTTTAGAGTTTATGGAGACAAGCATGTATGTTGCATGTTAAGCTTTTCAAGATTATTTTTCTGTTGTTAATCATTGTCTTCATTTTGGTGTGGGATATATTTTGGTTGTCTTTTTCAACTTGTTGCAGATAAGAAATCAAGAATCAAGAACTGTTTCAGCGGGATGTGTGTAATTTTTGTATGGTGATTGAAACACTAAGTGTGTTATGAAAAGTGTTATTAAGTTTCAGTGCATTTGAGTAGCTGTGAAAATTGAAATTGTTGCTTCAACTAAACGAAGTTGGTGCTTCAGCTGAACAAAGTTGGTGCTTCAAGGAGGGTTGGTTCCCTCTCTAAGTCGGTGCTCACTTATGTAATCTAGGTTGGTGCCCATTTGTAAAATGAAAGCAATTGATCCACCATGGTTTACTCGAAAGGATTTTCCATGTGAAATTTGGTATTTTCCTTGTTAATGTTTGCTCTATTCTATCTCTTTGGTTTTGCGGTTACATGTGTTTAAAAGTTCAAAATACTAATTACCCACCCCCCCTTCCAGCATTTTCTGTGTGTTCTTCATGCAATAGATAATTCTCTCACTTTTGGTGTGCTTTGTGAAGGTTCATAAGGAAAAAAGAGGGATGTGGTCTGTAATCTAATTTTGTACCATTACCTGTAAGAATAGTTTATAATACAGCATGAGAAATCTAACACAGAGATATCATAACAGTATGGATTTTCTTTATTCAATAACTGTATTGGCATAATGCATGTGTTATATGTAAATATACAAATATAAGTATGCATTTACATGATGTCTCCCTTATGCTAGGTTTCACTAATCCAAGCTAGTGACTTCTTTAATGGGCAATATTTAGATGACCTTGGAAAATAATCTGCCATCCTATTCAACTCACAAGGATTTTACCAATGTTCCATAAGGACTTAAGATAGGAGGACAAGGACATGCAAAGATGAGTCTCAAAAATGGGTATCAAAGACAAGGGGACCCAAGGCCTAGAATTGGGGATAGCAAGGGGACAATGAAGAAATGATAGCGCAAATATTCATGGTACCTAAAAAATAGTTACAAAAAAATTTACAAGAAATAACAAATGAAACTTTGAAATACTCTAACATATTGCATTGAACAAATATTGAATATCAATATGTTTATATTATATTCAAAATGATGATTACATTCAAAATCCAAATACAAATTGGCCAATGACCCAATGCTTCAAATCAACGTTCATCCCCAAAGTCTGCATCAAATTCCTCATCACTCAAACTATTGGAATCTTCAACACCAAAATCCTGCAAACTAGTACCAACCAACCCTACTTATGTTGCATCTCCATCTCGTGTTGGCTCATTTGACTCTACATCCCATCAAGGTAGTAGACTCTCCTCAAATATAAGAGTGTGAGGATTAATGAGATGCAAGGCACTATGTATAGCTACAAGCTTCTCTGCCATCCTAGAGGTAAGTCAGTTCCTTTTAACAAAGCGGATGAAACTATAAGTAGATCAATTTCTTTTAGCAATAGAAGAACAAGAAACCTAGTATAGCAAATGAATGGTTAGTGTGATTGTCAGGAAAATATGCCCATCCAAAGTCCACCATAGAATTGCATCCTCTTATGCCATAGCCTCCTTGACTGTCATGGCCTCTTCTGAATATCCCCCAAGAGTGGCAAATTTTGTCCACTCAATACAAATGATGTGCATAAATAGACATGTGCAAGAGAGTGTTTCGCTTCTCTCGTTGGCAATGAATAGTTCGCTGAATATATCCATTGTAGAACTGTAATACTAGGTATTTCTCTTGTACAATAGCCTTCAATTGGCCAAGTTTATTGTCAAATTCACTCATACATCTCTCCAAGGCTAGGTGCTTTTGCATTCCCACATCTAATAACTTTGAAGATTGGAGTGATGAACGCAAAAATCCATCTCACATCAGCCCAAAAAATGTCACTCTTCACCACCTCCTTCACCCTTCTCCCCTGCTCTAACTTAGAAAAGCTGCCAATTCCACTATATTGTCATGACCATTAATTGCAATGTCTTTTGCAACTCAAGCATCCTCTCCAAACAAATAAAGTATGATACATATCTAGTCTCGAAAGGCTTCAAAAACTCCTTAGGAAGGACCTAAAGAGTGCATATAAAGTATGGTGGTTGTAGATAAACATCTACACATCTCTAGCATTATAACCACCTTTTTGATCCATCTGACTTTGCTCATGTCCTTAAGTGCATTATTCTTTTGATTTACTAGCATTTCAAGTACTATATGTATAGTATATAGTATATACTACACCACCACCCCCCGGCATCCCCAACCTTAGGCCCTTTGTCCCCCCGTCCCGACTTCTTGTTGTCCCCCTATCCTCAACAGGCGGTGAAACACTTCTAATATCTATACATCCATCCATGATTAGGCTTCATCTACTCATGACCCAAGCCACCTTCATTTTCTCCACTAGAATACTAATCTTGGAATAATTCTTATCTAACATTGTTGCCCTTAAATATGTCTCCCCTAGTGGGACATATGATGATCTTGCTATTATTATTTTTGTCATGGCCTGATTATAATAAGAAGAGCTAGCCACATGGAATGGAATGGTATTGGAAAATAAGAATTTGCCAATGGCATCATTGGCCTCGGCATATTTTGCACATTGAATAATTCTGCCACAATGTTTGCAACATCGCTAGTGTTCATTCTACACTTCCCCTTAGACTCTGTTAGCCTTGAACTAGATGAAAAAGTAGAAGTAGAATGCACTAGAACTCATTCATTTGTGGTAACCCTAGTAATAGTAGGCATAGGAGCCCCCAATGGAAAAGGAATACGTACATGACATACACCTACACCTTTTCTTGTAACATAAAAAGGATGTGCATCAATTCTTGTAACACTACCTTGAAATTCAAGTTATCTAGTCGCTAATTGTCTTTAAGGCGACTACTTATCAAACTAACCCTCAGCAAAATCCTCTGATAATTTGGAAAGGAAACTTTAAATGTTCATTGTCACATGAAGTTTCAAACATCCTTCAGTCAACAACTACAACAATGTTATGTAATCCGCTACTAGTAAATTCCTACTGGAAAAATGTTACTTATCTCTTGCCACTCATAAATAGGGGCAACAAGTAAACCCATACTAAAACTTTATGTTTTTTACATGATAAGACTGATCAACGTGTATTTTAATTTTTGCAAATTATGAATATGAGGTATTTAAATATTCTATTTATTGGCAATTATGAGTATCATTGTTCTTATTGGTCATCTTAGTTAGTCTTTAGTTTATTAGGTAGTTTCTATTTTTGCCTTTACTTCACGATTGTTTCATAATACAAACATTGTCTTTGTAAATCTATATAAGGAGCTTTCATCTCCTCAATTTAATACAACATTGATTTACCATAACATGGTATTAGAGCCGGTTCATGGGATTTCATAAAATTTGGCAAATTTTTTAAGAAAAATTCAAGCCTCTTCTGATTTGGAATTTTTTCCAAAAAATTGTTTTTCGATTTTTTAAATAAAAATCATTGGAGATATTTTATGAAAATTTTGTGGTTCAACTTCGAAGATTTTTGCTGAAAATCGCAAGCCTGGTCAAGGGTTTTGATCACGCAATTTCCTAGTTTGAGCAAAAGTCTTTGATTTTTGAGGGTTCATGTATTTACATGTACCTACATGTTCTTGAATGTTGCTTGCATATGCTATTTACCATGCAAAATCTCGTGTTTTGCCGCATGAAGGTTTCTCTAATGGGTTTTTATAATTTTGTTTCTTAAAAAAATTTGATGGGTTTTTATAATTTTTTTCCCTTAAAAAAAATCTAATGGGTTTCCATAATTTTTTCCTTTAAAAAATTTCTAATGGGTTTTCATAATTTTTTCCCCTTTAAAAAAAATTCTAGTGGGTTTTAATAATTGTCCCTTGAAAAAATTATTTTGGGTTGTAATTTTTTCCTCAAAAATTAAGGGTTTGCTCCTATCAAGGAGGGCTCTCTAGTGTCTAGACGATTTTCTTGTTTTTTTCTTAAAAAACAATGTTTTGTATGTTGATCTATATCTCGGATTTTGTGCAAGCTATATGTTTGGTTTTTCAATTTTATCCTCAAAAATTGTTTCTGGATTCTGTAATTTGTAAAGTTGTGTGGGATTCCTTTGTGGGGTTTTACTGTTTTTTTCCAACAAAAAAATGATGATTTGTAATTTGGTTTTGGCAATTTTCCCTCAAAAATCGTGATTTTTTTGCAATCTATTATGGGGCATTGTGCTCTTCTGCAAAAGTTTGGAGGGTTTGCCATTTTTTCCTCAAAATTGTGGTAGTTGTTCTTGGTGTGTCTCTTTGGCTAAAGGGAGGGACAACTTTGTTATCCAACATCTGGTTGGACGTTTTGTGATGATTTTTGGTTAGAAGTTTGCAAATGCTGGGAGGGCTAGTGGCAAACTCATCTCAGTGGCAGAGTCACTGGCAGACTCTTGTCTCTTGTTGCAGAGCATTATTAAGACGGGGACAGCCTTCTCTATTTTTTCTGGACAGATTTTGGCTACTCTTGGTCATTAACATTCTGCAAATCCAAGGAGGGTCTCAACAGCAGCAGAATATTCTGAAGAATTTATGATCACAAGACATGTACAATCTTCTGCAGGGTAGTTAGATGACGAGCATTAAGGGAGGGTATTAGAATATTGTAATATTTCTTTAATGGCCATCTTAGTTAGTCTTTAGTTTATTAGGCAGTTTCTATTTTCCTCTTTAGTTCACGATTGTTTCATAATAGAAACATTGACTTTGTAAATCTATATATGGAGCTTTCATCTCCTCTGTTTAATACATCGATTTACCATAATATTTTATATATACATATTCTCGTACTCGTACTTGTACTAGCATACCCAAGGGAAAAAATTGCCATACCACCATACAGGTTCAGATTCCCATACATGCACCCATACCTGAACCAATAACTTAGTCTCAAACTTGTAGTGCATCTAGATGTGAGCAAGAGAAGTTCTTTTGAGGCCATTCACACAAAGGACCATAGATTGACTCAAAAGCATTTGAATAACCTGTCTATGTTTTATACAACCTTCATTTGCATGAAAAGAAGGTACAATGGCAGGGCTCACATCAAGTACTTAACCTTGATGACATTATCCATATTCAGATTGGATTGCTGAACCTGATGATGATGGTGTGGATCCATTGTTAACAGATGATGAGTTACCTGAATTAGAAAGGGAGGCAGCTGAATGGAAGCAGAAGTGGCAGCATAAGAGGAGACAAAACCTGAGGTTGGTCAACCATCATACATGTTGATAATGATAGCTTCGGTCATATAAACATAACTGATAAATATCAATATAATGATATATGATTCCGTGTATGCATGTATATCGATATACATACATGCATAATTAAATGTCAAAGATGATTATCGATCATCATTATTGTAATTTTCAAGTATAAAATCTGTAACTATCAATCTGCAATTAATCGATATTGGAGATCATTATTTCTGCCAGTTAATAAGTATCGATCTTAGACACTACTTATTATACTATTTGTATATTGTCGATGACAAATGGTTTTTGTAACTAAAGGCACCGATAATGGAATGACATGTCAATGAAGAGACATGTCTCCACTTACATGGAGGCATGTCTATTCATTGACATGTCTCCTCAAGATTATATATTTATCAAATCTGATCAATCAAGATGCAATGTACAGAAAACTAATAGTGAAAAGCATTTTGGAGATCGATCTTTGTCTTATCCATATTCAAATATGTGATACAATAATCAGAGTTAAATCAAAGTATTCAGAATTCTCTACAATACTTGTGAAGTATTATTATCTCATCATTCTTGTAACAACCTGCAAGAAATTATTAGATCAGTAAGAGCAACAATACTCTACAATAAATCTACTCAACATTAACATGGTATCAGAGCCAGGTTGGGAGAGAAGATGTAATGTTGCCGTGGATTTATATGTTTGATTATTGTTGCTCGAGTCACAGTCAAAGGTCAGAAAGAGGATTGTAAAAATGCCAATGGTCTGGTTGAAGATTTGTGTTTGTTGCGAATTGCAAGCAACAGATTTAAAGCGGGGATTCTGCATATTAAGGAATGAAATGGAGCAAATAACACAAGCAGGGCCCACATCATCAAGCAAGAAGTGGGTATAAAACCATACAACGGATCCACGCAAGACACAAGAAGAGAAGCACATGCCTTTAAGAGGTGACTGAACAAAAGGAAGAAAGCCCACAATATAATAAGTTGCCTTATCAAAGCCGCCGATGGGATCCTTTGGAATAAAGGATATTTAAATGAACGAATAAGCCCATACACGAGTACAAGGAGTTGAAATAGTATCGTGATACCGGGAGGAGAATTGGAATACCTTACTGCTAATAATACATCTAACAGTGGCATCAATAATTTAGATAAAGTCATAAGATGAACACATCAGCGATGACAAGGACAATCAAGGATGTTGATGTACAAATAAGTATTACATTTATCTACTCATTGTAGTCTCTCTCTTATTTGTATTTCTATACGTACTATAAGAGCTATTTGCCTTGATCTTTTATGGGGATGCTCTTGCAGGAAAAAGAAGATTGATATCAGATTCAAAGGGAGTCTGACACTTCAGAGATAACTTTGGACGAGGAGCTAAGAAGATTGATATCAGACTCAAAGGGAGTCTGATAGTTTATCATAAGCAATCTTGGATGAAAAGACAACAGATTGATATTTGCTTAGTGAGTTCTTCTCTATGAGAGAAGTTCGAGGTGAAATCCCTTGTTTCCACCCTTTGCGCTGAGGCATGGTGGATGTCATGTGAGTTACTACATGACTTTGTGGTTACTATAGTAAGGTGACGATCTTACATTAGTCTAACCTTCTATCATGATGGATATCATATGGTTGATGTCTAAGAAGATCATGATAGATTATATCTTGCATGGTGGATTAATTTCCTTAAACAAACCATGAATATAATGTTCCTATGGTAAGTATCATTGAGGATACGTGTGCACATACCTTATGGACATTTTGAGTACTTGGTGAATATCATGCTACTTGATATTTTGAGGCCATTACTCCTGATATCATGAGATGATATCTAATGGTGAATAGCTTCTGATCAAAGATATTCTTAAACATGTCATTCTTGATATTACACTGATGTAATATCATATCCTGTGTTTATCCTCCCTAGCTAAGAGGGAGTATTGATAATGATAGCTTTGGTCAGATAAACATAGCTGATAAATATCAAAATTATGATATATGATTCAATGTATGCATTTATATCAATATACAGTAAGTATATTGATATACATACATACATCATTAAATGTCAGAGATGATTATTTATCATCATTATTGTAATTTTCAAGTATAAAATCTGTAACTATCAAGCTGCATTTAATTGATATTGGAGATCATTATTTCTGCCAGTTAATAAGTACAGATCTTAGACACTACTTATTGCCATTGATAATGATATCGATCATTTGTAATCTGCATTGGTTACTATTTGTATATTGCCGATGACAAACAGTTTTTGTAACTAAAGGCACCGATAATGGAATGACATGTCAATGAAGAGACATGTCTCCACTTACATGGAGGCATGTCTATTCATTGACGTGTCTCCTCAAGATTATATATATATCAAATCTGATCGATCAAGATGCAATGTACAGAAAACTAATAGTGCAAACCGTTAAGGAGATCGATCTTTCTCTTATGCATATTCAGATCTGTAATACAATAATCAGAGTTAAATCAATGTATTCAGAATTCTCTACAATAATTGTGAAGTATTATTATCTCATCATTCTTGTAACAACCTGCAAGAAAATATTAGATCAGTAAGAGCAACAATAATCTACAATAAATCTACTCATTGCTCAACATTAACAAGAGGCAAGTTCCTTAAATACACAGCTAGATCCTATCACTATGGATGAGGCACTTGCTAAGGCTCCTATAGAGTATATTGCAACTATATTGTCTACTACAGGAACACCTGCACAGCAGCAACAAACTTTTTTGAGTTTTAGTTGTAGATGAAATTTATAATTTATAGTTTCCATTGATACCAAAAATTGCAGTAAGTTCACATGTATTCAGAAGTTGAACTTGTTTTCGGTCTACGATATATATTAAACTCAAATGTTGATTTATATATGATGGAAATCAGTAATATGTTCTACAAAATTCAGTATATATGTATGTTTTCTAAGAAATTTTAAAAATTTGTGTATTTTCAAAAGTTCTAGTTACTGACGGGTTTTTCCTCGAGTTTTTATAGATTTTGGACCTGCCGAGTTATTGCTCAAACTGTGTGTTTCATCTATGATTTAATCCAAGCGGCTGTCTTTTATGTATTATCTTCTAGTGACTGTCTTTTAACTTTTGTCTTCTAGCAGCAGCTCTTAAACGTTTGTCTTCGAGCACTTCGGGAAAAGACTGTAGTTGCCTTTTGTCTTTGCTGTTATGGTTGACTAGAATTTATCTTTATTCATATCCTCTTACGAATTCCTCAATTATCAGCACTTTTGATCTCCTTTGTCCTGTAGTGGCTGCTCACACCTACATCTGTTTTCACTGCCTTACGAATTATTGATATTTCTGAATAATTTTAATTTAAGTTTTAATTTTAGGTGGGGGCATTACATGAGGATCTATTAATCCATCTCGGCTCCCAATCCCAAATAAGTCATTAATGTTTTCTCTTTCTATTCATAACTCTTGGCAAATCTCCATAGCTTATGCCGCATTATTACATTACATCCCAAGACCCACTAGGTACCATAATGATAATAGAGATTGGAGTTTGTAGTCACATATGATGACTTCAACCTGATCAGGATTACCTTTGGAGGTACCGCCAGGAATCAAAATCCACTTTCACCCATCCATATGTTAGAGCTAATTGCTTTTCATTGTGTTTTAACCTTCTTAACCTCTCTCTTAATTAATTTGTTTGTCCCTGGCATTGCTCTCATCCCCATTAAAAATTTATACCCAAAATATCAATTGAACAATGAAGTGAATAAATAACAGAATGCAGGTTTACCTCTAGTTTGTAGAAAGTATAAGAAATATTAGAAGATATGAACAATGAAACACAGTTGAAGCACAGCCAAAATTTAAGTAGGTTTAATCAGAGGTCATAATCAAATAAGAAGCACACAGAAAATTTGTATTTTATGATAATTATCATTTAATTCATAAATGGAAAAAAAGAAATATCAGAATCAAATCAGATAAAAACTGCTTTAATGCTGATACTGACGCTGATGACAAAATACAAATTTATGAGCAGTGATTAAGATAAACTCCCCAAGCAAAGAAGAGAATTATCTGAACAATAGGGGAAAAATATTTTTTTTAACTTGTCTACGTACTTGATTGATAGCAAACAGTACCTGAAGTCGGATGAACTGGTTGAACATCCATGTGTTGTTTCGAAAGTAGGATTTGTACTGAGCTTTTTATGAGGAGTCTGATAATACGCAAGGTTAGTAGCAGGTTGAGGAGGTCGCTTACGTTCAAGAAGAGCTTTTGCAGCCCTGAAATTTGCTGTTATACGAGCCCTCTCCTGATCATTTATCTGCTTATGTGATGAATTTGCTAATAAGGGCAAACTCCCTGGAGCCATACTAACACCCAGTTCCCTCTTGAAGTGTACCACATAAAGTTGGTAATGAGGATTAGAATTTGGAATGACTAAGACGAAATCTTTTGCGGCTGTACCGTATTGTTTATTGTATACTGAGTTCCAAACCTCCTTTGTTGGACAAGATGACCTATTCAACATAAATTACATACAAACAATTGTATTACTGTGCTATAAATCAAACAATATCTTCGCCCACCACTGTTTTTGTTATGAAGGATGATGATTCATTCCTATATGAAGATATTCAAATTTGAAATGATTTCAGAGCCGATTTGCATCCATCCCAACCAAGCCTAATCATTGTACACGCCTGAGCCTTAAGAAGATAATATAGAAAGCTGCGCACCTGCATAATAAACAAGACGAAACACAGAAATTATCTAGATACTGTAAGATCGGTACATTAGCATTCCTGCATTCATGAGTTTTGATTCTAACACAGCATGAATGAATAATCAGCCATGGTGAATCATATATTATACATTATATTCATTTCACAGTAAACTACTTGGAGCTCTCCAGTCTTTCATATAGAAAGTGACTGATCAAACTGAACCTTCATGTATAAAATATTCATACCATTAACAAGCATAAACATTTGTTTGCCTCATGCCTTCCTTACTGTTTGACGGTATTTCAATTTTAAATTGCACTCAGAAATGGTATGCATCAATCTTAAGCAAGACAAACTATTTACATATTTAAAAATGTAGAAGATTTTATAGAAAGCTTAGTACCTGTATAATTCGCAGCAAGCCACACAGGAAGCATCCAGACATTAACAAAGAACTATTCTATTGTACCTGCTTTCATATATCTTGAATATAACAAAGCAGAAATGAGAATCTACAATTTTTAGTCATGTTTTTAACATTCTTTGTATGCCATAATAGTCACACTAAACATAGCTCTCCACACTTAAGTAGGAACAGAAATTGGTCAAGCTGAATCTTCACAGATAAAATAAACACATCATTTAAAAGCATAATATTAGTTTTTCTTATACAGGACGGCAATGGCTATCTCCTGATCAGACATACACAATATGGATATAGCAAAGATGGGCATGGATAGTTTATCCCCAAAGCCAGTCTGCTGAGGCTTTATGACAGAACCAAAAGTGATGTTTGGCAGACTTAGTCCTACCAGAGTACACAGAGTTCACGGTAGAAGAATTTCTTGGGCTCTGTTGTAGTCTTCTAAATCTCCTTTCAGCAGTTAATCCAGGTTGACAGTTTGACATATAACATTTAATATAAACTGTAATGTCCCCGATATGGAGCCAAGGAATTAATAAGGGTATAAGATGAACAATTAAGTACAAGGAGGGAAAAAGCTTAAATTACAAGTTTGGACACTTAATTCCCTAAGGTTAGAAAATTACTAGTAAAGGAATGAGGGAATAATTAAATATTAGCCCAAAAAGCTAAAGTTATTTGCAAATATAATTAATTCTTCATTATGTTTAATCTTCGGGACACACTTAAGTTAATAACTTTAAGTTATAAGATTATTACACCTAGTAAGTGCCATGGCGGAGATTTAATTGATCTAAAGTGAATAATAATTTATGCCTAAGTTCAAAGGCCAGGGTTTTGAGGGATCGAATGCTTTTTGGGAAGGAGTTTCTTTATAAGAGGCTACACTAGGCTCAAAGGAGGCATTCTATTCTTATCAACTTGTTAATTTATCTCTCTTCAAGAAGGCAATCTTCTGCTTTTACAGGACACAGCCCCTGTAGAAATCATCTTCTGGATGAAACCCCAGAAGAATCATCTCAGAATCTTCAGCTTCAAATTTGTGGATGACAGTTTGAACTAAGTTCATGCAGGAGTCCTATGCTGGGCAGAAAACAGTGAAAAGCTACAGAAGTTAAGGCGTCTCCAAAAGGCAAACTACCAAGAAGAAATTCACAGCTTTTTGCCATAAATAAATGAATCACAGGTCTGCAACTTTTCCAGCCAATCTTCCATATCAGGCGATTAGGTCAGTGGTAAATGATTTCAGCTTTGGGAATAATTATTTGTAAACTCTGACATCTGGACTTTCATTTTGTTCAAGGATATTCTTCTATTGATTATGAATATCTCTATTTCTATGTTTCATTTGGTTGTAATAAAACAAACCCTTATTGCTGCGAGTATTATATTAAGTTTCAATTTAATCAGAGGAAAGGATATTTCATAATCATTAAGATTATTATTGACTCGTGCATTCAAGGAATCAAGACTATTACTAAGCCACTGAAGTGCACCCAAGGATGTGTCCTTGGCTTTTAGCACATCTCTACTCACTCCATTCACAGACAGGAGGGCTAATATCATGCTTAAAGAGGAGCGAAGTGGAAACCAAATTCATTATGTTTCAAAACCCTTTGTAGTGGAATAACATGCATCAGGCATCTGCCTAGGGGCTATCCTAATGAAGCATTGGATCCACTCACATTTGAAAGCAAACAATTGATCAATAAAAAGAAATTATAATCTATCATGGTCAAGGCATATTACCACTTATACAAAGCTCTAGCAAAACTCAAGCAATATTTGCTTGAAAGAACTGTACAGTTGGGACAGGCCAACAAATTTTGATGTTATTTTTTACTGCATTCGAACTTGAGCAAGTAGCAAGCAAAGTGCATACGCATATTACACGGTTTTGATTTTACAATTTAATATAAGAAAGGCATAAATAATGTGTCTACAGATTCATTCACTCAAATTCCTGAGCTAAGTAATATCTAAATTCAAACCAATATGGATAGAAGAGATGGTTAATGAATATGCCAATTATGAGAGAGTTATTGCTACATTATAGGATCCAACGATGATAGCAGCTCTACATACTCCAGAGATTTGATTTTATATAAGAACTGTGTAAGTTTTATGCGTATATACTAGCATAACATAGTCAGCTGGAGATGCACAGGTACAGTCATGAGACTGGACAGGATGCCATTTCAAACCAGGATATAGGAGTAAATTAATAAAGATACAGCCATATTATATATAAGTATAAGAAATAGAAGATCTAGCAACTGCAACAAATATGGGATACTCATCTCAAAAACGGAGTTTCCTAGTGACTGTAGCAGACATATCATCTTCAAAGCTAAATATTCCTTGCTCGGAATCGGATCCCACATTTTAAACAATGTTACACGCAGACACATTCCTTAGGGAATTTCACACATTCCCATCCCGGGTACAGTTGGCGACACAGAGATGGCTAGGAAAACTTCTTGAGGGCAAACAAAAATGTCTGAAAATCAGCAGGGGGTTGCCAACCATCCCATACCATACCCACCCATCATGAAAAAAAGTGAAAATTTTAAAGACAAGCAAAAAAGAGGTGGGGGGCCCTTTAAGTAATTTATGTTTTATTATTTATATTAGAAGTAGATGGTATGAGCTAATGAACTGAAAATAGTATAATTAAGTGTTTGTACAGTTACAATTGTGAGCCTCTGAATATACAAAGAGAAGGTGCACTTGCAATGCAGGAAATTCCTTTTGGTGCACAAGGCTTTCCTGTTACTATGCAAAGCAAATATAGTTGCTATGCAAGAGATCACAATTGTTGCACAAGGCATTTCTATTGTTGTGCAAGAGTTTGTAGGCACTACACAGCAGATCCTAGATGTTGCACAAGACATCCATGTTACTAAGCAAGAGATCATGGTTGTTGTGCAAGGGCTTCCAGTGGCTATGTAAGATAGTGCTTTGCTACAGAAAGCAAATTTCTGTGTTGTGCAAGTACATTAGGCTACACAAGCAGTCTCCTTGTCTCACTTGGCAGGCTTTGGCCGCACAATCTCTTTCTTTTGTCATGCAAGACAAACATTCTCCATGATATTATTCTATAAAATCAAAAAAGTGTGTTGTGGCTTCAAGGAATTTATTTAGTGTGTGATACATATAGTAATTTTCCTTGATTATTCATTTGTTCTTCAGTTTTTCCAAGAAGTCGCCATCAGATCTGCATTCTCATTTAGATACTCAACATTAGAAAAGATTTGCAATCTTGCATATACCTTGCAAGACATCTGATCCAAACCAAAGTCCCTGCATCTCAAATGATATTAAGTGTGTTCAACAATTGTTATGTAAACAATAAATTAAAAACATATATGCAAATTGATAATGAAAGCAATGAAATATTGTTAATTTGTGTGTTGACTCTCAAAAAATTGTCAATTCAACTGTAATGTAAAGTAATATAATTTGAGATGTATATGATGAATTCTTTGTAGTTATATACTACATTATTCGATCCATCAAGGGACCGGCTGGATCGAAGACCAATTTGAGCCAAATCCATGATCTGGTTTGGTTCCCTTGCAAATTCTAACAAGGAGTGGTGTGAGGGATTTAAATTTGTCTAGGATGAACCCAAGAATAATAAAAGTGAATCACGCCACATTTGCCAAAGTTTTGACAGATTTTTTCTGCTTTTTATTATTTCTAATCCTAAAAATGCCATCTCAAGCATTTCAAATACCAAAACAAACTCACTTTAGCTGATTTTAATTGAAAAGGCAAGTACTATTCCAAAAAGCTGAACTTTCAATCTTGCCTATCATTCAACAAAGTAGTTGAAGATTAATCATTAGCGATTCCGCAATAGTTGCATTCTTATTCCTATGCATTTGTAAATGTCCATTAGCTGGCAAGATCTAGAAGAATATTTTTCAAAAGAGGTAAGTTTTTTTCTCTGCATTTTTGTTTGACAGGCATGAAAAAAACTTACTTTATTTTTTTCATTTTTCTACAAATCATCACAATGCTTAAAATTTTATAAAAGTTACATTTATATATCTAGTTTTTGTTTTTCAAATTTTATTTGTGTTGAAGCTATTGTTTATAAACAATATAACACAGGGGCACGCCCCCCCCCCCCCCCCCCCCAACCCCAGCGTTCCTGAGACGGGACATCCCCAGACAGGGGGACGAGGTCAGGGTATCCCCCCACCACTGCCCTTCTGCCACCATTTCACCATTGGGATGCCGGGACAACATGGTGTCCCCAGAATGGACGTGGGGACTGCTAGGCATCCCTCAACCATCTCAGAGACGTTTGCGCATCCCCCGTCGACGGACAGCCATAAAAGTGATTTAAAAAAAAAATTGCATATTTTAAAATTTTGTTCAAACACGTCAATTTTTGGAGAAAAATGCTTCAAGATTGAAGAATCCAAAGGCCATGCAAGAGGGAAAATGTGCTTGGCAGCAGGGTGCTGCCCCTCAAACCCTGTATTTGGGGGCTGCCACCCCCAAACTGCTATTTTTGAATTTAAAAACAAAAGAAGAAATTGATGAGGAAATCGCGTCAAATCAAGTTGATGTTTTTATACCCACTTTACTAAGTTCCAATGCTGAGGAGTTTGTCTTGAGGGATGATTAGAGGCCTCCCTTCACTACATTTTGTACTTGTTTTGATATCAAGATACTCATGGTAATCCTCTTTATGATATTTTTGATATAGTACAAATCTTCCATTTGCTGATTTGACAATTTTATTTGGTATTCTAACTTCTAATAGTAATTAGTAATTCGATATTCAATGTTCAAAACTTCAATTCTATTGTTCAATGTTCAAGTATTTAGTATTTGGCAAATTGGCATTTGCAATTTTGCTATTTTACTTCTTATACTGTTATACATGTTTTCATAACTAGCATTTCAAGTACTATATGTATGGTATATAGTATAGGCATAAGACAACACTAAGACAAAATTAATATTTAATACTTGTAGGGCTGACCCTCAAGGAAATAAAAGATAAATCAGATAAAGGCCAACCTCTTTCATGAAGTCGCCTCTCTTGGGAAAGAAGTCACCATTCTTGGGAAGTTGTCCCTCTTTGAATGAGTTGCCTCCATTCATTAAGAAGTATGCTGGGTATAAAATCAATCAGCATTAGAGATAAAAAAAAATGCAACTTTTATAATGAAATTTCATGAGTAATAAGCAGATTTAGAGCAGAATAGACATCTCCTTTGTAAAGGATTATGTCTCTTGGGTGAAGAGGCATATCAGTGGTATTAGTAAAAGATAAGTGGGATTAAAACTTGAGTAATGAGATATGAGAGTATTTAGAGCAGATCTACAGAAGTCTAGATCAGAATTTGGTGGAGAGTAAAAAAGAATATGTCATATATACACAAGCAGATTTATGTAAAAGAGAAAATGTTGGAGCAAACTTATGAAGCATATTGGAGAGAACATTTCATTAGATTTACAAAGGAGAATAAAGCAGAGTTGTGAATACTTTGTGAAGAACTCTATGGGCAGATTTTTTAAGGATTCGTGTACTGACTCTTGAAGGATTTATGAGCATGTTATGAATATGAGATTTATGTGAGAGAGATATGAAAGAGATAGAAATGTTCATCATCCATTGAAAAAGCAACAGTCAAGTAGGTGGAATCTAGTTTTGTTGGAAGTTGGTGCTTCTGAAAAGAAGAGATTGGTGTCTCTTGCTGAGTTGATGCTCAGTTGTGGGGATTGGTGTCTCCAGTGGGTCAGTGCCTACAAATCATTTAAGTGGGTTTTGGTGCCTCCAATAGGTTGGTGCCTACAAAATTTGTAAAAGAATTTATATATAGGCAACATTTTTGTATGGTTTTCTCCTGTAAGGGTTTCCATGTTAAATCATGTGTTCTTCTTGTGTTGCATAATCAATAGATTTTATGTGAATAATATTGTGCAATTGATATTATGGTTGTTAGTTTGAAAAAGTAAAGTTTGTCTTATATTAATTCACCCCCCATCAATATAAGCATGTGCTCAACGATTGGTGTCAGAATGAGGTCACTGGCTCCAATCCCCTCAAGCAATGCTAAGGGGGACAATGTTGGAACGTGTCCAGCATCTCCGCTCGAGATTCATAACATGGTTTAACAACCTCTTGTGATATCCTTAACTAGTATGGCAACAATTCCTTGAACAGGTGCACCTTTTGGGAAAAATGGCCAACTCAACTTGCAATAAAACTAGATTCCCTTTTGAATGAGCTTCATTGATATTGAGAGGTGATAAATGGCCAATTTATTGATATTATCTTTATCACAGCCATTGTGAAAATCAAACCCCATAATGTTGTTCAAGTCATAGCACGTAAAAATTTGTAGAGTTGCTTGGTTGTTAGTTGAGAAACACCATTCCCTTCTTTTTGACACCTTGTGCAATCCACTCTTCCAATCTTATGCTACAAAATATTTGGAACAAAATTGGTTGCATAGAAAAATTGTATGCAAAGGTTAAGGAGATCTAAATGTTCGTCATCAACTACCACATGTAATAAGCCATGTTTAAATCATTTTTGAAATTGGAGCTATTGAAGATAATAAAAGTAACATAAAATTTTACATTTTAGTTTTGCTTTCATTACCTGATAATTTATTTTTTAAATATAGTTGCCTAAGTCATAATTTAACTATGCATTCTAATTCTTCTTTAAAGTTTGTTTTTTATTATTTTGCCTTTTATTTTTGAATGGATTGCTAACACCCATTTTGCCTCTTACACAATAGTCTTGAGATGACTTCTAAAGGTCCCAGAGGCACTTCCTAACATAGTTTTTAGCATAACTTAGTCCATTTAAAGACAAAAGACAAAGCAACACTAAGAGGGAAACAATTACTCAGAGTATGATCTTAAATGCCTCTTGATGAAATCATGTAGAGTATCTCCTTAATTTCATCGAGCCTGTTTTGAGTATGATTTGTTATACAGGCATGGACAAGCCTTGCTTGGGAGAGATATATGATGACATCAACTCAATGATTAAAAAAATGAAGATCAACATAAATGAGAAAGAGCAAAAGACCTTAAAGGAACTTTCTTCATACAAATGCACAAAATAATTGAAGAAAGATGGAACACAATGACCACCTCACTACATCTTTTGGCCTTTGCATTGAATCCAAAATACCATAGTGTTGAGATTCTTTGAATACCAACGAAAATTACCCCATGTAGAGATTATGAAGTCACTAAAGGGTACACGGCAACATTTCATAGACTCTTTCTTGATCCTTAAGCATTGAGGCTCTTCATTATAAGTTCAAAAAAGATGCTCATAATTGGTGTTACTTCCATGGCCAACAATTTGAACACCTAAAAACCCCTCGCAACCAGAGTTTTCTCACAACTATGTTTGATAAAAGAAAAACTTTAATCTTCAAGGTTCCCATTTTTTAATTTAGTGTACAACTCAAAATCTCTACTTTGCCTTCATAGGTTACTAGTTCATCTACATCTTAGAAAAATTGGAGCGCGTGCTCATTTATCCACTTGGTATAGTGCAACAAATTGCACTCAAAAAGAGTAGAGAACTTATTATAGGTACATTCTAACTTACACCTCTTTTCACACAAACCATATGGCTACAAGTAAAGGGATACAACGTTACAAGATCTGGAACCAAAGCTTACTAACTTGAATGCTTCCAATTCCAAACATGTTAAAATTGAGGAGTTTGAAAGCAAAAACACTTTTAGTGCAAATGACAATGGCACTGCTTTAAGTTCTTCAAATGTTTCCACATCATCCAATGTTAATGATGATGACAATATTGATGATTTAGAAAATCATATGACACTGACAATTGATTGTTGAACTTGATATTGTTATTTGAATATGGAACTTGAAGTTTAAGCAATGAATATTTTATGATATTTATCATTTAGGTTTTAAATGACATTTAAGTTATGGCAGTTTTGTTGATTATATGATGTTACATGGTATTCTACACTTAACTCCTATTTTTAAGCTGCAAATATAAGTATGATTTTTATATGTTTTTTGTGTAGACAACCCCAACTCTAAAAAGTATTGTCAAATCCACAAATCTGAACCAAAACTGGCCACTTAGGTTATATATGAATAACTAGAAGTATCCATTTTTAAAAAGGAAAAAAAATTATGAATATACCCTATTTAAATGTGCATTGATTTAAGGAAAATAGTCTAATATTCAAAACAAAAGGGGAGGGTGGTAGAAAGGCACACTTGAGCCTAACCCTGACTGTGGTCCCCTGCCATCCCCGTCCCAGAAACTCCGTGGAACATAGATTTCAACTCATAAGAAATACTGAATACAATATCTTGTGCATTGACAGGTGAAACTTGTAAAAGGCAGTGTAAAGTGCACACAGTTTTATTATTTTTGAAGTGATAAACTGATGTGCTCTGGCGTCCAATCAGAGCAACTGCAAGTTACTAATCAACAGTCAGCCCTACGGGCTTAACTGGTTCGCTTGCAAAACACAGCCTGTGACGCCCAAATATATGCATACCCACAGTTGTTGAATTTATCATTTGAATGTTTATTTGCTTCAGATATCCATAATGGATAATTATGGCATTATGTGCCTGTTTGTGTGAACCTCTAAATATTGACCTTGCAATTGGAATTCCCTATGTCATTCCCGTTGGTCAATTTGAAGAAAGGAACATAACAGCATAATTAAAATGTCGTGGGTTCTACTCATAAAGGCATAATTAAGTTCTTTCCTATGGCCCATCTGGGACTTGAAAATTTGAATCCACATTAGTATTAGAATAGCAGGATGCCCTGCCAATGAGCTACCAGCCCAATCCAGAATGTGGGGATTGTTCTTCTAACAGAATAGGCATCAGATCCACAAAGTAATTTGCACTGGTCTTTGAAGTGGATAACGCAGCAATATTTCTAGCCCGAAGTACTTTGGTATAACATGATAAATCGTTCCAAAAATTTAGGCATTGTATTTCCATGAGAAGGAATTCGCTTGGGTGTTGGGATGTGAAGCCCAACGGTCACAAGACCATTCATTTCCCCTCGTCTCTTCGTATTCGAAGAGCCCTCTATAAATGACTGTGTGCAGTCATGCATTGTAACTTGGTACTTATCATTCTGTAGACTGATTAATATAATCGATTCCCTGCTTGAAGTGTGGACGTAGGCAGATTGCCGAACCACGATAAATATTGTGTCAACTGTGTTTGTCTTCTTTGTATGTTTAATTCCGTTTTCTCTGCATCTTTAATATTTACAATTGGTATCAGAGCCTGGTGAGGCTGACCCTGGAGAGGCTAAGCAGAGATGGAAGAAGATGTTCTAGCTGATTCAGTCATTGAAGAGTTTCTTGGCCATTTAGATTTGTTACAAAATAATATTGTACAAATGAAGACTAAAACGAAACGCCATGTACATTGGTGGGATGGCTGGAAAGATGAGGATAACTTGGCTATTGGTGTTGACACGAAATTGGAAAAGCCTGAAAGAGGCAAGTCTGAAAAGAAGAAAATGGTTTCATCACCGTCCCCTCGTCTTGGGAGGTGTTTCAATTGCAGAGAGTCTGGTCATTGGGCTAGAGACTGCAAATCTGAGGATTTGAAAAATAAATGTCACAAATGTAGAGAAGAAGGCCATATTAAAAAGAATTGTCCTAAATTATTCGGTCAAGGAAATAAGGCTGATGTTGAACAGATTGAAGAAATGGAAATTGATGTCATCCCAGTGGTGAAGGTCGGGCACGATGATGCCTCAATTGGGCTTGGCATTAATTGTCCATGTGCGGAGTTTGGAATTCCGCTTGTTTCCCAGTCATTTGGGGCAGCTGAAACAATTCCTTTAACTATTGGGTTAAAGAGGAAATTAGATTTGTTCAATGAAGAGTGGGATAGTTCGTTGAGGAATAAGAAGAGGAGGTTTGAAAGGCTGGAGTATAACGGAAAGGTGCTTCCTTCCGTTGGCAGTGAGCTGGTCAAGGTGGCAGTGAAGGTGGAGGTCGAAGAGAGAAACCTGTTTATCAACCAAGAAGGTGGTCAGGAGGTTTGGCGTCTCTCTCCCACACAGCCTGCGATCAATACAACTCTAGGCCAAATGAATTCCACCCGGTCAAAAGGTGAAGGAAGAGCGGATGATAGTTCAGGGGCCCCTTATGCTAGTCATTGCTCAAATCATGATGTTGATTGTGAAACAAGCATCATTTCATCTCCTCTGCTGGATATGATGGCCATAATCGATTTGCCAAAACAGGGCAATGTCGATGGCGCAGGACAATATGCGCAGGACATATTTTTCTTTACCTACCTCAGGCAAACCCAAATTGATAACGGTGGAAGATTTGACTGGGAAGACAAACTTAAAATGTCCAGGGTGGACAATTCCCTGTCAACATATCACAACAGCGTCACTGGCGTGGATGGCTTGGTCACTGGCATGGACAACTCCTCCTGGCATGCCTCTGGCCTATTTCCACCGTGCTTGGAAAGTAGGCAAATTCTGCAGATAAGCAGAGAAAAGATGTCGGAAGACAATGAATTAATTGTCAATTCTTTGCTGGCATCGAACGGTGAGCGCGAGACTGCTGGAGACGTGATGACTATGTTTATTCTGAGGAACCATAAGAGTTTGCTTGGTTCCAAATTGGACCAGAAAGGGGAAAACATCTCGAACGTTGAGGTTTTCTGCGAGCAGCAGGACATTTGTTTGGTAGGAGTACCAGACATCCCGTGCTTGTATAACAAATTTGGGAATTTTTCATTTGAGGAGCAGCTGTTATTTCTCACAACTGGCACAGACAGTAAGATTTTTGATTTGTTTGAAGGGGAAAGAGTGGTGTTCGTCTCCACTACCAAGCCTACCCAGAAGTTAAGAAATAGCTGGGCTACGGTGTACCATACAAATTTGAGTACAGGGTACTTGACGCTAAAGGGAAGGATAATTGCAGGGCTGAGCACAACGCTTCCTCTGTTCGAGTATAATCTGGAAGTCTTTCCAGAGGACAAACTTACTCTGCAGGAAGTAGAATTGGGTGCAGAGAAGAGGTATGCTCGTACAGGAATAGTCATTTATCTTTGGATACATTTCTGGAAAGGCTGAAGACGAACGGTCATGCAGTTCTCTTTATGATGGATGCCATCGATGAGAATGCGGTGGTACAGCTGAAGGAATATGTTGGAAAGAAAGTGGTCTCTGACAACAAGGAAAGGCTGAAGTTAGAAGAACAGACTGACTTGGTGAACAAAATTACCATTAGATATATGGGTGAATTTACACTTTTAAAAATTGGCGGAAATGATATTTTTAACTCCGATTTGACTTGGAGAAGGCTCATTCGGAGTGTGCTGGAGCAGAGTTTGGCAACCTTGAGATCTTCTCAAGGACTCATTGGTCACTGAGATTCAGAATAGGAGCAGGGGATGTTGCAGTTCATGGCTGTGTCAGTTGGACTTCACGGGGGAGATTGTTGGGATGTGAAGCCCAACGGTCACAAGACCATTCATTTCCCCTCGTCTTTTCGTATTCGAAGAGCCCTCTATAAATGACTGTGTGCACTCATGCATTGTAACTTGGTACTTATCATTCTGTAGACTGATTAATATAATCGATTCCCTGCTTGAAGTGTGGACGTAGGCAGATTGCCGAACCATGATAAATATTGTGTCAACTGTGTTTGTCTTCTTTGTATGTTTAATTCCGTTTTCTCTGCATCTTTAATATTTACATTGGGTTGCAAATCTTGCCGGTAACTCTCCGAACTAAATGATATGAGACAATTCATATCAACTAACTAGTTTCTTGCATTGCGTGAATTCTTGAGCTATGAAAACAATATTGAATGAATATGGGATAGTCCAGGAAGTTAAACAGATTGATTATTGCAGGAAAAACGAACGAAAAATGTTGAGGCATCCGAGTGCAACTTACTTGCGGACGGAAGAAGACAGGGCTGAGACTGAAGAAGAAGAATCTACATTCCTGGGCTTTCTTCTGTACTCAAATATATCCCGCGCTCGTACCAAGCACGCTTTCTTTGAATTCTTTAAAAAGAACCATAAGTAAATGTTTTATCTCTGTTGTAAATGTTTTATCTTCCTCCCGATCGTCTTCAAACGCTCTACATTTATGCTTTACCGTGACTATGGTGGGCCCATTATTAGTTTTATTAAATGCTTTAAAAAAACAAAAAATTAAACCTACATTTAGACCTTACCATGATTATGGTGGACCCATTATGAGTTTTATCTAAATGCTTTAAAAAAAATAAAACATTAAAATAACATTTAGACCTTACTATGATTATGGTGGGCCAATTATGAGTTCATTAAATCTTTAGGCCTCGTTTGGTTAGTGGAATTGGGGCGGAATTGGGTGCACAACTTTTCCTTTTTTGCCAAATCCGTTGTTTGGTACGCTAAACCCCAATTCAGGTTTCGGAGATCAAAATCCGGTTTAGGCACCAAAATGGACGGCATTATCTCCCCACCCAATAGGTGGAATTTGAAATGATATTCTGGTTTTGGGGTTTTGTGAACCCCATTTAATTGCCTCGTTAGGTCTGTGCATCTTCTTGCATTGGGTTTTGGGTTTCAAGCGAGCATTTATGTGGATTGAGACGATCGAAAATAGTATTTTGTGGTTGTGTTCGCACAATACAGTGTCCATACTACCGTCGACCGAAGGTTCGTAGAGTCGGGTTTATCTTTTGACAGAAATTATATATTGAGGAATTTGGTCATGTTTGCACAATATAGTTTCCTTCCTTACCCTCCGGGAGCTCCGCGAGGCTGCGCACTTGAAAGAAGGGGAAAGAGAGAATATCCTAGTTCGTATTGTTATTATTTTGATGGGTTGAATATGGTTGTTTAACAGAGTATCGTTTGAAACTGATTTGTTTAAGTTTTCTCTGCTACGATTTTTAAATGCATCTTTGATCTAACCAAATGGGGCCTTAAAGTTTATATTGTCTAAACATTTTATTGAAGCTGGTTGTTTCTGGCAATCTCTTCGGTTTGAAATTTTCTTGTAATCGAGTTTTGCAAAGATTAGGGTTTGAAAAATACGCATTTGATTTGAATGACAATAAAAATAATGTATCTAGGTTGGCTTCAAATCAAACAATAATCAGTGGATGACATCCGCCCTTCTGGAATCGGAGTGTTCAAATTTTGTCTTCATGAGTTTTGACTTGATGACCAAGCTTAGCAGTAAGGCCCTGTTTGGTTAGTGGTTTTAGGACATTCAAACCCTAAACAACTCACAACCATTTTTGTGAGTTGTTTAGGGTTTGAATGTCCTAATTGATTTTATTTCATTTCATTTTTTGGAGTCTCTATGACCACTGGGAGAAACTAGGGTTTTCTGGTGGTATTATCTATTCATGTTTTGTGCTAAAAAGAAAATATATTTACAATGTCTATTCATGTTTTGTACTAAAAAGAAAAAATTATTGAGCACCCTTGATGCTCTTTTGATATCCATCAGCACCTTCGATTTATGTTCAATGGCCTTGAAAATGGCGTATGCTCAAATAAGTAAGAAACCCTTCTCTTAATGCATTTATGCCTCATTGACCTATCTAACATGATACTTGTAGCGATTCTAATTATTTTTGCACGGGCTTTTAAAAATTCTTTCATGCTTTGTTTGAAAATGAGTGATTGGTTATGAACTACTTTGTTGCGGAGTGAAACATGAGTTGGTATCATTTTAATGCCCCCAATCACCATTTCACCACACCCCTTCATACATTTTCTTGATAATTAGATGAAGACGAAAATTTGATTTACATCCACAAAATAAAAAAATAGTCAATCCGATTTCAAAGCATCAACATAATTTTATGCATGTTTCCGGGAATTTCGATGCATCTTTCCAAGAGCTAGACAATATATCAAGAATTGTGCAAGGGGAGCAGGGCTAAATTTGAAGCATTAT
This sequence comes from Chamaecyparis obtusa, assembly GCA_027943335.1. Taxonomy (NCBI): domain Eukaryota; kingdom Viridiplantae; phylum Streptophyta; class Pinopsida; order Cupressales; family Cupressaceae; genus Chamaecyparis; species Chamaecyparis obtusa. Next base: position 1,048,407 of record BSBK01001111.1, on the reverse strand, counting down.
AGTTTCTTTTGGCAGGGTGGAACTTTTGTTGTTAAATTTAGTCAAGATTCCCTCACTTTGTCAATCTTCTTTCTTTAATGAATGTGTACCAAGACTTAGTTCTCACAGTTCTTGTGTACCTGGCTTGTATGTCACTATAGGACGGGTAGACATGATGGTCGTCCAACTTGACGCTCCATGATGTAATGCATCCAATCTCTGGCATCCCTTATGTATAACACATGTATTTCTCTTCTACTCATCTTGAACATGCCTTCAATTTTGTTATGAACATCGTTCCATCTCTTGTTTAATTTTTGTCCACACTTAGGATTTCTAATGATGGTGATATGAATTCTTCTTTTTCAATATGTTTGGCCTCAATTCCGATACTCTTTGACATCTAGACTTGTGTTTAGAGTTTGGACATTAAGATGTTCTTTCAATAAACCCAAAAATGAATTTCATTCATTCATTTTATTTCTTTGGGGAAGGGATTTTTTTGTTGAAGATCTTCCTGTCAGTTGCATCCATTTTTTTTGTGTCTGTACACCACGGCTAAATTAATTGTTATTATTTTGATGGGTTGAATACAGTTGTTCCTCTTGCTCTCTTGCATCCTAATGATGGATCATGTAGTATGATCCAAAACGTCGATGGAAAAAACTCCACACAATCGAATCCAGAAACTGTTTTAGCATTTTCATGATTTGTTTAAGTTTTCTCTGCTACGATTTTTAAATGCATCTGTGGTCTAACCAAATGGGGCCTTAAAGTTTATATTGTCTAAACATTTTATTGAAGCTGGTTGTTTCTAGCAATCTCTTCATTTTGAAATAAGGATGGATAGATGAATAAGGATTGTCAATAAATATATGTATTATCTTATGAGCTTCTATGGTTGCACCCATGAAGTGATATGGATGTTATAGTCTGTGTCTCGTATCTAATTACACCATTCTCATTTCAACAATAGGGATTGTGGCAAATTATGCTTATTAGTAAGATAATTCTTATGTTCTAAGCTATGTTGTTGGGTCTAGTTTAATTCAAAAGTTATTTTGAGTGTCACTGTGAATATTTTTGGTGCATTGTGTTAGTTGTAGTTTTAATTCAACATTTCTTTCCTTCCCAAACCCCTATTCATGAAGAGTATCAAAAACTAGAAGTCAATGTCTAGGATGCTAGTGTCATGCGTATATACATGTGCAATATGATGCTTCTACAACATGTTGCAATGTATTACTCTAAAAAAATGCATCTACTCCAAAATCTTGTACCGAGTCGCAAAACAAATAATAAAAAAACTAAAATAGCAACTAGGTAATGTAAAATGTAAGGACTACCATTCCTACAAGTCATAAAATCATACCCTCACTTCTCTGATAATGATGTAGAAAACCTTTAAGTTCATTGTCTTCAAGATCCCATTACACAATTGGTGACCACCCTCTTTACTTTAATATGTTTATGATGATTACGTTCTCATGTATGTTCTATAGTAGCAAATATCCAACCACTATTGGTGGATTTCTATTTCTATTCACCTTCAACCTCACACTAGATTCATTGTGTCTTTTCTTTTTATGTTTTTATCGAATGTAGCCATTAGTTCTACTTTTCCCTTATAACTATTCTTGGTAGGGTGAGACATTGTTCATTTTCTTATATTTGTTTACTTATGGGAGGTGTTCCTCCAACTGTTCGCATTTGGTGTGTATGTCTACTAATTTGGAAATCTTTTTTTCTTGAAGTCATGTAGTCACTGCATTCCATGACAGGACATACCCTGGAAAAATAATGATAGTTCACTTACCTTGTGTGTGTGCTTAAAAATGTAAAGGAGACCACTCGTGTTTTTTTTCATGTAATGGCTTCGTATAGATTGTCACTCATGTCATGACTTTGTGATCCTTCTTTTGTTGAGCTACTATGATAATCTCTACACACTCTCATGATTTCTATGATAGCATTATGTTTTTCATTTCCATATCAATATTCCTTGTGATCCATGGCATTGTCCTTTATCTTTTACCAATCCCACTTTGTCATGATACTTGGTAGCATGCCATGATCTGATCTCTCCTTTTGAATATGTTGTCCTCTTTAAAATGGTATTGTTTTAAAATTCACTATCATAGACCATGTTTGATACAAGATACTATTCAAACCATAGTTATAATGAATGATATCACATATCTTATGCTTTGACTTGGTATGGAAACAATGGATGTTCTTATATAGTGGATGACACATTGCTATCCACCTTGATGAAAGGAAACCTTATCATCATCTTTTATAGTAGACAAGCAGGAAGGATGCTTACAAACGTTGTTGGTTCTCTCTAGATTTGATTAAGTTCAGCTTAATGAAGTTCAACCATTAACCTCACAATCATAAATGAAGCCAAGATCATATTTATGCAATCACAAATAATGGTAGTAGGCTACCCAACCTGATTCAAGCTTTAGCCCAATCAAATTTGATGTAGAGATGAGGTTTTTTGAACTTGATATTTCTCCCAAACAATCAAGAAGCAATGTTTCTAAAATGTTTCAACCTAGCTCAAGATGTAGTCCAGTCAATGTTTTTCTAGCTAGTACAACTATGAACAATACAATCATGCATAGTACAATCGTGAACAATATTATCCTCACTGAAATCATTGTGTTTGTCCACATTTCAGGCCATTGATGGATCCTATACTTGTCTTCTCACAACTCTTCTTGATTTGCTTGTTGTAGCCAAAGTAGTGTTTGATAGAGAAGGCAATGCACAAATGGGTAAATGAATAAAAAAGGAAATTCTTTTTATAGAATGGTTATTCATTCCAATGATGTGGATTGTCATGATCAAATTCGCATGAGTAGGGGAGCCTTCTTTTGTCTAGCTAGTATCCTAAGGAAGAAAGGAAGCTTGACAGATACGATACACTTGAAGTTAGAAGAACAACTTGTGATGTTCCTCCACACCCTTGCCCACAATTTGAGGAAACGCAAGATTGCCCACAACTTTGGACACTCAAGAGAGACAGTCAACTGCTACTTCCACAAGGTGTTGAGGGCTATCTTAGCACTCCACAAGGATTACTTTATACCACCTAGTCCAAACACTCCTCCTGAAATTAGTGGGAAGGACCATTTTGATCCATTCTTTAAGGTAATTCTTGTGTTGTTACAAATTTTTTGTATGGATTTTTATCCTTATCATATTATTGGTTGACCATACAATTGATGATTGTATCATATCGTATAGGAATATGTTGGAGATATCGATGGAACCCATATACCAGTCACCATCGATGTCGACATGCAAGGTAAATATCATGATAGAAAAGACAACTTGTCACAAAATGTTATGGGTGTGTTTTCCTTCGATTATAAGTTTCAGTATTGCCTTGTTGGTTGGGAAGGGCCTGCTGCGGATAGTCGTGTTCTAGCTTCAACTCTGTCAAGAGAAGATCCACTTGTTGTTCCCCCCGGTAAGCCAAATCATAGTTTAATATACTCAAGGGTACAATCAATGTTTCAAGTTTTAAAAATCTACTTTATTTATGTAGGAAAATATTTTCTCGTGGATGTTGGATATCCCAATACACCTGGATTTCTCACTCCTTATCGATGTACACACCACCACCTTAAGGATTTTTCAAGAGAAAATCTAATAAACTCTCGACAAGATTTGTTCAACCGCCAACACTCCTCTCTTATAAATGCAATAGAGCGTACATTTGGTATTCTCAAGCAACATTTTCCAATCCTGAGACATGCCACGTCTTATTCTATCATGACACAAGCCCATATTGTATTAGCATGTTGCATACTACACAACTTCATTACAATAGAGGATGACATTCCATCAGAAATTGGTACCGAAGAGGAAGATGATCGTGATGGGATAGATGTACCAATGCTTGAGACATATGAGTTGTCTCAACATGATAGAGACCAGTGTGCACAGTTTGGAGATGATATAGCAAGTATAATGTGGGAAGACTACATATCCCGAGAATAGTTGTACTTTTATGGGTCAATGTGTTTTATTTGAGTAAGGTGATGTATGAAGATACTTTGATATACATGATGGTTTCCTTTTTCTTTTGTTTGCATTTGGAAGTATTGGATTTTTATGGGTCAATGTGTTTTATTTGAGTAAACTGATGTATGAAGATACTTCGATATACATGACAGTTTCCTTTTTCTTTTGTTTGTATTTGGAAGTATTGGACATGTTGGTTTTTCATTTTCTATATTATACCAATGTATGCAGATACAATGATAAAATGATATGTCCATAAATTTGTTCCATGTGATATGTTTATACCATTAACAACAATACGTGCATTGTGAACAGATGATCTAGACCATGGCATACACAAAACTAATGATGAGCATGGAAGAAACTGTTGGCAATTTGGCTAAGTAGGATATCACAATGTTGTCATTATGGAAACATATACTCAACATTAAGACAACATGATCGGAGGAAGAAGTTATGTATGAGCGCACATGAAAATTTTCTAAGTATAACAATGTTTACCAATCTTCACAGAGACATTTTTGGTTAGCAATGTTCACAGAAGCGGGTTCAATGCATGTGCACTTGAACATAGATCATTCTATGTATATCAAAGCTATATCTAAGAGTGCAAGTCTATATAGCATGCACGAAAAGAGATATTGATGTTTCACAGAGACAGTGTTAAGCTAACCAGAACAGAGCAATAGTCAGAATATGATTATATTGAGTTAAGGGATTATTATTTTTTTATCAAAATAATGACTTAACTAATTAGGGACGACGTCCTAGATGTTAACCCTAAGGCAACATATAATGATTTTATGTTTTGAGAAGAGTATAATGTATTGTAAGCCGATAGGAAGTTATTTGGTAATGACTTGTATATAAGTATGAATAATGTAATGTGAAGTAAAAAAAAAATTGTAAGAAGCTGATATATGATATATATGATGCAAAATTGTAAGTTGTAAAGAAGCAAGTATTGTATAGTAGATTGAAGAGCCTACAAAGCTAGATCAGAATAATAAAGTTATTCGGCAGCAGTAAAAGGTTTTTGTATCTTACCGTTTATCTAAAGTTATCATTGTATATTGCATGTTTGGGCAGTGAGCTCATCTTGCATACATCTTTGTTTTGTAATAGCAACTCCTAACATGGTTGAGGTTTCTAACAAGGCCTAAAGTCTTTTAACCAGGACAGAGACACTATATGTATGTAATAGACTCCTAACAGGGTCAACATCCTTAATCAGATACTTTTGATTAGTGGATCAGTTGTGGGTATCATCCCCACTGGGGTTTTCCCTTGGTTAGGGTTTCCTTGACAACAATCATGGTGTTATGAGTTCATTCATTTTATTGTTATGCTTGTTATTTATTTTACTTAGTTTAGTTTCTTATGCAAGCTACAAGTTAATTTCATATATCCATAATTGGGCAAAAGTAAAAGTTTGTGAAATACTGATTCACCCCCCCCCCCCCCTCTCAGTATTTCCTATTTCTAACAATTGGTATCAGAGCTTAGTTACTTAGAATAAAGTTATTCAGAGAAATCCTAACAGCTTGAGTAAGATCTCTATGGATATGGATCAATTGCAGAAAAATATTGATGAAGCTCTTGAACAGATTGATATTCTTACTAAAGAAAGAGATACAGTAAAGGAGAAATATGATAATGCAAAATATTACATTGAGAAGCTAAAAGAAAAGATAGAAGATTTGAAATCAAAGAAAGAACCTACAAGTCAAATCAAGGACTGTGATGAAGTTTCAAAATTGAAGAAAGAAAATGAGATCCTTAAACATGAACTAAATATTGTAGATCTGAATTTAAGTTTGAAAGATGATAACAATAAAGATGAATCAAATTTGAAATCTAAAAATGCAGATCTGAGATCTAAATTTACCAAAGTGACATCTGAATTTGAGACTACAAAATTGCAGTATGTTGAACTTGAGAAATACAACACAATTGTGAAAGGAGAACTAACTCAATCTAAACAACATCTTGAGAAATTATATTCCAGTAGTGAAGAGATTGATGAACATATTTCTTATTAGAAACCCTCTTATGATAAAACTGGTCTTGGATACGTTGAAGATAAATTCCCAAAGAAGATTGAAGAATGCAAAGAACCAGATCCAGAACAGCCTGAGAATAAAGATGAAAAGAAGCCAGATGAATCTAACAAATTTGAAGATATATCTAACCCACCTAAGCAAGATGAACCACCTAAATAAATGTGAAGATAATTTAAAGGTAGATGTTTTTCATGTAATTCTTTTGGAGACATGAAAAGAGACTGCACAAGTAAGCAATTCAAACCTATCTCTGGTTATTGTTATAATTATCATGGTTTTGGACATAGAGCTATTAATTACAATAAACCTAGATCTAATGATAATGGTAATAGTAAAATGTTTAGAAATACTAACCTTGCAGATAAGAGACCTATTGGAGAAATGAACAAAAGAAATGGAGTTATGTGTTATAGATGCAACAAATTTGGACACATTGCCATAAATTGTAGATCACAAATCAGTCAGTCAGGACCGAGATATGGAAACACTGGAATAATTTGTCAGATATGCAATTACATTGGTCACACAATGAGGTATTGCAAAATGAACAACATGATAAATCCTAATCCTAGAAGAAATACAAACTATACTAGGAGAAATGTGAACACTAACAACAATGAGAAAGAAAGTTGCAATAACTTGGAGGAAATTGAGTTTGTTAAAGCTACAGATCAAGCGAGCACACTCAGTATATTAGGAAATCAGACAGGTGAAGTATTTGAGAGTAAGTGTGAATCATTTCCTAATTCATCCCAAAGTAATTAAGCATCAAATTTCATGAACTATGTATTAGAATAAGCATAAGAATAGTATAGAATTTAGAGTAAGTTGAATTAAGCCTTGCGAAGTTAATATGAGCTAGTATATGATATAAGAAAGCTATGGTTAAGAGTACATGAATTTATGAACATGTATGCAAGTACACAAAAAGAATGAAGTTTTGCAGGTAACCAATAACAACTTTTGGCATGAATGCACTTAATAAATTAATGCGATGACTTTATCTTGAAAGATTTGAAGGATAAAAGCATATTATTGACATCAATTGATCATTCAAGTGTTTATAAGAGATATACAGAGCTAGCCAGTGAAGTTTTAAAATAATTTGCAAGCTTTGGAGACATATTCTTCGCCAAATCTATGCAAAGCCCTAAATTACGATTCTGAGGGAAGATGACATGGCAACAAGCATAGTACAAGAAACCTACCTTATGTGTATTGACAGAGTGGAAGTAGATATGTATGAGATTCTAAGAATTCAGCTAATTGAAAATCTTGAGAAGATAAAGAAGACTAAGAATTCACAGTTTAGATTCTCATCCCTAATCACTTATATGTTTTTCCATCTTTTAAGAAGATTTCCTTACACCATAGGAGCTGATTGGAATGATGGAATAAATTCAATGGACAAAATCAACAAGGTATACTTAAGACATCCCATTGATAAAGTGAATGAGAGTGCAACCCTTGTCATAAAGACCTTTCAGAATGAAATGAGAAGAAGATCAAGGATTCCACCATCTATTGTTGAGAAATATAAGAGTGAGATGTGTTTCTTAGTGGACAATGATTTTACTTACATTGAGGTAGTAGAACCAAGGTTAGAGTTTGTAGATCCTGTTGAGTATGAGGTATCTGAAGAAGAAGTTGAAGGTTATGCAAGCAGGATACTTAAAAGCAGTTTGGATGCCAAGAGTTCTAGATTTGGAACATATGAAGAAAACTTCAGTACAACACAACAATCACAGGTGCAGAAATTGGCAAAGAAAAGAGTAGATCGCACAATAAAGAAAATCTTGAAGGATACATGCATGATCGAGCATGAATTTGTCATTGCAAAGAAGACAACAACAATAATTAGGGATATTGGATAGAAAGAAGTGTTGTTAGTTCCACCCTTGACAACACATCTAGCCCCTATTGAAGATATTCAGGATATTGAGGAAGATATTGTAGAATTGGATGTGCCAGCAGTGAGAAAGTCTACTAGATCCACATCTACTACACCGACTAAGAGAGTTAAAGAGATGGCACGTAGACTGGGCAAGAGGTAGAAAACCATTTGTACTCTAGTAGAAAGGATAAGGACTCCAATTGAACCACAAGTAGATGAAGAGGTAGACAACAACAAAAAGAAGCAATAGAAACCCAAGATTGACAAAGTGAACCCTTTAATCATAAATGAAGGAGATTTCACCAAATTATACAAGTATTATGAAATGTACAACAACTTTGAGAAGCTAAATCTTGAAAATGCAGTTGGTAGACACATGATTCTTGCTGACAAGAAGTTTAAAGACATAAAAGGCAAGATTCCAGATAATTTATATGAGAAGTTGGTAAACAGGAAAAAGAGAGCAATAGAAGAAGACAAAGGCATTAGAGAAAGATATGTGAGGAAGCTTTATGAGATTAAGGATGATGACCACTTTAGAGAAATCATGAAGAACCTTAGCACACATTTGAGAAGGAAAATAAGGACAGTTCTGATAATGGGAGGAAATTATGAAGAGATAAACAAAGAAACCAAGGAAGCAGTTGTAAAGGTAATGACCTATGGACTGGGAGAAATATTCAGTGAATCTGAACTAGTAGTAGAAGCAGAACCACAAACTAAATCATCACTAGTTCCACCACCCTCTATCAACATTGATGATGAGTCTATGAATATTGAAGGCACAAACATCACCATAGATAGAGAAGAGAACCCATTTGATGACCAAGGAGCAAACGTTGGCAATTTGATAGAAGTTAATGAGAAGAAGGATGAAGCAGTGAATAAGGAAGAAGAAATTGTAGAAACAAGATTGGAAGAGAAGAAAGAAGAACTGCAAGTTAAGATAGCATAAGAGGAGCATGCGGTGCAAGAAGAATAGTCTAAAAAAATTTCACAGGCTAAGAGCACAACAGAAAATCCATCTAGACCACCCATGGAATTCATTTTTGCAAGCTTAGGAGCTGAAGTTGACGATGATGATAAAATAGAGTTGATCTCATCTCTAAATAAGATAATTGGAAAGAATAAGAAAGTAAAAATCTTGGAAGGAGTGTTACTTGAAGTAACCAGAAAACTTCAAGGAGTCATATCAACTCAAGTTAGTGAGGTTGATCACCAAGCCAAAGAAAAAGAGGTAATGAAAGATTTTGACACTGAATTCACCAATCTATCAGATATTGCATCAGTTAAAGCTCAAGCAACCCATGATGCACAATTATTTCAAGTTATGTGTCAAAATATCATAAATGATTTGGACAATTTGGATGTATGTATAAAAGAGTTGAGGAGATGTTTAGAGTGAGGAAAAGCTTTGTACAACTAGTGTACACTATCCCACAATCACACATCAGGAATTTCAGAGAAGATAAAGAATAAAGAAGCAGAGTTACATGCCACAGTGAATGATTTGCAGAGTCCTAATGTGAAAATCATAGATATTGAGAAAAAAATAAGCAAAATCTATGATGAAATAAGACTTCTTAAGGATGAAAAAGAAAGAAAATTGAAGAGCTTCACCTTACTCAGAGAGAATCTATCAATGAAGATTAGTAATGTAGAAAATCAACTGGAAGAATGTCTTTCATCAAAGACATCATATGGAAAGTTCGCATATGCAACCTTAAGGCAATTGAGATAGTATCTTATGGACTATGTGCATTACTCAACATTTCTGATTTAGTCAAGAAGGCATGGGACAAGGAAATAGACAATCTGAAGGCAAATTTTGTAGATTGTATAGCAAGTCTTCCAACTTTGCAGTATTGAAATCAAGAAGGTAAATTAACATTTTGACATACTTATAGAATTGACACCTTTGTCATTGTTGTCAAAGGGGGAGTGGTATAGTATAAAAATTGTATGTATGTAGAAGATATAGATATGTAGAATAGTATGAAGTATACTCTTAGGGGGAGTATCATTTTTTGGAGAAATAAGTAGACATGTATGATCCATAATTTTTGTAATGGTTTTATGTTTATAATAAAGTATCTCTGTTTTTGGGGACTTAGCCAAATTTCTCATATGTTGCCACCAATGACAAAGGGGGAGATTGTTGGAAATTTGGAAATTTGGCTAAGTAGGATATCACAATGTTGTCATTATGGAAACATATACTTAGCATTAAGACAACATGATCGGAGGAAGAAGTTATGTATGAACGCACATGAAAATTGTCTAAGTATAACAGTGTTTACCAGTCTGCAAAGAGACAATTTTAGTTAGCAATGTTCAGAGAAGTAGGTTTAGTGCATGCACACTTGAACATAGATCATTATATTTATATCAAAGCTATATCTAAGAGCGTAAGTCTGTATGGAATATACATAAAGAGATATCAATGTTTCACAGAGACAGTGTTGAGTCGACCAGAACAAAGTAGCAATCAAAATATGATTATATTAAGTTAAGGGATTATTTTGTTTATCAAAATAATGACTTAACTAATTAGGGATGACATCCTAGATGTTAACCCTAAGGTAGCATATAATGATTTTATGTTTTGAGAAGAGTATAATGTATTTTAAGCTGATAGGAAGTTATTTTGTAATAACTTGTATATAAGTAAGAATAATGTAATGCAAAGTAAAAAAAAACAAAAAAACTATAAGAAGTTAATATATGATATATATGATGCGAAATTGTAAGTTGTAAAGAAACAAGTATTGTATAGAAGAGCAAAGAGCCTACAAAGCTAGATTAAAATAATAAATTTATTCGGTAGTAGTAAATTTTTTTTGTATCTTACCCTTTATCTAAAGTTATCATTGTATATTGCATGTTTGGGCAGTGAGCTCATCTTGCAGACATCTTTTTTTTGTAATAGAAACTCCTAACAGGGTTGAGGCTTCTAACAAGGCCTAAAGTCCTTTAACTAGGTCAGAGACACTATATGTATGTAATAGACTCGTAATAGGGTCAACATCCTTAACCAAATACTTTTGATTAGTGGATCAATTGTGGGTATCATCCCCATCGGGGTTTTCCCTTGGCCAGGGTATCCTCGAGAACAATCATGGTGTTATGAGTTCATTCATTTTATTGTTATGCTTGTTATTTAGTTTACTTATTTTAGTTTCTTATGCAAGCTACAAGTTAATTTCATATATTCATAATTGGGCAAAAGTAAAAGCTTGTGAAATACTGATTAACCCCCCTCTCAGTATTTCCTATTTCTAACAGAAACCGGTAACATGTGCTAGATATCTTCTTCCTAAAAAAAGATAATGTGGACAAAAGAGATGGAACACAAGTTTATAGACTTGCTCCTCGAGAAAGTACAACTTGGAAGAAAAGGTGACGGGGGATTCTAAAAAGAAGCGTGGACCGCCATTGAGAGGAGGTTCAATGTGAATATGCACCTCAATCTAATGAAGGACAATTTCAAAAACAAGCTGAAAACATGGAAAATCGCATATAGAGTGATGAAAGAGTTGAGCAATACAAGTGGTTTCGCTTGGAATGAGGCAACTTAATGCATAGATGCTGAGGATAATGTGTGGGATGAGGTTCTGAAGGTAGGGTGGTCTTTCTACTATTTTGATTGAAATAATATTGGACCTTCTTATAAAGTTAATAATGAAAGACAAAGAACCTAATCCATTTATTTATGCCAACATGCAGAGAAGAGAATTCAAAAATGTAAAAGTTTATAAGAGGCGGCCCTTCCAATAATTCAATGAATTGGCTGTAATTGTGGGCGATGACATTATTGAAGGTAATGCAGCTACGACAACCCATGCGACTGAAGAAGGGAACCCTATGGAAGAGGCATTCGATGTGCATGATGAAGAGGATATTGGTTTTGGTATACATGTTAACAGTGCTGCTGATTTGGACCAAGACCTTAATCATTCCAATCAATCCACTACAATTGCTAGTGGTAGAGGAACTCCTACATCATCATCATCAAAGATGGGAAAGAAGAGGAAGGCAAGTATAGCCGTTTCCTTAGATGTCATCTGTGAAAGAATCAAGAAAATAAAAGATGGCCTCATCAATGTTCAACTTCACAAAATAGATAAATCTGATGATGATAATGTTTTGATTAGCGCATATACTACTCTCAAATCCATCCCTGAATTGAGTTGAGGTGTTTTCCCAAGGGTATATGACACCTTCATGGTTCAACATGAAAGAGCCAAAGGGTTCTTGTTGATGAATGAGGAGGAGAGAGTGGAGTGGATTGCAATAACATTTGGTGGTTTGTAGTTATTTTCTATCACTTTGAAGACTTCAAATTTGATCATAGTTCGTTCACATACGCTGATACAATTGTGTTTTGGTTGATGATTTTTACGCTGATACTTAGTTTTATTTCTGCACTTTTATCAACACCTTGCTAGTTTTTGTTTCTATTCTTTCTATCTAAATTGTTGAATACTAATCAAAATGCAGTTAGTTGCAAATTTGGATATGTGGTGGTAAAGGCTGGGGATTATTAATTTTAATGGGTTTCCTTTTTATATAATTTTGTATCCAAATCAAAGTGCTTTGGTTGCAGATTTGGATTCCTGATTGTAGAAATGCAACTTATTATCATTGTCTTTTAGTGGGCAGTTAATTTTTTGATGTATATTTTGGACTTAAATGGAAATTCATATCTTTGGTTGTAGATTAAGACTAGATAGGGACTTATTACATCTATCTTTGTGTTGGGTATCATTTTAATTTTTAGATTAAAGTGTACCGAATGACAAATTTGAATTTGTGGTGGTAAATAGCAATTTTTTCTAATTGTTTTCAGGGGCAACTTTTATTTTTCATCTGTATTAAAAATAGGAGCACCATCATTACTGAATCAATCAGGGATATTATCCCAAATAAACTATTATTTAATGAGAACATCCTTGCAACCTTCTAGTGTTGAAAGTCTATTAATTTAGGGGCTCTTCATATAATTCAACATTAGTCTTTTTACCAAGTGTTATATCTGCAGTTTTATTTAGGGTCTTTATCAATCATTTCACCATACCCTACGATAAATTGGCATTCTCTGCACATTAAAACTCTTAAAAAAAGGGGATACTTTCCTCTTTCCTAGGGTCACCATTTAGTACCTGCAAAACATTGGGAAGACACCCATTGTTCTGATTAGTTCCTTCAACAATTAGAGCCCTGGTACTTCACTTCTCTCTTTGAGCCTTTTTCCTTCCACTCCACCCATTCCAGATGCAATTCTGTCCAAAGCATTCTAGATTGATGAAAGTGAGGTGGAGAAAATCAAGAAATAATTTGGTGGTTGACAAGCTCTAAGATTATTTTAGTTTCATTTTAGGTGTCATTGTTTTACTATTTTTATCAATTCTTGTTAGTTACCCGAAAACTACATCTCTTGAGATGGGAAATCTTTCAGGTGTCAAGTACTTTTATGTGCATCTATAAATTCTAATTAGCTACTTAAATAAGACCTAGAAGATGATTGATTGTTCTCACTATGTTATGTAAGGATAGATGCATATTATATGTGATTTTGGGAGGGCTAAGATGGATTGTAAACATCACAGTCAAGCAATAATAATGTACCTATTGCATTGAATGAATGAATGGAATTTCAATGACACCAAGTGGCCATTTTCTATAACATGGGAGTTATCTTTATTTTGATTTCAAATGTAGATGTCGAGATAGCAGACACTTTCTTGTATATGAAAATTTTGAAGCTTGTTCAAATATCTTGTCCACGTTAAAGAAGAGTACACCCTAGATATGAGTTATATAAAATGGAAAACAACATCATATGGTGCTTCTCTCTTAACTACATCTCTTGAGATGGGAAATATTTCAGGTGTCAATTACTTTTATGTGCATCTGTAAATTCTTATTAGCTACTTAAATAAGACCCAGAAGATGATTGATTGTTCTCACTATGTTATGTAAGGATAGATGTATATTATATGTGATTCTGGGAGGGCTAAGATGGATTGTAAACATCACAGTCAAGCAATAATAATGCACCTATTGCATTGAATGAATGAAAGGAATTTCAATGACACCAAGTGGCCATTTTCTAAAATTTCCTATGGTGTGTGCACCCAACCTTGATCTTCCATGATTATAAATGATCTATAACAAGGGGGTTATCTTTATTTTAATTTCAAATGTAGATGTCGAGATAGTAGACACTTTCTTGTATATGAAAATTTTGAATCTTGTTCGGATATCTTGTCCACATTAAAGAAGACTGCACCCTAGATATGAGTTATATAAAATGGAAAACAACATCATATGGTGCTTCTCTCTTAACTGGTAATTTAGTGGGCACCAGAAATATTACTTCCCCTACAACTAGTTGATGAAGATCTAGGAGACTTATGTAAGCTCCACATTTTTGTCAAATCTTGATCCTCGGATCATGTATGTGATCCTAATCTCGATCCTCAGATCATGTATTAGAAATAGGAAGCTTATATTCTTTCTATCTAAATTGTTGAATACTAATCAAAATATAGTTAGTTGCAAATTTGGATCTGTGGTAGTAAAGGTTGGAGATTATTAATTTTAATGGGTTTTTTTTATATATAATTTTGTATCCAAATCAAAGTGATTTGATTGCAGATTTGGATTTCTGATTGTAGAAATGCAACTTATTATCTTTGTCTTTTAGTGGGCAGTTAATTTTTTTGATGTAGACTTTGGACTTAAATGGAAATTCATATCTTTGGTTGTAGATTGAGACTAGATAGGGACTTATTACATCTATCTTCGTGTTGGGTATCATTTTAATTTTTAGATTAAAGTCTACTGAATGGCATATTTGAATTTGTGGTGGTAAATAGCAATTTTTTATAATTGTTTTCAAGGGCAACTTTTGTTGTTCATCTATATTAGAAATAGGGGCAACTTTTTTATAATTGTTTTCAGAGGAAAATTTGATAAATTGTGGATTTGGAGTGTTAGTCATACATGAAATAGAAACAAATATTATTGTTCTTCTTGCATTTTTTAGTCTTGTTGCTATTAACATATTTAAGTGGAATACACCAAGGAGTACCACATGATGAATGCTTAATTTAATGCACTGTCAAGGTGTACTCTTAGAACTGTCCATTTCTAGTTCTCAAGAACATATGGTGATATAAATGTGTTTTAGTAGATTACTGTATTGTTCATGATTCTGTCCCATGTTATATGTATATACCTATTGTATTTGTTATTACTGTTGCATTATGATATTAAGTGGAATACTTCTACTTTGTTCAATGCTCTATTTCATCTTGAATTTCTTTTGATATTACATTCATTTTTCAAAACCACATGATACATAAAGAAACAAAAATGGATAGTTCTGAGACTACACATATGTTGATATTAAAAATGTTTGAAATAGCTTCTGGATTCGATTGTATAGATATGTTTAGCATCAACGTTTCTAATCACACTTTGTGATTCTTCATCGGGATGAAAGAGAGCAAAATGATTGAAATAAAAGTCCATCATTTTTCTCTATTTCAATCATTTTGTTCTCTTTCATCCTGATGATGGATCACACAGTGATCCAAAACGTTGATGCAAAAAATATGTACGCAATTGAATGCAATGAACTATCTGATAAAAAAATCTAATGTACACAAATGTGCGAGACTTCATATATGCTGATAAAAAAATGAGCTATATAATAATTTTTTACTGTTCATGTTTGTAAATGGTCAATAATTCTGATGGTACTCCTTGGTGTATTCCATTTAAAAATAAACAAGTTTTAGTTTTTCTATCATGTTTAGTTTGTATATGTAGGATGGATCATCTAACAATAGGGATAGTAATATGAAGAATGAGCGTGATATGAGATGGTTGCTCACTGAATGTGGGGCATAAGGGCGTAGAGCATGGATTTCCTCGCGTTTTCTTATTTAACAATGTGTTTTCACACCACCATTCAGTTCATGGATATTGTTCTTCCCCATCTTCTATCTAATGCTATAGATGTTTCATTGTATTTTTTGTATAAATTCATAATATCAACATAAATGAAACTTTTTCATTTTGTATTGATAGAAAATAGTCATGTTGTTATATGAATGCTGCTATATGTCTCCAATACTAAGTTTCATTGCTTCAATAGTATAAATGAACAAAAAATTATTTGATACAGTGGCGATGGCTATGATAAATGTCCCTATGTGTGACTGTGGTGATGGAGTGCACTGTGTGTTGAGGACATCACACACATACACTAATCCAGAGTGTAAATTTTGGACTTGCATAAATAAGAAAAAGGTTGGTAATTGCACTATATATAATATTTACAAAGAATTCATATTAATCATTATAACAATACTAACTTAGATTTATATTGTAGGATGGTGGTGAATTTGACTACTTTCAGTGGGCCAATGATGCCCCATCTTTGTCTACATCATCTACACCATCTACACATATACATGTTGTGGATAATGAGTGCAAGTTTTGCAAGGTGCCCGAGATAGCTATTGTTGCCCAGAGTGCGTCAATGGAAAAAGTGGAGGCTACCTATAAAGTTGATGTCATGTTTCTATGATGTTTTCTTTGTGCAACAATCGCACTACTTTGTTGAGTCATTATGCAGAAATAGTTATATATATAGTGTAATGTGGACTATAAGACTTGTTTATATTTTGATGTGATATCGAGCAATGCAATGATTATTTTCTTGTTATTTGTTTGTTTATAATAATCTATAAAATTATAAAAAAGTTAAGTTTACTATTCAAAATATAAGTGAAAAAAAAACTTAAATTTCAAAAAATTAATCTTGTTTATGATTTACTATATAAAAATATAAATTAATAAAATGAAATATAAATAAAAAATGGACAAAATAAATTAAACATTAAATTAAACATTATTCAATAATTAAAAAAACTTATTTTTTTTGGTCCAATTCCAATTTGAAAAGTAGAACCAAACACAGAAATGGATAATCTAATTCCAATTCCAATTTGAAATTGTAGAACCAAACACAGAAATAAGAATTTATTAGTTCTAATTCAAATTTTAGAATTGATAACCAAACGTAGAAGATGGTGTCTTAGTCATCTTTCGGGTCAACCAAACGGTCCAAACTATCTTTTGAATACACAAAATTGGAATTTGAAAACCTTATTTTGAGATAATCAGATTTTGAGTCAAATTATAATTCCTCATCCAAATGAGGCCTTATGGAATTAGGTTAGATAAAATACATAGTGTGGTTGGAAAAAAGGAGCTTTGGAAAGTTAAGGGTCACGAGGGAAAAAAATATTAATTAGTAAAGAAATTTTTATAGGAAGTAAGGATTTGATAAGACATTATACTAATGATATGTAAATGTAAATTTAGAAGTTACAAAAGTTGCCACATATTATTAGTATTTAAATTTTGGAATAATATTTGTGAAACTCATATTCTATAAGAGTACGTTTGGTTGTTGGAATTAAATAACGTTGGTGTTGTCAAATTCCAATATTTGACAATTATCAAAGTTTTAAATCTAGAAAATGGTTTTTGGAATATGGGTGGAACCGTTTCATTCACCTAGAATTCATAATGAGAAGATGGAAAATGTTGTTTGCATGTGGATTTCAAAATATTACAAATGTTGGTTTTGGGGGTAAATGGGAATTAACAAATCCCTATTCCAATTTCATGTTTTGAACACAAACATCGAAAATGTCAATTTCAAGATTTGAAAATCCCAATTCCACTCTAATTCTAGCAACAAACGAGCCCTAAAGGAACATTTAAATCATGGTGTGACATTTTGATGCAGGAGCATCCTGGGTGTAAGAGCAATCTTGCATCACCCAAAAATATTTCTGTTTTTATATTCAATAAGGGCTATTTTGTGCAGAGCTGCTATTTGTGGAAAGTTACTATTTTTGGTAATTTTCGTATGTGCTCAGAATGATATGATTTCTTTCTTGGAGGTTCATTTTGGTCATATAAGTTTGCCAGTAAAGTTTCATTGTCAGATCAAGTGTATATTGGAAGATATTGAAGATTTTCAGTATTGGCAGCAGGGTACAGAAACTTTGAACTCAGTTTTGAAGGCTTTAGAGGCCCCGGATGAGGTCAAAAATTTGGGTGACAGGCGCTTGCGCCAGTCAAGCCTGTAGAGCGCTTCGTGGCATTTCCGAAATGGGGTTATAGTAGCCGAGCGGGTCAACTAGTGATGACTTATGGTCTTTGGAAGTTGGGCCACCTGAAATGGCGAAAAATATTTTTCTTCAAAATTTCTGTTCGGGTTTCAAAGGTTATCTTGAGCTGACTATGATGTAATAAAATGTAAAATAAAATAATTCTAAGTTTGGTCGGCCTTATTGGCTAAAATTCTGGAACCTTCCCAGGCGGTGGAAAGTTGCCTATATAAGGAAGGCTGTATTATTGTCTTAGGCAGTTCAGAATAGTTCTAGGTAGTAGATCTGGGTATTGATTTGAGGCTTTGTCCTACAGAATATTGTAAGGAATGCCCATGCGGCTTTGCATATTGTAATTCTGAAAGTTTGTAATTCCACATTTGTGGAGATAATAAGAAGCCAATTTTCTGTTCTTGCATATTATTGTTGTTGTTTCTCTATTTCTGTTATGTGTTTGTGGTATTAAGGAGAGCACCCTTCATCAAGTGGTATCAGAGCAGGAGTTCTTGAGTGTGTAAACAGATCGCCGACTGTGAGGCAGTTTGCACCAGGACCGTGGCTAGGGTTTCAGCCCGCATCGCGAAAATGCCTCCACGAAGGGAACGTGGCGGAAGAGCTGATGTTGTAACACCTGAGGTTAGAGAGTTGCAGAGACAAGTGCGAGCATTGCAAGAAGAGATTCGTAGAGGAATGAATCTTAATGTCAGAGATGAAAGTGAGGATGAAGCCGAAGAAGAATATCAAGAAGGAGAAGTTGAAATTGTGAACCAGGAGGAAGAAAGACTTTTTCGAGCCATTTTCGAGATTGGGAAAAGACCTAAGATTGAGGTTCCTACATTTTCTGGAAATCTTAACCCAGAGGAATTGATCGACTGGATCAATGAGTGTGAAGAATATTTTGAGTATGAAGATGTTGAGGATCCTGATAGGGTCAAATTTGCGAAGCCCAGACTGAAAGGTCATGCGAAGATATGGTGGCAAGAGATTCAGTTGGAGCGAAATAGAAGGGGAAAGGAGAAAATCATGAGATGGGATCGGATGGTGGATAAATTGAAGCGACAGTTCATTCT
The DNA here is from genome assembly GCA_027943335.1 of Chamaecyparis obtusa. Lineage (NCBI taxonomy): Eukaryota > Viridiplantae > Streptophyta > Pinopsida > Cupressales > Cupressaceae > Chamaecyparis > Chamaecyparis obtusa. The sequence continues at coordinate 1,029,164 of BSBK01001111.1, read as the reverse complement.
TGTTGATTATGAGCTTGACCTACTGAAGAAAATGCAGAGTTTGAAGCAAGCGGGAAGATCTGTTCAGGAGTATACAGAGGAGTTCTATCGACTTCTCATCAGAACAGGCCATGCAGAAGCTGATAAGGAGAAAGTTGCCCGATACCTTAATGGGTTAAGGCCAAGCATTCAGGAGGAGCTGAATCTGGTTCGAATAAACAGTATTGAAGAGGCATACCAGTTTGCCCTAAAAGTAGAGGAAAAGCTGAACAAGAAGTTTGAGAGCAGACAAAACGGAAGAGATCGTGGTGGACGATCTGGTGGATGGTCATATGGTGGCCGAAATGAAGATCCGAAAAAGAAGGATGAGGCCAGTAGCAGTCAGAATCAGCGAGGAAATAATTCCAATCGCTTCCAGGATCAGAATAATAGAGATCAAAGAGGAAGAGGAAGAGGACAAGGATCTGGAAGAGGTGGCTTCCGTGGAACATGTTTTCACTGTGGAGAAGAAGGTCATAGGGCATTTGAATGTCCTCAGCGCCAAGGCATAACAGATAGGAGAAATGAAGGCCAGGCCAGAATTGCACATGTAGATGAAGATGCCAGATCATCAAATTCTGAAGATGCTGAAAGAGGAGAAACGTTGATTAACAGAAGAGTCCTGTTGAGTGGTGAGAATGAACCTGAGCAACGGAGGAGCCTGTTTCGCACCAGGTGCAAGTGTGAAGGTAAATGTTGTGATGTGATTATTGATAGTGGAAGCACTGACAATTTGGTGTCAGAAGAGATGGTGACAAAGTTGAAGCTCAAGAGACAGAAACACCCACATCCATATCGGATTGCCTGGGTACAGGATGACCACAAGGTCATGGTCAATGAACAATGCCTAGTGGAGTTCAAGATTGGCGGATACCAAGATGAGGTATTGTGTGATATCATATCTATGGATGCATGTCATATGTTGTTGGGTAGACCATGGCAGTTTGACAGATGTGCTGTACATGATGGTCATGCGAATACCTATTCCCTGACAAAAGACGGAGTGCGACATAAGCTAAAACTATTGAAGGAGACCGAAGAAAAGGTATGTGGTAATGCAAGGATAACTTTTGTTGATGGAAGAAATTTCCTAGATGGTATGAGACATGAGCATGTATGTTTTGCTTTAATTCCAAAAGCTGGTAAAGAGGAAGTAGAAGATGTTCCTGTAGAAGTTGCAGATTTGTTGAATGAATTTCAGGATATTGTATCCGATAACGTGCCTGATGGATTACCACCAGTCAGGAAGATCAGTCATCAGATGGACTTGATCCCAGGAGCGAGTTTGCCGAATAAGGCAGCACACAGAATTACACCTGCAGAAAGTGAGGAGTTGAACAGACAAGTACATGAACTGTTACAGAAAGGATTGATTCGAGAGAGTCTGAGTCCCTGTGCTGTACCAGCGGTATTAGCACCAAAGAAGAATGGAGATTGGAGGATGTGTACAGATTCTAGGGCAATAAACAAGATTACAATCAAGTATAGGTTTCCATTGCCACGAATGGATGATATTATAGACTGTTTGAGTGGAGCTGTGTATTTCTCAAAGATAGATCTGAAAAGTGGATATCATCAGATTCGGATCAGAGAAGGAGATGAATGGAAGACTGCCTTCAAGACAAAGGAAGGACTGTATGAGTGGTTAGTCATGCCTTTTGGGCTAACCAATGCACCGAGCACTTTCATGCGGCTCATGAACGAGGTTCTGAAAGAATTTCTGGGTAAGTTTGTCATTGTTTACCTAGATGATATTTTGATCTTTAGTAAGACATTGGATGAGCATATGATGCATATTCGTATGGTATTTGAGAAGTTGAGAAAAGAGAAATTGTTGATTAATTTGAAGAAGTGCAGTTTTGTGAAGAAAGAGTTAGTGTATTTGGGATTTGTAGTTTCAGCAGAAGGTCTAAAAATGGACCCAGAGAAGGTACAGGCTATCCTTGAATGGCCTACTCCAAGGAGTGCTACTGAGGTAAGATCTTTTCATGGTTTGGCTAGCTTTTACAGAAAGTTTATCAAAAATTTTAGCAGTATTTGTGGACCCTTGACTGAAATAATGAGAGGGGATAGAAAAGAGTTTAAGTGGACTAAAGGAGCAGAAAAGAGTTTTCAATTATTGAAACAAAAAGTTACCGAACAACCTGTTTTAGCACTTCCAGATTTTAATAAGGTGTTTCAAGTAGATTGTGATGCTAGTGGTACTGCAATAGGAGCTGTTATGAGCCAAGAAGGTAAACCTGTTGCTTATTTCAGTGAGAAGTTAAATGATGCCAAGAGGAAATATTCTGTTTATGATCAGGAATTTTATGCTATAGTTCAGGCATTAAAGAAGTGGAGACATTATCTGCTTCCTAAGGAGTTTGTTTTGTATACTGATCATCAAGCTTTGCAATATTTGAATAGTCAAGGAAAGTTGAATCAGAGGCATTTGAAATGGGTTGAGTTTTTGCAGAGTTATACATTTGTTTTGAAACATAGGAGTGGAAAGTCTAATAGGGTTGCAGATGCTCTTAGCAGAAGGCAACTATTGCTGACAGAAATGCAGATTGAAGTGGTTGGGTTCAAAGAACTCAAGAATTTGTATCCAGAGGATCCTGATTTTGGTGAAGCTTGGAAAGCTTGTATAGAACCTGTTACTCTAGATAGGACGAAATGGTTGGATTTCATCATCTAGGATGATATGCTATTCAGAGGGAGTCAGTTGTGCATTCCACGAAGTTCTATGAGGGAGAATCTCATCAAGGAGAAGCATAGCGGAGGATTGGCTGGACATTTTGGGCGTGATAAAACCCTTGGTTTGGTTAGTGAGAATTATTATTAGCCACAATTACAGCAAGATGTGAAGAAGTTTGTACAGAGTTGCAGAGTATGTCAGATGGCGAAAGGAGTGAAGCAGAATACAGGGTTGTATCAGCCATTACCTGTACCAGAGAAGCCTTGGGAGGATATCAGCATGGACTTTGTTCTTGGTTTACCGAGGACTCAGCGGGGGCATGATTCCATTTTTGTGGTGGTTGACAGATTTTCAAAGATGGCACATTTCATTCCCTGCAAGAAGACTAATGATGCTGTTCATGTAGCAGAATTGTTTTTCAGAGAAGTAGTGAGACTTCATGGTTTGCCAAAGACCATAGTTTCAGATCGGGACACTAAGTTTGTTGGATATTTCTGGCGTACATTGTGGAAGAAGTTGAAGACAGATTTGAAGTTCAGTTCATCACATCATCCACAGACTGATGGACAGACAGAGGTGGTGAATAGGAGTTTGGGAAATTTGCTGAGATGTTTGGTTGGAGATAAGCCAACAGGATGGGATTTGATTTTACCACAGGCGGAATTTGCATACAACAATTCTGTCAATAGAAGCACTGGTAAATCACCATTCCAGATTATATATGGAAGTAGTCCAAGAAATGCATCTGAATTGAGGAAGATAGATAAAGGAGAAATAAGTAGTGCTGAAGCTGAGGATTTTGCAGAACACTTGAAGAACATCCATGAGGAGGTGAGGAAGCATATTACCAAGATGAACGCACAGTATAAGGCTAAGGCAGATGAGAAAAGGAGGTATAAGGAATTTCAGGTTGGTGATGAAGTTATGGTTCATTTGCGGAAGGAGCGGTTTCCAGTTGGTACATATAACAAGTTGAAAATGAAGAAGTTTGGACCATGTAAGATACTGAAGAAACATGATTTAGGAAACGCATATGAGGTAGAATTGCCTACTGAGCTAAATATTTCACCAGTGTTTAACATTTCAGATCTGATAGAGTATCATGAAGGAGGTGTTGAAGATGAGATCACAGCAACACAGTGGAGTATTCCAGCAACTAGTTCAGACACTAAGGAGATCGAAGATATACTGGACAGTCATGTTGGCAGAAGCACAAGGAACAGGACATATGAAGAATATCTGGTCAAGTGGAAAGGACGACCTGTTGAAGATTCATCATGGTTGACAAAGGAGGAGGTTAGCCGTCTTGGTTTTCCTCTGCACACCTGAGTCGTGACAGGGTCACTTCTCAAATTACCCTGGGTGTCTGATGCAGGAGCATCCTGGGTGTAAGAGCAATCTTGCATCACCCAAAAATATTTCTGTTTTTATATTCAATAAGGGCTATTTTGTGCAGAGCTGCTATTTGTGGAAAGTTACTATTTTTGGTAATTTTCGTATGTGCTCAGAATGATATGATTTCTTTCTTGGAGGTTCATTTTGGTCATATAAGTCTACCAGTAAAGTTTCATTGCCAGATCAAGTGTATATTGGAAGATATTGAAGATTTTCGGTATTGGCAGCAGGGTACAAAAACTTTGAACTCAGTTTTGAAGGCTTTAGAGGCCCCGGATGAGGTCAAAAATTTGGGTGACAGGCGCTTGCGCCGATCAAGCCTATAGAGCGCTTCGTGGCGTTTTCGAAATGGGGTTATAGTAGCCGAGCGGGTCAATTGGTGATGACTTATGGTCTTTGGAAGTTGGGTCACCTGAAATGGTGAAAAATATTTTTCTTCAAAATTTCTGTTCGGGTTTCAAAGGTTATCTTGAGCCGACTATGATGTAATAAAATGTAAAATAAAATAATTCTAAGTTTGGTCGGCCTTATTGGCTAAAATTCTGGAACCTTCCCAGGTGGTGGAAAGTTGCCTATATAAGGAAGGCTGTATTATTGTCTTAGGCAGTTCAGAATAGTTCTGGGTAGTAGATCTGGGTATTGATTTGAGGCTTTGTCCTACAGAATATTGTAAGGAATGCCCATGTGGCTTTGCATATTGTAATTCTGAAAGTTTGTAATTCCACATTTGTGGAGATAATAAGAAGCCAATTTTCTGTTCTTGCATATTATTGTTGTTGTTTCTCTATTTCTGTTATGTGTTTGTGGTATTAAGGGGAGCACCCTTCATCACATTTAAACTAGCATACTTGTATTTTTTAAAAAATATTTAAAATATATTGGGAAATGTCAATTTAAAGATAATTGTCAAAGCTTAATAACCTCAATAATTGATGCTAAGAATTCATGCAAAGGGTCACTTAACTTGGAGGAAAATATAGTCCCAATCTATGGTTATTTTAGATTGACCTTCAAGTTTACAAGTGATATATGTTACACCCCACTTTTTGATGGTAACCCTTAAACAACACACACAAAGGAACAAATTAAGCCTATAAAAAAATAGTCAACTCTGAGTATTTAACACTTTTAGATTGGAAATCAATCGTTAGTGTGTGTTTTTTAAGTTGTTTGCTTTTTTATTGATAGATAATTTTAACTTTTATGTTATTATGTGTGTAAATTTGCATGCAAGAATGACTTTTCATAAGCCTGATGTTTAGATATGAAAATTGTGTAATTTGATTGCCCTTTATTAATGTTCAAAGAATTATGACTATATGTATTTTCAATCAATGTTTATAATAGCATGTATGTTAACAAACTAGCTATCATCATGGTTTACTAAGTTGGATGCAAGATTCACTTTATCCTCTCGAATGGAGAGGGACAACATCATCAGAGAAAGGACTATACAATTAGTTAAATGTCATCCCAACTCCAACACACACAATCACATAAGACATATGTCATTCTAGGGTATGTGGTCAAGTCTTCCTTATTACAATGGAACTACCTTGTGTCTTGAATTTTGATGTATCCTCATGAATATATGTCAATCTAAATTTTCCTTATAGTATATTTGTAACTTTTGGTCAAAAGATAAAACCCATGTCTAGCAACATTCATAAATTTCTCATTGATTAAAGTTGATTATATTTTTATATTGACTATTCGAATGTATGGTGGAATGCCACACTTCATTATAGACCATCAACATCATAAAGGAGCTATAGGATGATGTGGGGATGCTTGATAAGTCAGTGATTATATGCAAATTCATTGGCCCTAGGTTAGACATGAAGATGATTCGGGCATAGATCATAGAGAATTGGAAAGTGCAAGAAATTTGGAACTCATGAAAGGTTTTTTGTGATAGTTTTTGTTTCAATAGATGATAGAGAGGATATTGCATGGCAGTCTTTGGAGAATGGGATAATATCCACTCTATATGCAAAAATAGTTTCCTAATTTTTTAATCCAGTAGAATTAATTCCTTATCACAATCTTGTTTGGATATGACTCTACAATCTTCCAATGGAATATTGGTCAGAAGAGTGTGTGGAGAAAATTGGTTGATATTTAGTTACTTTGATGGATGTAGAGGTATACATCATGGAATAAAATCCATACTTATACAAATAGTTATGGATCTCACCCATTAGAATTATTCCAAAGGAAGCTAGACTTTGTGCTGACGGTAATCATGGAATCATGCAAAAGGAAACTAAAAATCAAAACAATGTGGAAACCTAAGGCCTAGATCAACAAGGATAGTCTGATCCTTATTTAGATCAATAGCAATATCCATACCATCATTGAATTTCCTTCTAAACTGAATTTGAATACAAATTGCAGTGAATCTAAATTGGATGGAGCAAAGGATCTGGGGAAAAGAGAATTATAAAGGTAAGAACTTTGGAAGCAATTTGGAAGCCAATATAGATGTAAATTCAAAAAAATGACCTACATCACATGTTAGTGTGAGTGCCCAAACATGTAAAGACAATCATGATATTGCAACTAGTAGGGAGGAGAATAGAGGAGTCTCTAATGTTGATGAAGAGGATTTAAAGGAAGATTTGACTAATGTAGATGAACTTGGGATGGTAGATCCCAAATGTAGCATTCAAATAGTGGTTAGACCATTGGAAAGGCTCAAAAAAATAAGAAGAGGAAATCAAGTCAGCATAAGAGAGAGTAAGAAGCCTCTAAGAAATTTTCGCAAAGCGTTAAGGACATGTTAGCAAAATCCAAGAGAACAAAGTCCTTCCCTGGAGGACAATGAAGATCAATGCCTAGAATGTTGAGGCCTAACAACCTCTAACAAATGATTCTTGATTCAACACCATATAGATGTAATGATGGTACACATTATTTTACTATAAGAAAATAAGATCATTTTTTAGTATGGGGAGAAATTTGATAGGTATTATAGGTAGTATCTAGTTTATTCTAGATACTCAAGGTATTGCAGGCGGTTTGGGAATTATGTGGGAAACCAACAAAGTGGAAGTCAAAATATTGGAATCTCATTATAATGGGATTTTATGCTTAGTTAGATGTTTCACGGTTGATATTGAATTTCCTTTATTTAATATTTACAATCAAGTGAGGACTAAGGAACATATAGTTATATGGAACATGGTGAGTGTGAAGATTAAGGAGATCTAAAATAATCAAACAATATTAGATGGTGACTTTAATGCCACCCTCAATCTCAATGGGAAAAGTGGTGGGCTTAATAAGACTAATAAGGATATTATGCATGAGAAGAATATGTGAAATGAAATAAATATAAGGAGAAGGTACATCATCTACATGAACTCAAGAATCAAATGAACAATTTCTAATCACCCCCTATTGAGATAAAGACAAACCAAGATCAAATTCCAATCTTAACATCGAATGTGTTGATTGAAAATAAAGAGAAAATGTGATACTTGACACCTCCTATAATTAATTTTAGGAGGCCAAAGTATCTAATGGACAATGATGAAAATATTTTGAAATAAATGCTTGATAAAATTCCTGAGCGGACTTGCAAAAGTATGGCAAATAGAATTTGGAAGAACTTTTTTGAGAGCCAAAATCAAAATAGAAGGTGTTAGTTGATTGTTAAATTGATTAAAAATCAAAATTTTAGAGACACCATGAAATCCTCGACTTAAGAACATCCAAAACCAATAGCAAGAAAATTATAGTGTGAAATTTATTTGATTCATATCAAGCTTTTGGTTCAAAATTACACACCAAGGATTTTGAAGTCACTTGACGTGTTCTTACATAAACTATAATAGGAAAAGAAACCAAAAGGCCTTGTTTGAAAAGAAAAATACACAAATCATTTAAGATAAGTAGAAAAACTCTACACATGCCTTGGAGAGATGTAAAAAAATTGAAAATCCTAATAATGACTCTCCTTGGGCATTCTTGAGTAGACTTCCATGGAAAGACAAGGGTATCTTTGATGAATTAAGAGAATTAATTGAAAAATTTTGGCAACAAAAGAGTTTTCCCAATCAAAGAGATGTTGTTAGAAGGCAAATAGGATCTAAAAATCATGAACCGCACCTCAAGCACTTTTTTGGATCTTACACAAACACAAATTTATGAGAAATTTGTTCAAACCTCACCTCAAATTAGAATTATTCAATTTTTTTTAAAATGAAAAAACCCTTTTATGTTAATATAAATCATGCATGAACTACATGTTGTTGTAGGACAAATATTGAGTTTTCCATGTATAATGATATTTATTGTCATATATGTTGTATTACACACTAAGGATATTTTGCACGGATGTGGTATACAAGTCCCTCCTAAGTCATTGTGAGATCTTATTTCAAGTTTGTTATGTAAGAGAGATGATGGCTACATATTTTATAAGATGAGATGTTTGAAAGGATCATGTGTTACTTGTGGTGGTTTACAAAACATACAAAGATGTGTACATGTAGAGAGCACGTATGAAATTTTAAAAAAAAACTAGTATATTTTTGAAAATACAAGTAGCATATGTTGTTAAAGATGGAAAAGAGTTGAAGAGATGTGAGTTAGTGAGTAGTGATATATTTATAGCTAAGTTCATGAGGATTTTTGAAGAGAAACTATTTTATAAGTATGGAAGACATACACATGGAGCTTGGTGGTTGGATGAGAAATTCAAGTTGTGTAAGGATACATTTGCTCTTGGAACAATTTTCTTTGTTGAATATTTTTTAGAGAATCATATATTACAACCCATTTAATGAAGTTTAGTTTCTTTATATTACCACTCTAAAAAAATAACACATTGTGTACACATAACATTCATGCATGTGAGTGATAGCATGAAGGAGGACAAAAGGATAAAAAGAGAGTATCACTTCTACATAAGTGATGATCATACTCATTCAATAGAGATTTTGCAAGGGTGTTTTGAAAATTTATATGAGAATTTGAGGGAAAGGATTTTTGAATACAATCAACACATCATATGATCAGATAACCACACATTGTCTAGTTCAAGAATTCAAGGAAACATGTTCAATTGCTTAACTAGAATGCATGTGAGGAGTGGTGTTCAACATTTTTGGAATTTCACTAAGCATAAACATGGAAAGGGAGAATATGATAGTTTAGAAGCACATGTAAAGAGATCCTTCCCAAGAGAAAAATTGAAGTACAAAGGTGATTCCAAGATTAGGATGCAACAACTATTGTGCAATGGTGCAATGCCATGATAGATATAGGTAACAAAGGTAAGTCCATGGTATATACATATTTTTGGTTGATAATTAAGTCTATTATTTCCTAATATGTACATTCTTGTACAGTTACAGGTATAAGTGAGTTGCACTCATTTATAAGTAAAAATGGAAGTTCCCTAATTGTATATACGAGAGATACTAATTTTTTTTATCTTTATATAGTGAAGCAAAATAGTGGGTTGGAAAATGATCTTGTAGACCTTTAGATTCCCTTAATTCATACCAAGTTCCCTGAGCACTATTGTTGACCTATATGGAGGCATCAATAGACTTTGACAATGTACCTAACCTAGTGCAACTAGGTATTGTGATTTATTACTAGGATGAATCAAAATTTGAACTCATTGTATTACAATTTATAAGGTATTTGGAATTAATTTATCCTTCAACAAAATGTAGGTTATGTTCACAGTTCTAGCTGACCAAAGAAATGAGGAGGGAACAAATTACTATTTGTGTTGTTGCATTAAGGAAAACTATAAATTAATCAAAACCATCACTAATAGGGAGGGTATAGAGTACCTAAGAGGATTTGTTGTTGTCACAGGTACATGGGTTTGAATGTACAAACTCAAGAATTTTTATGTTTGATTGTTCAAGGACTTCGACACACATAGGTATATTCTTTATTACTCTAACCTTGTTGTGGCAGTGAATATTCAATTGATTAAATATTGTGGTAAACCATTCAATAAGAATTTATGGAAAGTTCGTGAATCTTACCAAGAGGAAATACTTAAAACAATAAGAGTAAGATTATCCACAAGGATCAGTAGATTAAAATTGAGACAACTACAAGTATTTAGTCAATTCAAAGATTGATTCTACAAAAGGTAGAATGATTTTGAAAATTTTGTATATATCATTGGCCAATTGCTATAAATTTGATTTTTTTACATGTTAACGATCATGAGCTTATTTGTACATATTTAGAGGCCAAATTTTGTGCATATAAATGATCATGAGCTGGTACATATCTATTTAGAGGCCATGAGTTGATTGGTACATATTTAGAGGCCAAATTTTGTAACTATAAATTTTCTACCATTTGATTATAAATGAATAAATGAAATCCTCAAAGTAATTATTATGTGTATATGTAATGTTGATTACGTATCTATAATGTATGAAAATTCTGATGAAAAAGATGCATAGATTAAAAAATCTTATTTGTATGACCTACTTATGTATATTCACAAATATCACATGTATGCATAATGATGATTATGACTATTATGTTCACAAATGATCATTGACATAATATAGACACATTAAATGTCCACAAATGATTATGATTATATATGTCCTAGGCTTATTGGTTTTAATCTACGTTCATTAGGGTTTTCCTAAATTCATTGCAACAAATATTCAATTGATTAAATATCATGATAAACTATCAACACAATATAGACACGTTAGACATACTATAGACATATTCATAGATGATTATGATTATGTATGTCCTAGGTTCATTAGGGTTGTCCTAGGTTAATTAGGGTTTTCCTAGGTTTATATAGACATGTTAGACATAATATAGACTTTTTAGACATGTTCATAGATGATTATGATTTTGTATGTCGTAGGTTCTTAGGGTTGTCCTATGTTCATTAGTGCTTCGCTATTTTCATGAATGTTACATGTCGACATTGTTTTTACCCTGGGGCATTGCTATAATATGGATCTAGATGTTTGGGAATTTTGGAAGAGAAATAGGACCTTCCCTAGCATAAACCCACCTATCCATATATGTTGGCACTGGCGGTTTGTGCCCATGATAAACAAAATGAGAATTAGGCTAGTTTTTGACTTTTTATTGCATGCCTCTGACAGTTTTTTGTCTTAAACAAAAAAATTGCTACCCTAATAAATCTAGTTCAAGTTTTGAAAATATAAGTAGTTATTGTAGAGGGGTTTTACATGACCTTGTACAACTTTAAATAGATTGTTCACAAGTGCTATATAATCTTAGAAGCAACTTTTCAAAGTTTGATAATTTTTTCCACTTAAGGAACTTAAAGGGATAACATCACTAGGGTATGTTGTAGATCATTTGGACAAGTTAGGAGGCACAACATGACCATTCCTAGGGTAAACCTACCTAACCATACATTTAAATATTGAATATTTATTCCCATGATGAACAAAATGAGCATTAGGCTACTTTGCAAAATTTTCATTACATGCCTCTAATGATTTTTGCATCAACAAAAAATTTTTTTCCTTGTAAAAGTTGCTTCGAGTGTTGAAAATATCAGATAATTTATTATAGAGCATCCTCACATTACCTTTTAAGTTCAAACATATCATTTTTAAGTGCCATAAATTATGAGAAATAACCTATCAAAGTTTGACTATTTTTTACACTTAGGGCACTTAGGGGATAACACTGCTAGGCTATGGTATTAAGCGTTTAGACAAGTGGGGAGGAAAAATAAGACCATGCCTAGGGTAAACCTACCTATCCAAACATGTTGGTACTAATGGTTTGCACACATGAAAAACATAATGAGAATTTGACTACTTTGTAGCTTTTCATTGCACACCTTTGATAATTTTTGTATCAACAAAAAAATTGTTGTCATAAGAAAATATCTTTGACTCTTGAAAATATAAGATAGGTTATTATAGAGGGGGCTCACATGATTCTGTAGGTTGAAATGGATCATTTGTAATTTCTACAAACTCCGATAAATAGCCTGTCAAAGTTTGACAATTTTTGCACTCAGGGCACTTAAGGGATAGCACTACTAGGGTATGGTGTTGAGAGTTCAGATGAGTTGGGAAGTAGAAAAGTACTATGCCTAGGGTGAACCTATCTGATTGGATGATTTGGCACTAATAGTTTGTGCCCATAACAACATAATGGGAATTCGATTATTGTATCAATTTGATAATTTTCATGTCAACAAACAAATCATTAAGAAAATCGCTTCGAGTCTTGAAAATATAAGATAGGTCATTATAGAGGGGCCTCACATGACCTTGTATGTTAAAATAGATTGTTCATAAGTTTCATAGAATCTGAGAAGCAACCTATCAAAGTTTGACAATCCTTTACACTTAGGGCACTTAAGGGATACCACTACTAGGGTATGGTAGTGAGTGTTTAGTCAAGTTGGGATGTATAACATGACCATGCCTAGGGTAGACCTACCTAATGTTACTATAACTGATAGTAATGTTGAAGAATGATTATTTTATGGAGCTAATGATAAAGACCGACAAAAATAAGAGGAATACTAGATAGTAAAAAGGTTAGATCAGTTATTGTCTTGTCATTGATGTCAAAAAATTGAATCCTGGTTTATATTATGTTGCCATATCATTCAGTAATGATATAAGATGAATGAATTAAGGAGAAGAAGAAATGAGAAGTTGAGAAGTTGAAGAACTTAATTGGGCTACTGATACAGATTAGACAATGATTAGATTATGTTGATATAATTGTTTTCTACCTAACATATGATTTTGTTAAGTCGGTAAAGCATGGTGATGAATGTTTGATAATTTGGTAAGTTAAATTGTTTTGGCTACCAAGAAGATGTGTCACTCAGTAAGGTAAAGGTAAAAATAAAGGTCACTCGATAAAGTAAAAGGAACTCAAGACACCGAGTGATGTAACCAAAATTCTAATGAAGAATGTACCGAGTGAGGAATAATATTAAATAAGGATTGAATTGACATTTAATGATTAGTTATGATGAGTTGGATGATCATGATGATGAGGAAACTTAGTTATAAGAGATCTATAGATAGGAAAATTCAAGGTGAAGACCTACGACAAGATCTAAGCGAAAAAAAGAGATGGAACAAGTTTCTAGAAAAGTTCAAGTTCCTAGGTGAAAAGAAAATGTGTTACCAAGATCCAGATATGAGGTATAATGAATTAAATAGTCAAGATTAATTAAAGGAAAATGTAATAGATGAGATTAAGAGGAAAAAATTTGTTTATATAAAGGATGATCGTATGTGGACAAATGGTTGGCAAACTGAATAGTTGAAGGGTTACCGACTATTGCAAAGAATAAGGAATAAAGAGATCTTGAGTGGGAAAAGAAGGATTTGATGAAGTGTTAATACCTGTGGATAATGAAGAATTGAAGTGATGATAGTAGAGTGCAAAATGATTCGATTGAGAAAAGATAGTTGCAAATCTACATGTCAATTTTATAGCTATCTCTTACTAGCATTTGTAATAAAGAAATCTCTTAACAGAGTAGACTTAACAGTCTTATTGTAAAATCCTTGAAAAAGGTGACATTCTAAAAGAGTGTTTAAATCCCTCTAACAAGGCCACTCCTAATAGGGTGAAGATCCTAATAGATCTGAGGTAAATCCCTTAACTGGGTCACACCTAACAGTGTGTATTATAATCTTTAAGCAGATTAGCTCTTAACCAGGCATACTTTAGAAGAGTATTTTATTAGTGGGTGACAATTCCCACAATATTTTTTACCAAAGATGGGTTTCCATGTTAAATATTGGTGTACATGTTGTGAATGATTTATTGATTGTTATAGTTTATTTATTGATTTCGATAAATAGTGAATTGTGTTTCTATCGAGCTGCTACCAAGTTAATCAGAGAATTGTTTTTAAAGGTATTTGTGATTAGGGATTACTGATTCACCCCCCCTCTTTGTAATCCAACAATTGGTATTAGAGCTAAGTACTCTGAAGAGATAAGTTTAAAAGACTTGAGTAAAAGATCCAAAGATGTATAGGAGAGAAGTACCTAAGTTGAACAAGGAAAGTTTCTCTACATGGAAAACTAGAATGAGATTATATCTATCTGAGATTGGAGATTCTTTACTAAATCTAATTGATAATGACTACACTCCACCACCTACTAGACCTTTGATAATTGATCTAATGAGAGAAAAGCTAGAACACAACTTGGATATGATAGAGATTGCTTCTTCCCTCTTCGATGCTAAATTTAATGATATTAAGGATTGTGTTAACTCAAAAGAGATGTGGGACATGATTACATTTATCTATGGAGGAGATCATCATGTAAAAAAAGATAAGGTTGATAGTCTGAGAGGAAAATATAATGAAACTAGGATGAAAGATGAAGAAAACATCACACAATATAGCGATAGAACCAAAGAATTTGTGAGTGCCATCAGAGGTGCTAGTGGGTCACTGACTAATGAACAAGTGGTAAGTAAAATATTGAGAACCCTTTCTTCTAAGTATTCTATTAGAGTATTTGCAATTTAGGAATTGATATCTATATCGAACAATGTTGTTACTCTTGAAGCCCTAATCGGTAAGATGACTGCATTTGAGCTTAGCAATTATGATAATAGTCTACCGAACATTGAAATTGCCTTTAAGTCATCTATGAGGATTGGACCATCAAGAAGAAAAAGATAAAATCACAATAATTCATATGGAAATGAATATGACAATATTTTGAATGAAGAGAAAGAACAAGAGGAATTGGAAGCACTACTAGCTAACCGACTACCTAGAGACAAAGGAAAGTACAAAGGCAAGTTACCATTAAAATTTTTCGATTGTAATAAGACTAGACATATTTCATCTAGATGTGCTAACAATAATAGGAATGATAAGAATGACAAAAGAGACAACTGACACCAAAGATTCATAGACTTTAAGGACAAAGGTAAGAAGTCTTGCTACCTAGCTGAAGAAGGTGTAACTGATGATGAATCTAATGATACTAAGGAAGGATATGAAGTTTTATATGTTGTCATAAAGGAAGAATCAGACAAGGAAAAATATGAATATTAAAAAGCACTTGTTTCTCATGTAAGTAAACCAGACCCTTGGATTATTGATAGTGGTTGTTCACATCACATGACTTGTGACATTAATAAGTTTGAGAACCTAGAAGAATATGATGGGGGATTTGTCAGAATTGGAAACGATGCTCCATGTCCTGTGAAAGGTAAAGGATATATTGTGTTGAATGACAAGATGAAATGTAATGATGCATATTGGGTTAGAGGATTGAACTACAATCTATTGAGTGTTGCACAACTAAACAATATTGGTCACCGACTAGAATTTCAGAACAAAAAAAGTTAAGATGTATGGTGTTGATGGAGATCTAATTGGAACTAGATGACAATCAAGAGGTAATTTATTTTATCTTGATACTGATGTAAAGAGTTGCTTGTTTGTTAAAACTGAAGGTGTATGGTTATGGCATAAGCAGCTATGTCATGTGAATTTTGATAGCTTGATCAAAGTAAGTAAGAAGAGTAGATTCAGAGGACTACCGAGATTATGCAAACCTAATAAAGCTATATGTAAAGAATGTCAGGTTGGTAAGATGAGTGAGTCTAGTTTTTCAAGAATATCTTAATCTACAAATGATATTTTGGAATTGGTTCACACTGACCTTTGTGGTCCTATGAAAGTTCAAAGCTATTATGGAGATTGATACTTTATTTTGTTTGTTGATGATTATTCAAGAATGATGTCTGTTATATTTCTAAAAGAAAAATCTGATGCACTTCAAATATTTAAGTGGTATAAATCTAGAGTTGAGAAGGAAATAGGTAAATAGTTGAACTATTTGAGATCTGATAGAGGACATGAATTTATCCCTAATGAATTTGTTGTCTTCTATAATGAGCATGGAATTAAAAGACAAGTGTCTACACTGAGGACTGCACAACAAAATGGGATAGCTAAGAGAAGGAATAGATCTATTGTTAACTATGCTAGAACTTTGTTGATTGATAAAAAGGTTACACAAACATTCTAGAGAGAAGCTATAAGTACTATAGTTTACACTCTCAACTGAATATAGTTAAAGAAATGTACAAACAAGGCACCTTATGAACTATGGTTTGGACATACACCAAATGTAAGTTACTTTAAATTTTTTGGAAGTAGGTGTTATATATTGAAAGATGCTAGAAATGGAAAGTTTGACTCTAAAGGAGATGAAGGAATATTTATTGGTTATTTATCAAAGAGAAAAACATATAAATGTTTAATCAAGGATACTAACAAAATTGTTGAAAGTACAAATGTAAGAGTTGATGAATTTGCATAAAAGAATGAAGAGGATAGGAAAAAGGAATTTGAGGATTATAACAGATTTGTTTATGTACAAGATGGAATTTTGGTTGACACAAATGAGCAACATCAAGTAGAAATCGATGAATAAGATGAGCCTCTACTAAGAGATGAAAAAACTAATGATCATTCTACTGAACATGTACTAGAAAAATATGTGAGAAGACACCACTCATCAAGCAGAATTACTAGAGACAAGAATGTAGGATTCATGACAAGAAGTAAGTTAAAAGATAACACACGTTTGATTTTTGAATTTGAGCCAAGACTAGTGAAGGATGCACTATAAAATGAAGATTGTATGAATGATATGAAAGAAGAAATTGATCAAATTGAAAAGAATAACACTTGGTCACTGGTACCGAGACCTAAGGACAAGAATTGGAGTGGAAAAAAATGGATTTTCAAAAATAAACTCAATGAGAAAGGAGATATGATTAGAAACAAAGCAAGATTAGTCTGCAAATGGTATGTACAAGAAGAAAGTATTGATTATGGTGAAAATTTTTCCCCTGTTGCTAGATTAGAAGGTGTAAGAATATTACTTGCATATGTTGCTTACAAAGGATTCAAAGTTTATCAAATGGATGTTAAATCTGGATTTCTGAATGGAGTTCTTGAAGAAAAAGTCTACATTGAACAACCTGATGGATTTTTTGACAAGAGAAATAAGAATATGGTCTACAAACTACATAAATCCTTATATGGATTGAAGTAGGCTCCTTGAGCATGGTATGAAAGACTACACTCTTACTTAGTTAAGATTGGATTTGAAAGGACTAGTGATAACAATAACTTTTACTTGAAATGTGATAAATATGATAAAATTTTGATTGTTGAGATATTTGTTGATGACATTATATTTGGTGGTAATGAGATAATGTCTAACTTATTTGTTGAGGAGATGAGAAAGGAATTTGAGATGTCTATGATCCATTAAATTCTTTATTGGACTTCAAATTCAACAAGTAAAGGATGTGATCTACATAACTCAATCAAAGTATATCAAGGATATCTTGAAAACATTCAATATGGAAGACTCAAAACTGATTGGAACACCTATGGCTATTGGTTACAAATTTTCTAAGGAAGATGACACTAAGAAAGTGAATGAGACACTTTACTGATCTATGATTGGTAAAATACAATATATTGTACATAGTAGACCTGATATAACACATTCAGTTGGTATTGTTGCAAGGTTTTCTACAAACCCAAAGGAAACTAGTGTAGGAGCACCCCTGGGAAGCCAGTTGGCTATCTCATTTTTGGTGTGAAAGAGTGTGAAAGACCCTCTTGAAGGGTAGTGTAAATAGATAAGGTCATGTGGACAAGGAGTGGTGTGGTGTGAGTCTAGTTTAGTGGTTCTTTCTAGGCTAAAAGCTCAAATTAGCTTCATTAATGCACTGTACTTGATGTTGTCATCAGGTGGAAAAATGATGTTATTAATGTTCTTAGGGTCCTTTGATTCCCTAGGAGGTCTAACCGAGGTTAGATAGGTTAGGTTGGGGATTAAAACACCTAAAATGTGAAAAGATGTAAAAATGTTGCAAGCAACATTTGCAACTTTTCAAAAGTTGTAAAAAATGTAAGCCTTAAGGTTTTCAGCCTGTGAAGAGGTTAGGGTGGCCTAAAAGGCCTAAAAACATGTGATAATAGTACTTAAGGCAAGATAACCCTAATAGAGGGGGTTGGATGTCATTTTGTACGGACTGATATACAGAGCAAAGGAGGTTTTTCTAAGAATAGTGTGAGAAATTGATTACCAATGGTATCTCTGAGCATTGAATGGATTAACTTAGGTGTTGTGATACTTGTTTTTCATTTCTTAGCATGTAATAGAGTGTTTCCATCTTTTGGTTTGTTCCTTAGTCTAGGTTTTTAAGCATTTTGTAAATTCTTCTAGTTAATACAGTTCACTATCCAGTTTTGACAGTGTTGCAGAGATGTGGACCTAGCTCCATTTCCCACTGTATTTTATGTATGACCTTTTGGGGATGGAGAATAGGGTCAATTTTCTTAAAGATGCCTCAATTTTGGGCTCTGTAAATGCATGCATTGATTTTTAAGGTCTTGCCCTAGGTGAGCTGTGAAAGAAGCCCAACTAGGAAGACCAAGAGATTGATTAGAGATATTGTAGGAGGGACAATTTCATGAGCCAAGAAGGCCATGAATGTACTTTTTGGTGAATTTCAGGTACTCAAGAACAAGGAGGAGTGCCCAAGAGATCTACTTGCCAATTTTTGATGTTAGAAACCAAAGATTGGTTCAAAACCAAGTAAAAGGCCCTAAATCCAAAATAGGGTGTACAGACAGTATTGAAGGCTTAGGCCAAGAAAATCTTGGAGGTCTTAGGACATATGTTTGAACTACCAAAACACATTTGGGGGTTCTTTGAGAAGATTTAATAGTAAGGGGAAATCCTACTTTTTAGGAGGCCTAATTGGGGCAAAAAGGCTACAAGGCCTATAACCTAGGAATATAGAGAGCGATGGAAAAATGAATGAACTTGGCAAGCAAAGAACCAAGTTTGGAGTCAAGAATGGAGTTGATTGAAGCCCTTGACCTCATACAAAACAAACCATTGGGTAGGGCTTGGAAGTCATGGACTAGGAGAGTTCTTTTTGAAGACTAAGTATAGGAATCTGACAAGATAGGAAGCTTCTTGAAGCAGGGAAAGAATTGGTTCTTTCCAAGTGTTGAGGGTGGATTGAGGAAGCCCCAAGAGGTCCTGAAAGAGACCTAGGAATAGTTATAAACAACTCAAGAGGAATCTAGGAGTCTCCCTATCAGAGTGGTATCAGAGAAGGTTAAAGATTTGGGAAAAGAAGTGTTGCAGCAAGTGAATATTGCAGCCCACAAAATTAGGTGAAGAATCAAGTGCATCTAACAAGATGGCGACTAATGTTGAATTGGATAAAAAGGTTAATGATTAGGAAGAGGATAACCGGTTGCTTAGAGAAAGATTGGCTCAATTAGAGCAGCTCTTGGGTGAAGTCCAAGACAAGGAAGATAGGGTGAAGGATAAGGTAGACTAGAAAGAAGAACAAGAACCTAAGGAGGAGTTAGACCTGGAGGAAGAAGCCCCAACTCCTAACCCTATCATACCAGAAGAACCCTTCTTAAAGGTACTCAAGGCCTTAAGTGGCAAAGCTTTGGAGGGTGTGCCACTTTTTAGTGGACAAATGGATCCTGATCTAGTTATGGACTAGATTGACAACATTGAAAATCACATTGAATGTGATGGCATAACAGATGCTCAAAATGTAAAGGTGGCTAAGTCTAGGTTGAGGGGATCAACACTCACCTGGTGGAAGTATGTTCAGACTGAGAGAGAGAAAGAGGGAAAGAGTCCCATTGTCACATGGAAGGGCATGTTGATGCTAAAGAAGACTTATTTCCTTGATGACTATGAGGTTCAGTTGCATAGAAGGAGACAAAACCTCAGGCTGAAAGACTTGGATGTCCAAGCATACACTGAATAGTTCCAAAAATTGTGTCTAAGGTCAAACGTAGTAGAAGATGAAAGCATAAGATTGGCTAGGTATCATAATGGACTCAAATGGTCTATCCAGGAAGACATGAGTCTTGCTACCTTCAAAAGTGTTAGAAAATGCTATCAAATGGCTTTGAAAATAGAAGAGAAAGGCAAAAAGAAGCATGACCAGACCTCAAAGGGAAGAGGTGGAGGAAAAAAAAATAGAGGGCATAGAGGTAGCTTTGCAGGAAGGAGTAGTGAGTTTAGAGCTCAAGGAGAGTCCAAATTGACAGAGATGACTAATGAAACCAGTGGAAGAGGAAGTATGAATAGAGGTAGAGGCTTCCAAGGTGGAGGAAGAGGTAGGTTTGGAGGTTCAGTTAGAGCCTCACACTTTGCAACTATGAAATGTTTTCATTGTAATCAATTAGGCCATTTGGCTTATAGATGCCCTAAGAAGGCTTCTAGTTCACATGGTGAAAGTAGGGTAAACTATGCTGCCCAAGAAGAGACTAGTAGTGTTAAGTCTCCTAAAGTTAACCTTGATTCAGAGAGTGGGGAGAATCTAATGATAAGAAGGATTCTCATCAAGGAACCTATCAAAGAGGAAGCTAAACAAAGGAGGGCACTGTTCAGAGTGAAGTGTAAGATACTTTGTAAAGTCTGCAAGATGATCATAGACTTAGGGTCTACTGACAACATCATCTCAGAGGAGGCAGTCAACAAGCTTGGACTAACCAAAATACCTCATACAAACCCTTATAGAGTTACATGGCTGAATAAGGGATAGCATGTCCTTGTAAATGAGAAAACATGGGTTGATTTTTCAATAGGTAAGTACGTGGACAAAATCTTGTGTGATATACTCCCAATGGATGCATGCCACCTACTCTTAGGTAGGCCATGGAAATTTGACAGGAAGATAATTCATGATGGAGAGAGGAACTCCTATTCTTTCAAGAAAGATGTGGTCACATATAGAATTCAGTCACTCATAGATGATGAGGGGTCTACTTCAGCAGGACCTAACATCTTATTGCAAGGAGGCAAGGAATACATCCAAGATGTGAAGAAAGGAGAAGGCACACACTTTTCTATCATGGTTAAGCCAAGTGAAGAGAAGAAGGAGAAACAAGCACCCTTGCCAAAGGAAGTGCAGGAGTTATTCAAGGAGTTTAAAGATATTGTTAGTGATGGATCACCTGCAATGTTGCCACCTCCTAGAGCCATAAGTCATCAGATTGACTTCATACCAGGAGCATTTCTACCAAATAAAGTAGCATACAAGATGCCTCCTGATCAAAACAAGGAGATAGCTAGACAAGTGCAAGAGATTTTGGACCAAGGATTAATCAAGAAGAGCATTAGCCCATGTGCAATGCCTCTATTCCTAGCATAAAAGAAGGGAGGTAAGTGGAGACTTTGTATAGATTGAAGAGAAATTAATAGGATCACTATAAGGTATAGATTTCCCATTCCTAGGATTGAAGATCTTATGGACTATTTGGGAGGAGAAAGGTACTACACCAAGTTGGATTTGAAGAGTGGGTACCATCAAATCAGGATTAAGGAGGGAGATGAGTTGAAGACTGCATTCAAGACCACATAAGGGCTCTATGAATGGTTGGTCATGCCCTTTGGGCTTAGTAATTCTCCAAGCACCTTCATGAGGTTGATGAATGAGGTGTTGAAAGACTACATTGGTAGATTTGTAGTAGTGTACCTAGATGATATCCTCATTTTCAGTAAGACCAAAGAGGAACACATCCAACATTTACAAATTGTGATGAAGAAACTCTATGAGGAGAAGATATCCATTAACTTAGAAAAGTGTGAATTTATTAAGCAAGAGTTGATCCATCTTGGCTTTGTGGTGTCCCAAGGAACCTTGAAGATGGATCCTAGCAAGGTGGAAGCAATAAACAATTGGCCTACACCTACAAGTAGCACCGAGGTAAGGAGTTTTCATGGACTTGCCCAATTTTATAGGAAGTTCATTAAAGGTTTTAGTGAAATATGTGCACCAGTCTTAGATACAATCAAGGGTGGAGTAAAAACTAGATTCAAGTGGAATCTAGAGGCTGGAAAAGGTTTTGAGTTGTTGAAGAAGAGAGTGGCTACACAACCTATATTGGTTTTGCCAAACTTTGATAAGTTGTTCACCTTAGAGTGTGATGCAAGTGGCATAGCAGTTGGAGCAGTGTTGAACCAAGAGAATATACCAGTAGCATTCTATAGTGAGAAGTTGAATGAGGCTAAGAAGAGATATTCTTCTTATGACCTAGAGTTATATGCATTGGTACAATCTTTGAGGAAATGGAGGCACTACTTCCTGCCTAAATAATTTGTGGTGTATACTGATAACAAGGCTTTGAGTTTCATTAATTCTCAGGAGAAGTTGAGCAATAGGCATCTCAAGTGGATAGAATACTTACGAGCCTATACCTTCACTATTAAGCACAAGAAGGGATAGTTGAACAAGGTGGCTGATGCTTTGAGTAGGAGGTTGCTGACAGTTTAAGAGGTACAAATACAAAGCATAGGCATAGAGAGCTTCAAGGAGCTTTATGAAGGAGATGAGGACTTTGCAGAAGCATACAAGGTATGTAAGGAATTTAAGAACCATTTCCATAGTCAATTTGTAGACTATACTATTCAGAATGATCTCTTGTTTAGAGGAGGACAACTATGTGTTCCTAAGGGATCTATGAGGGAGAATGTGATACAAGAGAAGCACAATGGGAGTTTGAGTGGGCACTTTGGCCTAAAAAAAACACTAGAACTAGTGAAAAGGTTCTATTATTGGCCTAGGATGCAGAAGGATATCAGGAAGTATGTGGAGCAATGCTTGGTTTTCCAAAAAGCTAAAGGTACCTCATCTAATGCAGGTTTGTATCAACCTTTTCCCATTCCTAGTAGGCCTTGGGAATGCATTAGTATGGATTTTATAGTTGGATTGCCTAGGACCAAGATTGGTTTAGATAGTATATTTGTGGTTGTAGATAGGTTTATCAAGATGAGCCACTTCATTGCTTGCAAAACCACTCATGATGCCAGTCATATTGCACATTTGTTCTTTAAAGAGGTGGTATGGATTCATGGCTTACCACTAAGCATAGTATTTGATAGAGATGTGAAATTTATGGTCCATTTTTGGAAGACCCTGTGGAAAAGGTTAGGCACTAATCTTTCCTTTGGATCAGCCTACCATCCTAAAACTAATGGTTAGATTGAGGTTATTAATAGAGTGCTAGGTAATCTCCTTAGGTGTTTGAAAAAGGAGTATGGAGTGATGTGGGATCAACTGTTACCATAGGAAGAGTATGCCTATAATGACAGTGTTAACAAAACAACAGGGAAGAGCCCCTTTGAAATAGTTTATGGGCTACATCCTAGAGGTGTATGTGAGTTAATGCACCTAGAAAATGAAGAGGGAAGGAGTGGTTATGCAGAAGACTTCACTCAATCAATGAAGGAAGTTCATGATCACATGAAGCAACAGCTCCAAGAGGCTACAAAAAGGTTAAAAGACAAAGTTGATGAAAGAAGGAGAGACATTCAATTTTCTATGGGAGATCTTGTGATGGCACATCTTAACAAATCCAGGTTGAAGAAGGGAGTCCCCACCAAACTTCAGATGAGAAGGATAGGTCCTTGCAAGATCCTTGCTAAGTATGGTCAAAATGCTTATAAAATAGATTTTCCATTAGACTTGGAAATGTCTCTTATGCTTAATGTGAAAGATTTCGTATTGTATAAAGGGCCTACACTACTAAACTCTGAGTCATAGTCAAACAATGGAGGCATCATCTAGGATGTTCAAATTTCCAACACACCTAAATCGGTAGCAGTCAAAATTCTGGACTCTAGAGTGAAGAAAAAGACTAGGAAGGGAACCTACATGGAGCATCTCATTCAGTGGAAAGGTAAGATAGAGGCTAAAGCTACTTGGGTAGCTGAGAGTAGGTTCAACCAGTAGGGAGTTGATCCTAAAATCCTATCACCAGAGGTGACTTAAGTTCTTAGCCTTGGTAGCATGGTGTAGGAGCACCCCTAGGAAGCCAGTTGGCTATCTCATTTTTGGTGTGAAAGAGTGTGAAAGACCCTCTTGAAGGGCAGTGTAAATATATAAGGTCATGTGGACCAAGAGTGGTGTGGTGTGAGTCTAGTTTAGTGGTTCTTTCTACGCTAAAAGCTTAAATTAGCTTCATTAATGCACTATACTTGATGTTGTCATCAAGTGGAAAAATTATGTTACTAATGTTCTTAGGGTCCTTTGATGCCCTAGGAGGTCTAACTGAGGTTAGATAGGTTAGGTTGGGGATTAAAACACCTAAAATGTGAAAAGATGTAAAAATGTTGCAAGCAACATTTGCAACTTTTCAAAAGTTGTTGTAAAAAATGCAAGCCTTAAGGTTTTCAGCCTTTGAAGAGGTTAGGGTGGCCTAAAAGGCCTAAAAACATGGGATAAGAGTACTTAAGGCAAGATAACCCTAATAGAGGGGGTTGGATGTCATTTTGTACGGACTGATATACATAGCAAAGGAGGTTTTTCTGAGAATAGTGTGAGAAATTGATTACCAGTGGTATCTCTGAGCATTGCATGGATTAAATTAGGCACTATGACACCTATTTTTCATTTCTTAGCATGTAATAGAGTGTTTCCATCTTTTGGTTTGTTCCTTAGTCTAGGGTTTTAAGCATTTTGTAAATTCTTCTAGTTAATACAGTTTACTATCCAGTTTTGACAATGTTGCAGAGATGTGGACCTAGCTCTATTTTCCACCGTAGTTTATGTATGGCCTTTTGGGGATGGAGACTAGGTTCAATGTGCTTCAAGATGCCTCAAGTTTGGGCTCTGAAAATGCATGCATTGATTTTTAAGGTCTTGCCCTAGGCAAGCTGTGAAAGAAGCCCAACTAGGAAGACCAAGAGATTGATTAGAGATATTGTAGGAGGGATAGTGTCATGAGCCAAGAAGGCCATGAATATATTTTTTGGTGAACTACAGGTACTAAAGAACAAGGAGGAGTTCCCAAGAGATCTACTTGCCAAGTTTTGAGGTTACAAACAAAAGACTGGTTCAAAACCAAGTAAAAGGCCCTAAATCCAAAATAGGGTGTACGAACAATATTGAAGGCTCAGACCAAGAAAATCTTGGAGGTCTTAGGACATCTGTTTGAACTACCAAAAAACATTTGGGAGTTCTTTGAGAATATTTAACAGTAAGGGGGAATCCTACATTTTAGGAGGCCTAATTGGGCCAAAAAGGCTACAAGGCCTATAACCTAGGAATCTAGAGAGCGATGGAAAAATTAATGAGCTTGGTAAGAAAAGACCCAAGCTTGGAGTCAGGAATGGAGTTGATTGAAGCCCTTGACCTCCTACAAAAAAAACCATTGGTTAGGGCTTGGAAGTCATGGACTAGGAGAGTTCTTTTTGAAGACTAAGCATAGGAATCTGACAAGATAGGAAGCTTCTTGAAGCAGGGAAAGAATTGGTTCTTTCCAAGTGTTGAGGGTGGATTGAGGAAGCCCTAAGAGGTCTTGAAAGAGACATAGGAAGAATTCTAAACAAATCAAGAGGAATCTAGGAGTCTCCCTATCAGAGACACATTTGTCTGCAGTGAAAAGGATATTCAAATATTTGAAAGGGACTAAAGATTTTGGTCTGTTATACACAAGATGAGGAGATCTTGATCTCAAGGTTTACATTGATGATGACTGGGATGGAAATATTGATGACAGAAAAAGCACTAGTAGTGGAGATTTCTTTTTAGGAGAAAGACTAGTGACATGGTTAAGCAAGAAATAAAGTTGTATTTCACAATCTACTACCGAAGGTGAATATGTGGCAGCAACTATGAATTGTTCTAATATTGTATGGATCAAACAACTACTAGAAGGTATGCATGAATAGATTATTGATCCTATTACAATTTAATGTGATAACACTAGTACTATTAACATATTAAAGAACCATGTGATGCATTCAAAGAAAAAGCATATATTTATCAAGTATCACTACTTGAGAGAGAAAGTACAAGATAAGCCTGTGAAATTAGAGTATGTAAATTTTAAAGAATAGATAGCTAATATATTTACAAAACCATTACCAAATGATGCTTTTGATTATCTTCGAGGTAAGATAGGAGTTCTTCCCCTATCTAATTTTTATTAAGGAAAGATGCATGTTACATCAATTCAAGGACTCAATAGAATATCTTTCTTGTGAGTTGATGCTAGTGTTCACTCTTTAGGTGAAGCCTGAAGTTGTGAAAAAGGAAGTTTACGACTGTAATGGAAAATCTATACACTTAAGGTATAATCTGAGAAGTTTATGTTTCTTTGGCATTATTATCAAATAGGGAGAATATTATCAGAAGGAGATGAATAAGTCAATTGATGTAAGAAGGAGATGTTCACTGAAAGAGGTAGAATTCATGACAAATTATCACGAGGGAGATGAATAAGAGAATGTTACTGATAAAATCAAAATGCAAAGTGTTACTGATAGAAAAAGACAGATTATAGATGGAAGATCAAGATTAGAAAAGGAGAAGTTACTACTTATAGTGGTACAAAATATGAATGACAGTAAAGGATACCATCATCAATTGAAAAATGAATTTGTTAGGGTTTCCATCAATGCCAAAGAGGGAGATTGTGACTATAACTGATAGTAATATTAAAGAATGATTATTTGATGGATCTGATGATGAAGACTGACAAAGATAAGAGGAATACATGATAGTAGAAAGGTTAGATCAGTTATTGTCTTATCATTGATGTCAAGAAATTAATTTTTGGTTTATATTATGTTGCCATATCATTCAGTAATGATATAAGATGAATGAGTTAAGGAGAAGAAGAAATGAGAAGTTGAGAAGTTGAAGAACTTAATTAGGCAATTGATACAGATTAGACAATGATTAGATTATGTTGATATAATTATTTTCTACCTAATTTATGATTATGTTAAGTTGATAAAGCATGGTGATGAAGATTTGACAATTTGGTAAGTTAAGTTTTTTTGGCTACCGAGCAAATGTCAGTCGGTAAGGTAAAGGTAAAAAGAAAGGTCACTCGATAAAGTAAAAGGAACTCAAGACACCAAGCGATTTAACCGAAATTATAATGAAGAAAACTAAGCGAGGAACAATATTAAATAAGGATTTTAAATCAACATTTAATGATTAGATATGATGAGCTGGATGATCATGATGATGAGGAAAGTTAGTTACAAGAGATCTACAGATAGGAAAATTCAAGGTGAAGATCTATGACAAGATCTAAGTGGCAAAAAGAGATGGAACAAGTTTCTATAAAAGTTCAAGTTCCTAGGTGAAAAGAAAATGTAATACCAAGATCCAAATCTGAGGTATAATGAATTGAATAGTCAAGATTGATTAAAGGAAAACAAAATAGATGAGATTAAGAGGCAAAACATATTCTATATAAAGGATGGTCTTATATGGACAAATGTTTGGAAAACTAAATAGTTTAAGGGTTACCAACTATTGTAGAGAAGAAGGAACAAAGAGATTTCGAGTGGGAAAAGAAGGATTTGATGAAGTGATGAAGCCAGTGGATAATGAAGAATTGAAGTGAAGACATAAGAGCACACAAGGATTAGATTGAGAAAAGATAGATGCAAATCTACATGTCAATTTTATTACTGTTGCTTACTAGCATTTGTAACAGAGAAATCTCTTAATAGAGTAGACTTAAAAATCTTATTATAAAATCCTTGAAAAAGGTGACATTCTAAAAGAGTGTTTAAAACCCTCTAACAAGGCCACTCCTAACAAGGTGAAGATCCTAACATATCTAATGGAAATCCCTTAATCGGGTCACACCTAATAGTGTGTATTGTAATCTTTAACCAGATTGGCTCTTAACTGGGTGTACTTCAAAAGAGTGTTTTCTTAGTGGGTGACAATTCCCACAGTGGTTTTTCCCAAAGTTGTGTTTCCACATTAAATATTGGTGTTACATGTTGTGAATGATTTATTGATTATTGTAGTTTATTTACTGATTTCGATAAATAGTGAACTGTGTTTCTATCGAGCTGCTACCGAGTTAACCGAAGAATTTTTTTTAAAGTTATTTTTGATTAGGGATTATGGATTCACCCCCCTCTCCATAATCCAATACCTAACTAGACATGTTGACACTAAAAATTTATGTCAACAACAAACAAAATGAAAATTTGGCCCTACTTTGTAAGTTTTCATTGCATGCCTCTAATGATTTTTACATCAAGAGAAAAATTATCACCCTAAGAAGACTAGTTGGGGTCTTAAAAATATGAAAATAGGTTATTATAGAGGGGCCTCACATGAACCTGTAAGTTCAAACATATAATTCATAGGTGTTAGGGACTCTGAGAAACCATCTATTAATGTGTGACAATTTTGTAATCTTAGGGAACTTAAGGTATAGTGTCATGAGGGTAAGGCCATTAGATGTTTGGTTGTGTTGGAAGGAAAAACAAGACCATGCCTAGGGTAAACCTACCTAACTAGATCTATTTGCACTGATAATGTATTTATAGGTATAAGATCTCACTCACATTTAAAAGTTTCATGTGCAATTAACCATACTTATTACATATACACAAGCTTAATCTTAGAAATTATATTGATGATGTGTTTATATGTTCAAATATGTCAAAGAGTAGAGGAGATAGTACATGAAACTAAATACAATTTTCATTACTTGTCATAGATCATTACTAAGAATCCATGTTATGATTAATAACAATGCAAACGTAATCATAAAATTTGGTGAAGTTTCCGAAGGCAACCAAATTTAACACTTATAATTTAGATTGAATATCGATTTTGTAATTTATAAACTTTCTAAGTAAATGCAAAATATTTTTCCATAACATGATTATGTTCATAATGTTTAACCATTATAAACTAAATATACATTCAAATTTTAAGTTATAAAATAGGAAGACATCCACACAATGAAGAAATTAGATTGAATATAAACTTTTATATATCAAACTATAGAAAAATAAAGTGTACATATTCATATACAAAAATGGCATAAATTCCAACTCCATAAAAGCTATACAAAAATGTGGCATTTTCCATCTTCAGAACTATATATAAGAAACAATTATCGAATGGTTACAATATTTCTTTATCAAATGACCACAACTGACACTATATGTCTATATAATCCTACTACTATGGTGGAGCATCAAAATCAAGCCTCTTTGAAGTAGTGCATGGCTTTGTAGATGCCCACACAATAAAAATTCAAATAATAAATTAGATTACTTGTGTCAAAAATAGTTTACAAAAGTCAAATAATATCAAAATATTTATATTGAACTAGACTTTCTCTAAATTGAATTGTTTATTGCCTCATGCCTTTGCTTCTTCACTAAAATGCATTTTGAAAATGATGGTGCCCTTTGACGATTAGGATTCCTATCGTATCAATGAGGTAGAGGATCTATGTCATGGCCAAATAGTGAAAAGGACTATAAGAGGTAAAATACAATTGATATAAGTTAATATATCATTATTGTTGACAAAGAAACATAAACTAAACACACACACACACACACACACACATATAATGAACATATACTTGACCCTATAATGGTTCTCTTATTGTCCTAGTAGGGGGATTCAATGATGGTGCAAACAAAATACTAGTAACCCCATTGGTCGTTGTATATAGAGGACAAAAAATGTAAGACTATCAATCTAGACTCATG
Organism: Chamaecyparis obtusa; assembly: GCA_027943335.1. NCBI lineage: Eukaryota > Viridiplantae > Streptophyta > Pinopsida > Cupressales > Cupressaceae > Chamaecyparis > Chamaecyparis obtusa. The sequence continues at coordinate 999,503 of BSBK01001111.1, read as the reverse complement.
TGTATAATCATAACATGTAGTTGAATGATAAACATCTAAATGGTGCTATAGTAACTCTTTTAAGCTCTTTAAACTATCATTTTGATTAAAATTATTTTTAGTTACCTTTCCTTAGTCACCTGAACTCAAGGAAGAAGTTGTCATGGGTTGTGTGTTAGCCACACTTGGCATGCCCTACAAGAGTAATATGATCAACCTATATAACATTAAAATATAGTTTAAATAATCACATTTTATAAGATATGCATATTGAATAAGAATTGTAAGTTCATGTACATGCAAAAAAGGATACCATATAAATGTGTTAACCAAATGAAATGGTCATAAGAGTAGTGTCATTGAATTGTGATATATGTTTAGTTTTCTTCACGTACTAAACCAAAAATTAATATAAAGTTGTAAGTTAATATATCTTATAAAATATTGTTTTGAATATAAAGGTATTATTCTATTTTGACATGTAATACAATTTTTACCTCTAATGAGTTTGTTACTAGATAAGTTATAGTAGGGATGGTCGATGATGTGCCACCCTCCATCGCTACAACCTAAAACACATAATGTTTATTGTTTTTGGTTTGATCTATAGTTAAAAATCTATTTACATTTGGAAATTAAGTGTTTAGTAAATAAAATTGTTATAAAATAAATTGTACATACTTGCGTGTCAAACCCACAAGCACCTGGTTATATAGGTCTTGCATTGACTATACCTAATATGACAATTGATGCCCAAATCCTAAAATAAGATTGTAACATCTTGAACTACAAGCAACAAAAACATGGGGGGACGATCCATCTAAAAGTGCATCTATATCCATCCCATGGCATGCATGAAAATAATTGGTGCACATGTGGTTTGAGGTATCTATAGTAGAGGTAGATGGTCCACCTACTGGGCTATAAGGTTGGGATAATTGTGTGCCATGTTGAATGATAGTATCAATAAATGTGGTGGCTTCCTAAATAGTTTGTACCTCCATAGACTCCTTTGGGTCTATTGGGACCATGACATGAAGAACAAGTTTTAATGTTCCGGTGCCCAATTTGGGTGATTATGTGCCCACTTAGATCATAGTCTATCTTGGGAAAATCCTCAACCTCTACTCTATAATTCCTTCATATCAAAGTAATCAAGAGTTTGACAGAGGAAAAACTCACAATATAGATTTCTCAAAAAATTTAAAGGCACCTCATAATTATTACAAGGTGGTTAGTCGGAGACCATCCACCACCTATCCTAGAAACTATTTTTGCTACCCTCATGAGTAAACCAATATATAGAAACCTCTTTGAACTAACAAGAAGACATACAATAGTTTTAGGATCAGTGAAGAGATCACACATGTTATGTTTTCTTATTTGTTTGGCTTTTACTTCATCATATATATGACAAGATGTGTGGTTATTAATCATGACATGAATCTCTATAAGATTTCCAATTAGTTATTTGTTTGGTGATTGCATCAACACTTGTCACCACTAGATATCCAAGGAAGTAACGAGGGATGTATGATGGTCGTGTTGGGAGATCTGTAGTGTAGTAGCTAGGTTAGAAACAATGACAATATTTTGTTCTAATTGACCCAATAAAATATTTTGTGAGTTTGGTGGGAGGTTTTTTGGAGGAATCGAAGGGTCGCTCATTTGAGAGACTTCTTGGAGGTTATAAGAGGTAGATTTTGTTGAGGCCCACGGGTAGGAGGATCTAATATCATTTAAAAAAAAAAAAAAAAAAATGAAAAAATAATAAAACCATCAATTGTAATAAAAAATAATTAAAATGCATTAATAAAATGACTACATACCTTTTGGACATCGTGGCATGGCTATTTTTCTAATAGTGGGTAAAACACAAACAAGTCTTCCTTTCTTTTTAGGAAATAATTATTTTGTTGTTGTGAACCACATGTAGAATGTCACAATTAGTTGTTTTTAAAAAATATAATCAGATTAATGCAATCGTGGTCCGTTATATTTATTTTAAAATTATGATCATAGTTTCATATAAGTTTAATGAAATCGTAGTTTAATGTTTATAACTCCATATGCATTAAGGCTCAATTTTTTTGAGTTGTAGCATGATGGGGTTATTTGAATTATCAAATAACTTGAATGCATTACTTGTGATTTTGGATTTTTTAGGTGAGTGGCTAATTTTCTTTTCACCATCTTGGTGGACTTATCCTTATGATACATGTCACTTTTTCACCATCTTGCTAGAGGCTCAGAAATGTTCTAGTGAATGTACAAGTTTCATGGAATGCTAACATATTGTCTAACTTGTGTTTTCATCTTAACTAGTGTCTAAATTATTTGACACCATTCATCCTTTAGCTAACGTGTCATCTCATTGAAACCATATAGGAGTTTCCAATAAAAGCCACTTCTTTAGTCACATTAGCATCCATGTTATAATTTGTAACATTTTTGCTAGAGCACTAGTGCTCAAAAGAAGTTCATGCAAAATAGGAATATCAAGAAGAAGAATAATTATTGATACACCAAATGCTACATAGACATCTTCTCCTTCTCCATTGAGGTGCTAGAAAATCTAAATTTTTCCTTCTATAATGATGAGTTTTAGGAGAAAGTACTCTTAGCTGACAAGTATGTCTATGTATGACTTAATATCAGTTCTAGTGGTCTACTAGAGCTTGAAAGAAGTTCCATTGGGAGAAGAAAACCCTAGGAAAAATTAAAAAAGATGTCATGTGGAATTTTGTTGGAGTTTTGGAGCCTAAAAAAGGTTTTGGTGGAATGACAAGTTTTAGCAGAATGGAAATTCTTTCCACTATTGATGTCATGTGGATGCCACATGAGACTCCTTTTTTTTATAGGGTGTTGGGGCTTGAGAAAGGTTTTGGTATTAAAAGAAGCTCTGATAGAAACTTAATTTTTTGCATTTCAGGTACCATGCAACTTCTACTTGACCACTAGGACTCTAAAATGGTTTCAATAGAAACATAAAACCAATAGAAAATGTTGGCATAAACAAGTGGGCCCACCACCAATTTGCATATGAAAACTTGTGAGAAAGATCCATTTTAAATAATAAATAAGGTTTGTTAGAATCTAAGTGTGTTGGCATTGTGATGTATTTTGGTTAGTGGTCACAGGTGGTAGTGATTTTAGTTGTCACGAATGCAAACATAGTAATATCAAATGATAGGACAATTAGTAAGGTCATTGTTCAATTAGTAAGAAGGATTCAACTAAGTTCAGTGAGCGGTGTATAGGAAGAATAAATACAGATGGAGATTTTGGTATCGATGATGTTTGAGAAAGAATTAAATGGAGCGGGCTTATACATAACATGGATATAATTATAACATTTTATGGTTGAGACTAAAACTGATTTGGACAATCGATGTGCAAGCAGTTTAGTACCAGAAGAGGTTACATGTTTATGAGTCTAAGTTCTTGAGCTATCGGTTGTAGATCTTAGATCAGTGACCAGTATGGATATTGCAGTGAATATAGTTGTTGGGTGATGTGTCTTAGATGATAAGGATTTGATAAGATGCAATTTATAAACTCGAGGCAAGCAATGAGGTGGATTTAGTGTAATGAATTGATGAAGTCAAAATGTGTTTGACTACCTTAGAGATATAACTTGAAAATCTTATTTTGGGCCGACACGGTCATGGTAAAACATGTTTTACATCAAGATTTTCATTTTGGTGCATGGAACCTGAGTGGGAAAGTATTTGAATTTTATTTTTGTATTTGATGCAAGTTGTGCATATATTGGTATTGCTCTGATTGTAAAAAAAAAGATGAAGTAGTTGCTGATGGTTGATTGTATGAAGTAAAATTCATGATTGCTAGGGTTGCGATCAAGGTTTTGAGCAGAAGACTAGAGAGTAGTTATAGAGAGAAGATAAAAAATTGGATTTGACAGGAAAGAAATGCTACATCCAAATCATTACTTGTTCCTCCCTAATAGTTGCAACAACCAAAATCTCTTAACTGGGTGGACTTTAACATGTCTTCTATTATAAATCCCTTAACCAAGTGGACTCACTGAAAGATTCTTAAATTCTCTAGCAAGGTAGATCTTAATAGATCTCATTGTACTCCTAACAATATAATGGTCACTCCTACCAGGGTGAACCCTCAGAAAGGGTATTTGTAATTCCTAATAGGGAAAACCTTTTTACTGTAGTGAAGGGCTTGTGGGTGTCATCCCCATCATGGTTTTCTCTCTCTAATTGAGGGTTTCCACAAGAAAAATAAGTGTTTTATTTGTGATTCTTGTGTGGATGTCTGATTTTATTTATTTTTATTTCATTTCATTAGTTATATGTTTTATTATTTGGAAGTTGTTGGTAAAGTTAATCAGAGTTGTGGTCGAATTAGTAGGTTACCCATTTGTACTAATTCACCCCCCCTTAGTACCATCAAATACTAACACAATGGTTTTGACAACCACCTCAAGTTTTGGTGGAGGTTATAGAATTGGTGCATAATGTTGATGGATTTTTTAAATTTGCTTGTCAGAGAAAGAATTAGGTTTGGAAACCCCTACTTGGTAGGCTCATAACTCCTTGCTTGGTGCTCAAAATTTGAAACCACTTCTCTCCAAGGTATTTAATTTTAGTTCCTTAGAACTATGACTATGACTATCAATTTAAGGGATCAACTAAAATTTTGACCCAAAATTCCACTCCAATTACTTCTAAAAATGCGATTTACTAAAATGTAGAAAATACCATTTTTTAGGTGTATACTAGGCCATCTGTATCTGTCTTGAAAGGCTTAAACAAACAAATGTTAGGTTTTTAATCTAGCATCATATCAATTCAAAACATGAACATCTAAGCTAAGCCACCTCAGATTGAGCCTAAACAGGTGCACCCAAGCACTGTTTGATTTGCTCTGATTATGAGGGATGTGGGTGTGCTCTCTAAGAACTTGGAGCTTGTTCCTAATGTATACTAGGAAGGATTGAGATCTATGAAAACTCCATGAATGACACAATATTGGGTATAGAACACCCAAATTGCCCCTAAGGCTTCAAGGACCTAAATGATGCTTATGCTAAAATTGATTTTATCCAAAATGAGATGTGAGGTGATGCAGATCAATGCATAAACATGAAAGAAACTAATTCAATCCATTAGTTCTAAGCTATGATGTGTATTTAAGAAGATTAAAATGAAATTAATCTAACAATTATATGATTTAGCTATGAGCTAGAATGAAAATGGCATTATAAGTTTACTATGTAATGAAAAGGAATTGGTTATTTTATCTTGGGAAGTGAGGGTATTTATAGGATTTGGGAAGGGCTTGCGTTAGGAGGATGAGTTAGAGTTAGAGGTAAGGTTTGGGGTAGAGTAAGGGGTATGGTAAGGTTTACCTTGGGTTAGGGGTTGCTCACACATGTGTGAGAAACACTAGGGAAGTGTGCAAGGGGAACATGTGTGGAAGAAGAGACATGGGTCTCTTTATGAGGTTGTAAGAAGCCTTAAAGAGGGTGTAAGAGGCTTAAATGAGTATGTAAGGCTCATTGAGGGAAGGGTTTGACTAAAAGTCAAGGAGACTTGGATTAGACTAAGAAATGTGGGAAACATATCCTAAGTAGGTTTAGGGAAGATTGGAAGGGTTTAGGAATGTCTAGAAGATTCTAGGTTTTTGAGGCTTTAAATAAATATGAAATTTATTTAGGGATTGTGACATCATTTATTGAATATTGATTCAATAAATATAGGAAAATCATTTAAATTTGATTCAAATGCTTTGGGGAGGGATCCTTTAATTAAAGATGCTTAATTAAAATAAAGGGAGTTAATGGCATAAAAATATATTAATTAATTAACTAATTAATTAATTAGTAAATGATGATGTCATCAGGGGTTTTCAGAAAAATAAAAATACTTTTATTTTCTAAAGGATTTTTAGGTGTCTACATTAGGAAATTTTTAATTTGGCCAAGTTGAAAAGTAGGCAAACATTTGGCTTTGGCTAGGGAATAGGAATGCAAAGGATGAATCAAGAAATCCAGAAACTTAGGTAAAGACTAGTACATTGAATCCATTGGTTATTATAATCATGGAGTATAACATAAGAAAAGAAGTTTAAGAAAAACCAAAAAAGGGACCAAAGCAGAAAAGAACCTACATTAACAACAAAAAAAAAGCCCTAAGTATGTACATAAAAGGGATACCCTACCTCAAAACCAATTTTTTGCACTCAAGTGAATCTATTGATAGGTTAAGGAAAATAGATGCAAGTGTTAAACAATGAATACAAAATTTTAAGTACACGTGAACTCAGCTAGAAACTTTCTCCTTGTACCTTAGTCCAAAGATATCTAGCGTGTGCAACTTCCTCAAGTGAGGAAAATGCCTAAATTAGAAATCCACTTAACCTCTTCTTGCATGTTAGACATGAACTCTTCTTGTATGAGCTAAATCATTGCATCTTCAAGCTCTCCAATACACCTTTGACAATTTGGATTCAAGATCTATGGTATACAAGTAGAAGTGCTATGAGGCAAGCCTTCTTGTTCGATATCTTTTTATTGGTCATAATTGATCCCTTGATTCTTCTTTGATATTTGAAACAATATTTCTTCCTTTGGCATGATTCAAGCTAGACCTTCCAAATAATAGTTTAGATTCAAAAATGCATTCTCACTAGACTTGACTTGCGTAAGTTGGCATTCCTCCCCCGCTTCCCTTTGATTACACATTTAAACTTTTTCCTCATGGGAACCTGCAATAAAATTTTCCTTTTCAACACATGCATGCTCTAATGAGTCCACATAATTAGGAGTATTTTTCATAGATCAATACTCATGCGTAGAAGAGTGTTTTTAATGAGTACACAACTAAATTATTCATCTTCATATTTTTCAATTTCATGATCATAACATATTTCATTAGGTTGATCTCTTTGCAATATAAAATGATACCTCTATGTTATTGTGTATATCTTGTGAATAGTATAATGTAGTATGATCTTATTGAACTATTCTAACCACTTTAGGAGTGAATGTCTCTTTGGATGCATGTATGCCTTTTGAAAATGGTTCATGACTATGAACAAAAATTTGAGAAATTATATCACTTTAAATAAATCCACCATATAAAGTATTGGTACAATGCTCAAAATAAAATATTTTAAATAATTAAACATTTCTTTGAACCTCTTTAGATTTATAAACAATCCCACCTTTCTTGTTTAATTCCTTAAGATGATTTTCAATGGTTTCACTTATATTTAAAAAATGTGTACCTCCTGTTGTATCACCCCTAAAAAAATTGTTAGGTAATCCATATTACTATCATATTTATGCACAAGGTGACTTTTAATGCCAATATCAATAATTTGTAGCCATTTTTAAGGAAAAAATATGCTATTTGAGAATGAAAGACTACTTCACAAGCATTTTCTCCAATAATCATAAGATCATTTTCTAGAGAGGATACTAATTTTCTTTTAGCTCAACTAATTTGGGAATATTGCTTCTTTATTGACTATATGGAAGAAGAAATGGATGAGTTCATAACTTGAATTTCACTAATAGGGATTTATTCCTCAATGATTAAATAGGAATGAATAAAGACATCTTCTACACAAACAATGACATCATTTGAAGCCTCACGATGCCAAGTGGGAATGAAAATATTGTGAAACTCTGCTTGAAGTATTTTTTCCTCATCTTTCTTTCCCTAATCAATATGCATACAAGTATAGAGGGAATTTGGAGACTCATTTGTATATTTTTTCTTTCCAATTAGGTACACAACATGTTTTTTAGGCTTTTGATATGTATTGTCACAAGAAGATATGAAACCTTATCTCCATTAGTACATGCATGTTCTCCTAATACATTTCCAATGAAAATCATCTTATCAAGAAAAAATTAACCTTTAGGAGAGATATTATTCTCTACTTGTCTTCATTATACAAAGAATCCCTTTCAATAGTGGGCACTCCTTAAGGAACAATAGTTTCAATGAAACCAATCATTTTCCCATTTCTTGATTCAGATCTTCCGATGTTTGAAACAAAGTAGGATGCACTTCATTAGGAGTAAGCTTTAGATCACCATGTAATTTTTTTAAGAAGTCCATTTGTATAGGTTCATGAGGTGCTTGATTTTTCTAATACATAGGCAAAGAATAGTCTTCATCATCATTTTTACTATCGATTTCTAATTCGATTCCTTTTAACCAAATCGTCACTCTATGTTTATCATTTTTAGATAGAGTTTCCAATCTTCATTTTATGAAATGAATATGATTTTTTTATTTTATCAGCACTATAATACCTTTATGGGATATTTAATTTAACATAGTTTTCAACCTCCATTCTTGGGGAGGTACCTTCAAACTTCTGAGTGAATAAAGAACTAATACTTTGTTCTTGAGCGGAGTCATCAAGAGTCTATTACTAAATAAATTGGTCACTATGATTTGTCCTATAAAATGACCTATAATAATTGGAGAGATCACTATTGACTTAATGATCTTCCTATAAGTTTGAGAGGAGAAACTCCCTCGTATGATATGATTTATGGTATGCGTTTAACTAGAAAGTGGAAAAGGAAAACTAACACTTGTGAATAACCATGAAACATATGTGATTGGAAACTTTTAGAATGAATGGAACAAATAAAAATGATACATAAATCATTCACTTAGCACCTAAAAATTAACAATAGAGAGAAGCAATAACGAATCCTTTTAAATATTATGTCATACTAGGTCTCATAGATAAGGTAATGAACATATTCATAATTTGACATAAAAGAGATGACATCAAAGATGACTTGTAAAGACACACATGAAAATGAATAACCAAAGGAAATATAGATAAACACAAAGGTTCAAAGCATCTGCTTCATTTCATTGATGATAAATAGGCCTCACAGACCTTGTACTCCTATACAAAAGATTATGTTGGAAAAATAAAATACACTTCTATAACCTCATTGCCCAAAATTGAATCCTCTCACATCACAATGTGATGGGGATAAAAAATCAAGACCCATCCGACATCCATTAAAAATATATTTATATATTCCTCATAAGTAATTACACAATGTCTCTTGAAATTGAGGAAGCTAAAATGTCATCAACTTGTCTCTTTTATCATGGTTGGAATATGAGTTATTTGAAACCATTCATCATTGATTTGACATGTCATTTCACTGAAACCATATAAGTCTTCCACCACATCAACATCCATATACTTATTTGTAACCTTTTCACTAGAGTACTGAAGCTCATAAGAAGTTTCAATAAAAGAGGAAGGTCTAGTAGAATGATAATTATCACCACATAAAATGACATGTAGGATACCACATAGACATATTCTCCTTCTAAGATGAGGCACTAAAACCTCTGAAAGGTACTAGTGGAGTGATGAGTTCTAGTATATCAATTTTTCTAGCTTGGAAGAGATCAAAATAAGTTCCATTAGGAGAAGAGAGCTACAATATAATTATAATAGATCCCACATAGGATCGTAATGGAGTGTTGGATCCTTATAAAGGTTCTAGTGAAATAAAAATTTCTGGCAAAATGAAAATTGCTGCCAACTTTAATGCTATGTGGATGCTACATCGAACTTCTTCATTTTTCCACTAGAGAACTTGAGCATAATAAATGTTACAATGGACAAAGAATATCCAAAAAAAAGTAATATTTTGTGATGTCATATGTCACATGGATTTCATTCAACCATTGTGAATCTTAAAAGATTTCAATAGAAGCATAAGTCCTATTGAAAATGTTGATGTGGACAAGTGTGCCTGCCACCGATCTACATATGAAAACTTGCAAGAAAGATTCCTTTTGAAAAATAAATGAGGTTCATTAGAATTTTATGTGGTTTTGACAACCCATTAAGTGCAAAAGGAAGTTTTGGAGCTAGTGCATTACGCCAACAACTTTTCTAACTTTTTTTTGTTGGAGAAAGGATGAGGTTTGGAAACCCCTACTTGGTAGGATCATAACTCCATGCTCAATGCTCAGAATTCAAAACCACTTACATCATTGGAAAGGTTCCCAAGAGGTATAATTTTACTCTCTTAAAACTACACTTTTTAAATCAACCCCAAATTATGCTCCAAAGACTTGGAAAAAGTGATTTACTAGAACATAGAAAATACTAGAAAATTTTCCAATAAAAATTCAAATTTGGTCAAGTTAAAAAGTAGGCCAACTCATAGAAAAATAACCTATGTATGCAAATTGATTCATTAGTAAATTATTTAAACATAGTATTTAGGGATATACTACCCCATTCTATCACTCTTTTGTGGAGCTAGACAATGTCTTTGGTTTTATACATGTTTATTACATTTTCTTAAATATGTGAAGTCTATATTTCTCTATGATATTTTATCAAATTATTCACATTATTGTTCAAGATATTCAATATATTTAGTTTTAATTATATATAAAAATTACAATCATTAGATATCATCAAACTACATTTCCTTGTCTTATTCAACCATTAAATTCAATTAGTTTTATTGCATATATATATTTATAAATATTGCCTAACTTGAGGTTGCATTCCTTGAGGCATATGTCAAATATTTTATGCACAACCTACACCTACATTTTATCATGCCTATGTGCTCGTGATTTTCAATTCTTAGAACACTTTAGTATTTGTGCACATACAAAATTTTATCACAATATGCTATTTCATTATATGCAAAGCATGCCATTTTTAATAAGTTTATTAGGTATATACTTGAGATAGAAAATAAAAATATATATGTATCCATCCTCACTTTGGTAGGATGAATAGAAAGAAGATAGACATTAATAATTTTTTATAATATGTATTATTCCTTAATAGCCATTCAATGTTTTAAATCAACACAATTAGTTATCATTTCATAAAATCATAAAGATAATAAGTAAATACTATTGGATTTTTTCTAATTAACTCGATAACATCTCGGTAAAATACACTTTACTATTTACCAAAAATAGTAAATAAAATTTAACAATTAGTAAATCATACACACAAATCATGCATCACATGTAACACCAGTATTTAACGTGGAAACCCAGCTTTGGGAAAAACCACTATGGATCAAGCCTTTTCTAACCCTATCCTTGATAAATCTACCAAGCCCCTTAGCCGTGATGATAAATAGATAAGTGGAGAGAGGATCCCCTTGTAGGAAACCCCTAAAATCATGGACCATTGTAGAAGGGTCTCTATTTACCAAAACTAAAAAGAATGTGGAAGAGATACAACTCATGACCCAATCCACCTATTCCCCACAAAATCTAAAAGCCAAAAGATTTTTTTGTAAGAATTCCCATTTAAATTTGTCATAAGATTTCTCTATATCCAAGTTGATAAACATATCCTTTTCTTTGGAAGTCACCATACAGTGAATGGATTCAACTGCAATCACTATCCCATCAAGAATTTTTCTCCCCATAAAAAAACCACCCTTCTTAGTAGAGATCATATCTTTGAGACACCCCTTGAGTCTCTCGACCATTAGTTTAGTGATGTACCATCCTAAAAAGTTAGCACCCATTCATTTGGAAGCTCTAGGACCTTTTTGGACCCCATTTTAGTGATTTCCTAGATCTGGATGTTCTTATGATTGATTTCCCACTCTCATCTTTCTTTTCTCCTCAAATCTCTCCATATTTCTTGAATTGCGAAGGCCATTTCAAAATGTGACTCTTTAGGACTAGGTCGAATTCAACCTAGTCCTATACTAGGCCGACCTAGTTTGACCTAGTCATTTGGGGTTGTTTTTTAATGGGCCCTGAGACCAATGCAAGGATGTTTCTTTTCATTCTCTTAGTTTTTGTCAACCTATCAAATTTGGATCCTGAATTAACTATAAAAGGGCATGCAAGATTCTCATTTTTACATCCATGATCATCCACAACATCTTATCACACACATCTTCAAGTGATCAAGTATATGTGCAAAAAATTATTTGGTGGTTTCAAGTGCTCTTTTGGATTCAATATTTGAAGACAAGGCTTCCAACTTAAGATCTCCAAGTTTCCTTCCATTCAAGATCCATTTAAAGACAATCTTCTCTCATTGATGCAAGTTTCTCTCTTCCTTGGTGGCCAAGTAGAGGAATTTACAAGCAAGCAAGAAGATCCACATTCTATTTTGTCTTTCTCTCCTTCTCCATTCAAGAGATCAAGCATACATACATCCAAGATCTTGGATTTGGAAAGTGTAGATAAATTGCATCTATAAAGACACCCTTGATTATACAACAAATTTAAAGCATACATCTCCATGGGTTTATCAAATTTGCATCCATCCATGAGGGTTTGACAAGCAAGGTGAATACTTATATATCTATCTTGTTTTACATGCATTTCTTATTTCCTTTCAAGGTTGATTCCTATACAACGACTTGACGAAGTAAACCCATTTCCACAATAATTTCCCCATTTTTCATGTGTGCAAGAACATGTGGTGCAGTTTCAGATTTGGATTTTTAGGGTTTCAATTCACCAGGGTTTGATCCTCTATAGATTTCATTAGTTTTTACCCTTCCAGGACTAGGCTGACTTTTTAGGACTAGGTTGAATTGAGTCAGCATGTGTAAGAACCCTTCACAGGCTCTACTACTGTACTAGATGTTTTTGTTTGTTTATTTTGCAAGTTTATGTTTTTTTATTTAAATTCTTTTAATAAGGATTTTGAATCAAACAAGTGACTGAAATGAAAATGCTGGAATAAAATTAGACTATTGCCGCAATTTTATTTAATTTCACCATGCAACACTAAGTATAAAGATAACTGATTCTGACAAATAAACATAAACAAAAAAGAGTTCTATAAAGCATAAAGTACCTAATTTATTTTAGAAGATGCAACTACAATTTTATGGTCATAGTAAGGGTTGAGATTTTTGACCCTCATTCTTCACACCATCCTTTTCCTTCCAAAATTCTAACCAACAAGAATAACTAGTAAAACTTGATGCGACACTATTCACGCACTGTAGCAACACTATCACAACACTGTAGCAATTTTACTATTCATAGTACTATAGAAAATTCACTATTCACGTGCACTGTAGCAAAATCACTATTCATGCGCACTGTAGAAAAATCACTATATCGAAGCACAATAAGAATCTCTAGATGAGACTCTCCAAAATACTAGATTCACCATATATTTCATTGGCTCAAATGGAAAACATAGAAGAAACTATGTTTCTCCAATGGTGAATACTAAAAACCCTTGTCCATAGCTCAGAGAAAGAAGAAAAAATCATTAACAATAACAATGGATAGCTCATTCTTCATTTCCCAAGCAAATATAGGCCTCCAAAACCCTAATAAAAATCCTCTTCAAGGTTGCAATTTTATTTAATGAAATAACATTAAATAAAATCATTAACATTTAATTGAATTAAACTTAGGGAAAGCTTTTAATAATTCTCCTCCAAAATAAAATATTCAATTGGCTCCATTCGATGTGTTATAAACCCATCACTTAAGTGATTTAAATATAAAGTCAATTTAACTTTATATTAAATCCTTTACCATTTATTTAATATATAACCACTGAAAACTGAATAACTCCCTCAAAAATGAGAATCTGGCTTAACCGTCTAGAACTAGAGTTGGCCTAATAATTTCCCATGTGATCAAATAATATTTCTAAAAATAGCATGGGTCCATCTCTATGACTATAAAATTTTCTAAAAATAGCAAAACTCAAACAAATAGAGTCTGAAACCTCTCCATACCAAAATCAAGGGTACTGAGCTTTGCAAAAGTCAAACCATCAAATAAGCATATCTCCCCTATGCACAAAATGACCCTCTATCCATCTCTAATAGCCAATGAGGGCCCAATTATAGGCTAATCAATAGCTAGAATGATGTCTCTAGCTAGAAGGGGATATCGCAACATGTTCCCCAAAATCTATTAATTTCATGATTAGGAGTTACATGTCTTAGAATTCCGAATCCAAAATAGTTTTTGATTTCGAAAGGTTTTTGATAGTCAATTGTAGATCTGAAGTTCACTTGTCCTCTTCTAGCTCTCAAGGTGAGTACATCATTCTTATTTTCCTTTAGCACTTACTTTGATACATTAGATCTGATATCATATATTGATGGTTATCATCTTCTTTATCATTACATAAGTGTTTTTCATACTTTACATCTCATATACATAGAGTTCTGTCTATACATGAAATATTACCATCAAACTCCCCCTTTATGTAGACAATGCATTAGCACCCTTTCATCCATTTTGGGTTGTGCTAATTAGATTTGGTCTAAGGGTGGGGTTTGGTATTCCAATGTATATAGAAAGTGGGGGTCTACCATTGATCACCATTTTCTATATCACATTTTGGTGAACCTAATGCTTTTATACATTATCCTTCCAATTTCTTAGTTATATCTTCTTTGTGTATTGATCCTTACAATTTCATATTTAGATATACTTTTTATGCATTATTGACATTACATCTTTGCTACATTGTATACATTTAAATTCATATTTCATAATTACATGCTTAAATTTGATAGTTAAATTTTCTTGAATTGCAGTTTTCTTTCAAATTGCATTACATCTCTCTTTCCTTTCATTTCCTTGTGTATGTGATTTATCACTTTGAGTCCCACCTATAGTATTCCAATTATAAAAATTCATATACTCATGGGTTCATTTGAACCCAAACCCTCCTTCTTTCCTAGGAATCTTGATGAGACCAACATGCATTCTAATGATATAAATCCTATCATGGAGAACAAATCTTCTCTTTCCTCTCATGATGAAGATGAAGCATTAAGATTTCCTCCTGCCCAAGTTCAAAATCTTTCCAATGACTTTGAAAAATTTGAACAATGGATAGCTCAAGAAAACCACAATCCTGAAGCCCTTTCCATTGTGAAATACATATGAAGGCTTATTCATCATGATGAACATGGTCTTGAACTCTTTCATACTATTTATCATCTTGTTCATACCAATTCCAAGCCTCTTAAGGATTGTGCTCAATATTTAGGTATCATTCCACCTACTATAAGTGTTGAAACCTCTTTGCCTATTTCTAATTCTCTTCCTTGTGTTTCCACTTTTTCTCCACCTATCATCACAACTTCAATTCAAACTTCCAATCCTACACATGCAAGTCTTCCTCATACTATTATTCCTTCTATTTCTTTAAGTGTTCCATGTGTTTGCCTTCATCTATGCCCACTTATCATAGCGTGCTCATTTCATATTCAAACATTCCTTCTATTTCCAACGATGCTTCTAACATCTTTCATACATCTCCTACCATTTATTCTACTGATTTTACCCTTAATAGCTGCGCTCAAACTATGTCTTCTTTGCAGCAACAAATTACTTCTATGACTTAGTCCAAGTTCAACATTCCTACTCATGACATTTCTAGTCCTTTTTCTATGGATATTATCTGAGAGTTGTTATTCCATAAAGTATTGAGATTCCTCATCTTAAAACTTATAATAGTAAGGGTGATCCTGTGACTTATGTCAAAACTTTCCAAACCTCGCGTAGTGATTTCTCAATGACCATATATTCATGGAAAAGTTATTTAAAAGAATCTTTCAAGACAAAGCCTTGCAATGGTATTGTTCCTTACCTCCTTATTCCATTGATTCTTTTGACAAGCTTACTAATGATTTCATTCAATAATTTCAAAACAACATTGGTCTTAAAATTTCTTTGACTTATTTAATGCATTGTAAACAAGGTGTTAAAGATAAAGTTAGTGATTTTATTGGTATATTTAAGCATTTTCATGCCTAGATTTCTTCTCCTATTCCTAATGTTGATATACAACACATTTTTATTACTAATTTACACAAAGACATTAGAGATAAGATTCTTCTTTATGAGTTCTCTTCCTTTTCACAACTATGTGTAGTGCTTTATCATTATTAACTTCAAGCGAGTTGATTTGAGAGAAACACTCCAATGACTCATATTCCTGTTGATAAGAGTGATGCCACATCCAATTTCAACAAATTTTAGAAATCAAACAACTACATTAAAATCAATACTATTGATGAAAAAGTGGCATCAACATCCAACATTGTTGATTAACAAGTGGCAACAACATCCAAATGCGTGACTCCTTTTTCCTCTATTTTTAGACCTGCTCGTACTTATACTCATCTTTTTGAATCTTTGCATAATGTGATATTGAAGTTAATGAATGATAATGTAGTAATACTCTCTCCTATCAAACCAATTGACCCATCCCAACCTAAGTCCAAATACTTTAATCCCAAAGTGTTTTGTCAATACCAGTGTCAACCTAGTCATGATACTAAAAAGTGTTTTTAAAGACCTTATTGATTCCAAGTTTATATTTGTTGATATTGATAATGATCAATGAAACAAATCAGTTGTACCTCCTAATCAATTTTTTTAAATTTACACTAATCCTTTGTCATCTCATACTATTGATCAACCTTCTTCTTCCATGCATTAACTATGATGAGAAAGTTATTGAAGCCAACCATGTTGTTAACCAAGTTGAGCATGATAAAACTAAACCTCAACCTCCTCAATCTTGCATTACCTTTGATCCTGATGAAATAATTAAAGCCCCTGATGGTCCTCTCTACATTGTTACTAGGGTTAATGGAGTTCCTTCTCGCGGTACCCTTGTTGATCCCACTTGCATGGTGAATTTGATAACTAAAGAACATATTTTTAGTAAACAATTGCAAAAATATTTTTATGATAAATCTAATTTCTTGATTCAAAATTGCAATGGTTTTCTTTATCCTTTCCATGGTTCCATTTCATTTCCTATAGAAGTTGGTGGTAAAACCTTAGACACTACTTTCACTTTCATTCCTACTTTTGATCAATTTCAAGTCAAACTTGGTCTTCCTTGGCTTATTTCCATGAAATTCTTGGCTTCTCCCATTCATAAATGTATTAAATTCCCTCATAATGGAGAGATCATAGTTGTTAATCATAGTCTTTATCAGCCTTCTCTATCTAGAGATTCAATTGAACTTGATTTCTTTTGGCCTTCCATGCCTCAACCAACTCAAAATTGCCCCAATTATCTCTTTCGATTATACCAAGTCTACAAGATTAAAAATAAATTTAGAAAACCTAAGGATGATCTTGGATGTGGATGATGTGAGGTCCCACCCTGACCCATCATAGCATAACATGCATTTTCATACTTTGATTATAATGATGATACACTATTTTGGCATATTAGACTTATGGGACCATGATTTTATATCATTAGACATTATTTCATGATTTTTATATTATGTTGATGATGATGTTAGACATATTTTTATATGCTTATGATATAGATGAAAAACTAAATTTTGAATCTTATGTTTCAATTTACATTGACTTGTGAATTATGATTCAAAATGAATGGGATGAGAATTTGTTTTATATATGTAATGACTTAGTTCTGCAAATGCTTTAGGGTTACTTGAGATAGTAGAATTTAGAATATATATTGCATATGGAAATTGAATTACAGATGTTGTTTCAAATTATGATGAAGTTAAATGCAAGTTCCTAATGGATATGTGTTTAAATGTTATCATGAATTTTACATTGTTATATATATGGTTTATTCTTGAGCTACTGTGTAGGACCCCTCCATTTCCCTCATCTTGGTAAGAACACTCTGGTAAGCACTATTGTAATTTCTTGCAAAACTTTTCGTAGATTTTATGTGAAGATATTAGATATCTTGATTGTAGTTCGTCAACTTAATTAGAATAGATTTCATCTTCAAATGAATTCATGAAATATGTTAATTTAAGACATAGTTTGAAGTAATATTACCTTTAGAACATGTTCTATTGTGGTATTAGAACATGAAGGTGTAAACCTGTGCTTACATGATAGAATTAATATTACTCTACGATGCTTGGAAATTCCATCTGAAATTATAATAAGGGAGCTTATGTGGATTAGAATATTGCCCTAATGAAAAATAGAACGAGTCAAATTAACTGACATAGTTTTGAGATATTTTAAAATAAAGACAATCAATGGTAATTAGCAAGTGAATAGTAAACCTAATAGAATCTTTAATTTATTTCGAAACATTATATGTTATGATGCCTTAACTTAGGAATGGATGATGCACTCGCATAGATGGTTTGTAATGATCTCTAGAAGTGTAAGATTTTTGTTAAAGTGATAGGTGCACGCATCAAAATATAAATTTAGGAAGGCTTCAAATAAAAGTAAATTTTTGTGATAGAATTGAGCTATGCAATTTAATTGGCCCCTACCATTCTCCTTCTATGTGAGACACTTTTGTGGATAAGGTTGGGAGACTGTTAGTCTTTTAGCCTTGTTGAGCCCTTCTAGAACATATTACCTTGATGAGAATCCTTGTAATGTGATTATGTAAACCACTTCATACAAAATAATGAATTGTACAACAATAGTGTTGATGATTTGATTTCACTAGCATAACCAAGACTAAGTTAAGCTTAAGGAAGTATAGAAACCTTATGAGTTGACATGACCACACTATTAACCAGTCTGATTAGTGAGATTGTAGATTAAAAGACCTTATAGGATCAACAATTAATTATGAGATGGATTAGAAATGACCTTGAGTTAACCATCTTCATGAAACATACTAGAAAATTAATAAAGAAGGAATCCATGGCAAAATTGTATTATGGGGCGATTGCATATTAGGTGTAGTGGTAAGTATGTTGTTAGGATCAATGTTTAACATGGTTTAAGGACCATCTTATTTTAAGATAGCATTGTGTAATCTAGGATCTAAACCTATTGATTTTGTACCATGTGTTAAATTAGGATGATGTTATTACAATATGATACATTCTAACATGATTTGATGAAAGGCACTAGTGCATTGGTATTGCATTTTACTTGGGTTGTGTTTTGCTAGCTCATAGTTACGATCTAAATGAAATGATAAAGAACGAAGAGCTTGAATCATATATTGGTATATGAGACTTGTTCCAGATTAATTGAGGTAATTTAAATAAATGGAATTGTGATATGCTTTAGAAATAGAGAATATAAATGAATATGGTCTATTAGGAATTGAGTTATGAAACCTGGTTAGGAGATATTTTCAATTTACTATATATATATATATTGATCAATTTTGGATTTGGAGAAATGTGGATTTAAATATGTGAATGAGGTGATGTGGTATGTAGATGTAATTGATGTATATGTAAAAATGGGTTCATATGGTGCTTTACTTAGATTATATACATAACGCATTCTTGGAATTACTGATATTATCTTGAGTGTGTGAGTGTGCAGGGATAAAACCATGGAATTTAAGGGGAATGAAGCCAACATGTGTATATTATCTCCGTGACACCAAGGTCATGTCCCCAAAGAGATACAAGGCCTCCCTGTGACATAATTTATTTTGTAAAGTATGTGGATGTGAATGTATTTAAGTTGGTTTATTTTATTAAGTTGTTTAGTGGAAGTGCCAAGTGTAATTGTGAATGTGTTGTGGTGTCAATTGACACATGTGTTTGTATTTTGAGTTGGCAATGGACCTCATGGAGTGAATGCATGTCACCATCTAACCCTAGTACAATTTATCTTCCCCACACCTTTTCCTTGGTTAGGGCACACATGAGTAGTCACATCCTCTCTAATTTCGAATTTTGCCTTGGGATGGGTTTTGAAGGGTCAAATTGACCCCTAGGGAGTTGTTTTACACAAAAATAGAAGGCCCATGGGTTATACCTATGGGTAAGGGTACCTTTTAACCATAGGACACCCTAGAGCCACCTTGGGAAGCCCTCCAAAAGTGGGCTTTTGTCAAATGTCGAAAATCAAACTCACATGGGAAACTTCATGAGTCAAAAAGCTTCCAACTCTCTTCCCCATTCACCTTTTTGCAGTTCCACTTTAGGAAAGTTGTAAGGTTTTGGGTAGGTCACCCAATGGGAAGCTCACAACTCTCCCAAGGGCATGGGAGAGTGTGAGAGGCCTATTTTAGTGGTAAACTTGAATTGTGTTGCCTAATCACCCACTCTCCAACTTTGGAGACAATCTAGGAGCTTGGAGAAAGTTAGAGAAGAAAAAGGGAAGAATCACTTCATCTATTTACCATAACTTCAGGTGAAGGTATGAGCACCTCAACCTCCATTAATGGAGTTATGTATTTTATGAGTTCATATGAGTAGGAAGGTATTTCAATTTGTATATGTGTGTTGTGAGTTGTTGTTATGCTTTATGTAAGTCCTTAAGTTCATTCATGAGAATATTGTGAGGGCAAAGTGTTTGAATCTCTTATGTTGTAGAGATAAATGTGTATGTTATGTGAGCAAGTGATGAAACTTGGTTGTTTTTGCTTGAAGTTCTTATTTCCTTCTTGTTGAGTGAGTCTTAGTAGATCCTTGTTTGTGAAAGGCCATGTAAGAAAAGTTTTTGTTGTAAATCCTTGTGTGAAGGCAAGAATGATGTATATGTTGTTGTTTCATGAAGTAATGTGATGTGTGCAATATTTGAGGGTTGTATGGGTATTCCTTGTTGGCTTGTTTTCCCCTTTCTTAGGGGTTGGCTAGGACCTACGAGGTCTCATGATGCCATATGGTAGGGAGGAGAGTATTCCATGGAAGAGTTGTTTTTTTTCTTGCAGGTTTTTCAAGATATCTTGGTTGGACTAGGCCAGGGTTATGAAAGAATGTAGTGTTTGTGAATCCCCTCAATGTGATTTTGGGTGTAAAGTGCACCTTGTAAAAATGTAATAAAGTCTTTGTCTCATCTATTTCTTCTTGTAAGATCTTGTAAGATAGAGTCTCCTTGTAAGGTTTTGTAGTGTGTGTAAGAAGTGACATGCTTCCAAGATGTAATAATATAATAAAGAAATACTTATTGATGTATCTCTTTGATTGTAGCTGTAACTTGTAGGAAGAGTAATGTTCTTTATTTATTTATGTTTCTTGTGATAATCTATCCATACTAGTGCTTGTAATGATGTTGTAAATTAGAAGAAATCTTAGTAAGCTATACACTTTTAACATATATTTATGTTAATATTAAAAAAAAAATTTAGTTGTGTTGTGCCTAAAGAAATCTGGGCATGACATACTGATAGTGTGCATGAAGTTGACCATGGTTTTAAATGTGGGGAATCAAGGATGGATCAATGTGAAAAAATTGAAAAGCCAAGGTTAACTCTATGTAGAGATATAACCTCATTATTACCTATTTTATTTAGTAAACATGATGCATGGATGTATTGTATTTTGTAAATTGTAAATATGTTTATCCATTTGGCATGCCATGTGTAATGTAATGTGATGTATTTATGTTGCGTCAATTGACACTTGTACATGTGAGTTGGCATGACCAAGTGAGTTATATTGGATTAGACACTTACCCTAGGGTCAATTTGTAGTGTTCCCATGTAGGGATTCTTATTTGAGGGTTCGAGATATGATGGGCCCATCATGCAAACCTGTAGGTTAACTCTTAGAGGCTTTTTGAGGGGTTAAATGGAGACCTAGGGGTTGGTTAGGGTTAAATTTAGGTATCCCAATAGATGTAATATGGGTTACAAGTTAATTTTTGACCAAAAATGTGTCCAAAACTTAATTATGGTCTTCCAAAAAGTACCATTTCAAAAAGTGGCGAAATTGATAGAAAGTGAAGCCCATCCCTTTCTCCCCATCTTTGGTGTACCTCTTATTTATGAGAAGAGACAAGATGGAAGAAAAGGACTCAAAGAGTCCTCTCTCATTAAGAGGGGTGGGTAGGAAGTTGGTGAGGAGTGAACCATTTTAGTATAAATTTGGAGGAGTTTAAGGGTTGATTGCCCACTCTCCAAACTTGGAGACTTCTAGTTGAGTTAGTGATATTTTGGGAGATTTGGCCAAGGGAGAAAAAAACTAAGGAAGGAAAAGGTCATCCTCAACTTCATTCTTACCATTTCTTGGAGCAAGGTTGGTGCTCCTATCATTGAAGACTATGTGTTTTTATGTTATGTGTGTGTGGTTTTGTAAATCATGTAGTATGCTAATCTTTGTGTTGCTTTCAAGATTGTTCATAGATTTTCTTATTATTTCTTGTTTGTTTCTTATTTTTTTTGGGTGTACGAGGCTATACTCACCCTTGGGAGAGAAGTGAGCCTTGAGGGTGAAGGGTTGGGGATGCTCAAATAGTGTAGAGTCTCTCCTCATGGAGGAGAGGGATATGACATGGAGTATGGGCTCTATGTTTTCATTTGTTGTTCTACACATTAGACGGCCATAGGGGGAGAAGTGTATTGTTAAATGAGAAAATGTAAATTTATTATGGGGCCTTGTGAAGACATTATTAGCTGTGTTTTGATCCTTGTGAAGGAATTGTTGAGATATGTTTATTGTGACTATGGCTTATCCTATTTGGGTTCACTTTCCACCTTCACCCCTCTTCATGGGTCCAAGGTGATCCATTGTGTAACCTAAGGGCTTGGGGAGTTCATTGTGATTTTAATGTTGTATGTGTGTGTTTGGAAATGATTGTATGTTACCCATCTATTCTTGGTTCCCCAAGCTCGGGGCTGGCCTTATAAAGGCCTAGGTTGGTAGGCGAGCTCCCATGGTTAACCCTTTGTAAATTTGCATGTTGCTTGGATCAAAGTTTGAAGGCATTTTCAAGATGTAGATTTTTATGTGGGTGTTACAAGGGTTCATTGAAGATCTATGATTTCATTTGAAAAGAAAGAAGTTCATGTATATACTTTCATTATGTAAATTTCATTTGTAAAATGGAGTAGTTAGTGTTGCAAATTTTGCATTGTAAGATATTAGAAAAAAAAGAGATGCATTACATTATATTTATTGTAAAAGTTTGATTTAAAATTGATTATATTTGTATAGGGGAAAGTTTTATGGAAGCATTGTCTTTCAATTTTTTTTTTGTTGTTGCTTATTTGAGCAGATTTGTATTTTATAAAAAATGGGTATAATGGTTTGGTTTTCAAATTGTATTTATGTTTATTTTATGTTACCTCTTAATGTTCAAAAAAGAATATATAATAAGTTGCTGTTGTGATGTGTATACAAATAAGTAAATTATGGAAGTTTCATTGAGTTATAAGTTGTTGCTTATTTTTAGTAGCTAGGCGTGTATTTAGTATTGTCAAAATTAGTTGTAAATAGAAAAAAAGAGAGCTAAAATATTGTTTGCATTGTTGTTTCATTTTAGTAAAATCTGTATGTTCTTCTCTTAGATAAACCCTCCTACAATGATACGAGTTTACAAATTTATATACACTTCTTTTTATGAATGCTCACATCTTTTAATATTTTGGACAATTAGTTTTTTGTTTTAAAAGTAAATATACATGTAATGTTATTCAATTCTTCCTTTAAAGAAAATAATTTACTGCTAATGTTTTTTTAATGCGCGCGCATACACACACATATAAAATGCATATATATGTGAGGCCTCACCCCGACCCATCATAGCATCTTTCCTTTTTTGCATTTTGATACAGTGATACACTTGTTGATCTATTTTGGATTGAGACTCGAGATACGATATTTTGATGGTGATTATTATATTATGTATGTGTGGATGTGAATCTAGAGTACATCATGATTTTGATTATGCATGGTTGTTAGAGTAAATTATTCATGTTAGATTTGAATACTGCACATGATGATTATGTATGTATGATGTTCGAATATTATTGAATGGAAAATTGTGATTTGAATTGAGCTATACATATTGGGTTATGATACTAAATAGGAAATTGAATATGTATATTTCGTGCAATGTTATCATCTTGAACTACTGATGCTCGATGTGAAGTGTGCAGGTATGAGAACCATGGGAATTATCAGATTTCTTTAATATGGATAGCCATGAAACTCTTAATACTTGGATTCATAGTTGTAAGCTCATTGCAATCTATCTAATTTTAGACCAAACTCATACTTAATAAAACTATACTTGGATGAAGAAACTTGGTCATATCTCATTCTCTTTCAATGAGATTATCCATGGAATAATTGATAAGATGAAATATCAAATGAGAGACATATATGCATTCTAGACTTACTCATTTCCTTCTTTGAGCAACTCTTAAACTAAACCACTAATTGCATTCTAAACACCTCACCTATGGCTAGTAAATAAAACAAAGAGATCAAGTTGATGAAGTATTAGTCATATTGTAAAAAAAAAGACACTTCCAGAATTTGCAAGAGCAATTTTGCTCTCTGGAAAATGTATGGGGATAAAATTATCCCCATACTACATAGAGAATATTCCTTGTTTTTATTATTTATGCACTAAATAAAGTTAACTAAACTAAAACATACCCTAGACTACCACTAAAATAAAGACTTAGCATATATAATGCTAAGGTGGGTGTTTAATATACCTCCACTCATGACCAAGCTAGTGGCCCCCACTAAAGCTCTCTTCCTAGGTGCAGGTGATGGGCTTGGGAAAGCTTTATGTTAAATTTCTTAACCAAACACGTCCCTACGTGGGTACAAAGGGGCCTTGAGAAGTGACCCTTGTCAGCAAAAAGAT